>CM053587.1:48212495-48292030 GCA_028646515.1 Pseudochirops corinnae | reverse complement strand
CTTTTCTGTTCTGTGTATGTTTGTTGAATAAATGGGGTTTGCTATGCTGGTAATCTGAACCTTGGAAGTTGCCTTTGCTTGGCATTACAAGTTCCAGTTTGCATGGTCCGTTAGGCAACAAGGGATATAAAACTGGAGGTCAGGAGAGAGGTTAGAGCTGGATAAATAGAACCTCAGAATCATCTGCGTAGAGATAGCAATTGAATCCATTAGAGCTTAATCACTTTATATGTAACCTGTTTGTACACAGTTGTTTGCATATTGTCCCCCATTAGAATATAAACTCCTAGAAGGCAAGGGAGACTTATAGCACAATGCCTAAATATGATTAAGGCTTAATCAATGTTTGTTGACTGACTGGGTGATTGAGGGAACACATAGAATATTGTAGGAATATATCTGGTATTGAATCCCCTAATTCACTGTGTGATCCTAGACAATTAATTTACCTTTTCCAGCCTCTCAGTCTCATAATTTATAAAATGGGATGCTACTTTTATTCAGCATTGTGATAACAACCTTAGAGTACCTTTTTAAACTTTAAAGTATATAATCATGGGGAACTGTTGAAATTATGTGGTGGTACAACAGTTAAAACTGGGATCGATTAACTTTTTAATATATTTTAAAAATTGTATTTCAGTAATTTCCTTTTTTTATTCCATATATTTTATTTTATAAATTTAAAAACATACTTCTGAGAAAGAGCCTAAAAGGCTTTCCCAACCTGCCAAAAATGTCCATGATAGAAAAAAAAAAAAGATTAAGAACCCTTGGGTTAGGGAAATATATCAGTTAAAATTGTGCCTCTAACACATAGTGGTTATGTGACCCTAGAAAAGTTAAAGAAACTCTCAGGACCCCCAAGATATTTAGGACTACATGTTACATGTTACAGAAAAATATGCTTAGGTTAAGAATATTCCATCCCAGGAAGTTTCCCAAATCAATTAAAACACAGGTCTAAACTTAAAAAAAAAAAGTCATTCCACACTAGTCTGATCAACAAAATTGAGAAGGAACCTAGAAATGGAGAGTTTCTGGTTGCAAGAAACTTTTTGATTTGTTCTATTATCATAATTGATGACCTGGAATCAAGAACTTGCTCAACCAGAATATCAAACATCTCATTTTCTCCTGCTCTTGCCTGAGTTTTACCTAAAGTGCCTCAGAAAACTGATTAGGGAAGTATTGCCGATTCGCTTAGCTGATCCTTTCCCTAGCAGCCTCCTTTCCCTCTTCTCTCCCTCCTTTCAAAGCCTAGAAAAGTCCAGTCAACCAAAAAGACTTCCCATGGGGTTATGCCACTCTGAATGTCAAGTTTTGCTCTATTCTAAGAGGTTAAGTCAGAGGATTCTAAGTCAGTTGCTAACTTCTGTAAAGTGTCCCTTTCCCCATC
This sequence comes from Pseudochirops corinnae, assembly GCA_028646515.1. Classification (NCBI taxonomy): domain Eukaryota; kingdom Metazoa; phylum Chordata; class Mammalia; order Diprotodontia; family Pseudocheiridae; genus Pseudochirops; species Pseudochirops corinnae. The sequence goes on along the minus strand of CM053587.1, from coordinate 48,290,631 downwards.
TGGGACAAGATATTTTCCACCAATTCATACCACTGTTTCAAACACTCTATTCAACATTTAACTCCTCTGGGAAACTGTCATTGACACCATTATTTCTCCAAATTTTCTCCGTTATTCTTCACTGCCTTGGCATATAATAAAGATTTTATCTGGACTTTATTTTGTATACATTGATTACAACTATATAATATTCAAGCTTCTCTGTTTAAGTGTGTTTACACATGCAAATATGTGTCTATTTCTTCCCCAACCAACTCCTGTAGGACAGAACATAACCTTTTCTGCCTTATCATTCAGTGCTAGGCACAACAGGTGCACAATAAAGGCTCAGTGATCACTGCCTCTTGATTGATGAACCCCAATACCACATCTCTATCTACTGGACATCTGGAACTGAATGTCCTGCAGACAAAAATGTCCAAAATTGAACTAATTATCTTTCTTTCAAAATCAGCTCCTCTTCCCAAATTTCCTTTTACTATGAAAGGCTGGTACTACCCTTCTCCCAAGTACACAAACCTGCAATCTCAGTATCATGTTCTTCTCCCTAATATCACTTACCACCCCACCACTCAAATTGTTGATTCTACCTTCACAAAATCCCTTGGTTTTTTTTTATTATTTATTTATTTTATTATATAGACATATACACAGATACAGAAAGAGAGAGAGATACAAAGAAAGACAATACAGAGAGAGAAATATGGATGTATACACACATATGTATGCATACATGTAGGTATGTATATAGACTTCTCTCTATTCAAAAAAACCATAATCCTAATTTAGTCACTCATGCCCTCTTCTCTGTACTGCTTCTTACTGGCCTCAAGTATCTCCTCACTCCAATCCATCCTCTATTCAATTGCCAAGGCAATTTTTTTCTAAGGCATAGGTCTAATTATGTCAGTTCTTTTTCTTTTTCTTTCTTTTTTTAGTTTCTGGGAACAAAGGGAATCCCTTGTGTTTGACATTTATAGTTCTTCGTAACCTGGTTGCTTCCTACATTTTCAATCTTCTTACACCTTATTCTTGTTTATACATTATACATTTGAGCAACAATGGTTCATTTGTACTTCCTCGGAAATTCCATATGTGTGTCTTTGCATGAGCTATCTCTCATACCCAGAAAGCTCTGCCTCCTCACTTCTGCTCCATAGTTTCTATGACTTCCTTCAAGATTCAGCTCAAATCCCACCTATAATGGAAGGCCTTTCTGGGTTCCCCCACTGCTAATATCTGCCCTCTCAGGGTACTTTCCAACCGCTCTCTCTATATATAATGCATGTACAAGTGTTTACATGTTGTTTTCCCCATTAGAATGTAAGTTTTTAAAGGCAGAGGATTTTTTGGTCTTTTTTTTTTAAAAATATTTAGCTTGCCACTGGACACAAAATAAGCACTTAATAAATGGTTGTTGAGAGAACTACTCCTAAAACTTTATAGGGAAAATGTAGGCCATACTACTGGGAGCTTTCTCTGTTCCCTAGTTCTAAATTTTAAAACCTCTCAGTATCATTTCCATCTTTTCTTGCTTTCATCCAGCCAACCAAGTAAACAAGTAATAAGCATTTATTAATACCTACTATGGACAAGGCACTATGCTAGGAAGTAGAGTTATAAATCCAAAATCAACAGCCCCTGCCCTCAAAGAGCTTGCATTTTATTAGGGTAATACAACGTGTTGATATACAAAATATACATGATGTAATTTTAAGAGACACTAACAACTGGACCAATCAGGAAATACTTATTTAAAATTTGAACTTTGAATGCTTTGAAAGGGGCCCTCCTCTCCGTTTTAGTTGCCCGATGTCCTTGCCAAGGGCAGGCCCTTTATTTGTGCCTTTGATTCCATTATTTTCTGTCTCCTCCAAAAGCTTGATTTTCCAAATATCCAATCCCCACCCCACCCTACCCCTGTCTCTAGTCTTTCATCTTCCCATACCCACTACCTATAAACATATCCATATCTCTGTTTTCTCTCAAGGAAAAAAAAGCACAACAGGCTTTGAACTCATCATTCTCTTAAATTATGGCCTTATATCTCTTTTTTCATAAATGAACTCCTAGGGAAAAAGTTATCTCATTTTCATCTACTTTTCAGACTCTTGCAATCTGGCTTCCAAGCTTACTACTTGACTAAAATAGTTCTTTCCAAGGTTACCAATTATCTCTTATTTGCTATATGCAAAGGCTTTTCAGGTTTCTATCATCTCAACCTTTCCGAAGGGTTCAACATCACTAGCCACCCCATTCTCTTGGATATTCTCAATTCCCTGGATTTTCATTGAACCATTCTTTCCTTTCTGACTTCTTCTTCTTAGTCTCCTTCATCCTTAATATTCCTCCTAATATTCATGGATTCTGTTCTGGTCCCTCTTTTCTCTCTTTGCTATCTTTTCAGACGATCTCAATAGCTTCCATTGGCTTCAGTCATCATCTCTTCACAAATTATTTCCAAATCTACAAATCAACATGCCCATAATATAACTCATTATCTTTCCCCTTAAGCACCACCCCCTCCTCCTTTCTTCTCTATATCTGATGAGGGCACTATAACCATCCTGATTACCCAAGTTCTTAATGTTGGAGTCATCTACAACCCCAATCTTGCCTTTCTTAATGCACATATTCAATTGTCAATTCTTCTCAATCTTTACCTTTGTCTTCATGCACATAACCACTGCCCTAGTTTAAGTGATCCCTCTTGCCTATACTGTTTCAAACATTCCTAACTTGTCTCCCCGGTTTATTCTTTCTCCTCTACAATCTGTCCTCCAGACAGCTGCCAAAGAGATTTTCTAAAGTCCTTATTTGACCTTATTTGACACCCTTCTATTCAATAAATTCCAGTGGCTCTCTGTTACCTGGAGCATGGATCCTTAATTTTGGTTGAGATAAAGACTCCTTTGGCAAGTTGGTAAAGTCTACAGATTCCTTCTCAGAATGATATTTTTAAATGTGTAAAATAAAGATTATAAGGAAATTAAGATTATAACTAAGATTATAAAGGAAATCAATTATGCTGAAATTGTTTTATATATGTTATACATGTATGTGTACATATACATGAATGAGTACATAATATATTATAATATACAGTACACATGTGTGTGTACTGTGTATAAACACATACACTTTCACAGAGCCTCCTCCCAAGATTAAGAAACTTTGACCTAGAGGATCAAACATAGACTCTGCTCAGCATTTTAAGTTCTCACAACCTGGTTTCCTCCCACCTTTCAAGTTTTCTTACACACTACTTCCCTCCATGCACTTTACACTACTGCTTTACTGGACCATTTGCTGTTCCTCACACATAATCCTGCATCTTCTGTCTTTCTGCCATTGTACTGGCTATCTCCCATGCCTAAGATGCTTCAACCTCCATCTCATCTTCTCAAAATTGCTGGTTTCCTTCCACACTTGGCTCATTTATTTTTTTTTTCTTTTCTTTCTTTTTTGTAGGCTTTGCCTGGTCCTCCCTGCTGCCAGTGATTCCTTTCTGGTGCTATCCTCTGTCTAATCTGTATGTATTTTACCTGCAGCTATTTTTGTACAAGCGTTCTACCCATTAGAATATTAGCTCCCTGAGAATGAGGATTCAGTTTTTGTTTTGTTTTGTTTTTGTTTTTTACTTTTTCTGTGTATCAAAAAGCTTTGTTCAGTGCCTGGCATTTAGCAAGTTATTGATAAGTGTTAGGAAGTGGAATGATGGAATTAATTCACAGACTGAGAAAAGAGAGCCTAATAAAGATGACTCCAAGACTGTTAAACATGGGTGACTGTGAGAATGTCAGGTCCATTCAAATAGAAAATCTAGAAACAGGATCTGGATCTTACAGGGAAGAAAGGAAGGGGGTAAGTTGAGTTTCATACATATTGAATTTGAGGTGATGTTAGGACAACTCAGTGATATCTGTACTTTAAATACTAGGAGACGCAATACTGAAACTCCAAACAGAGAGCCTTCAGAGGAAGTTCAAGCAAAGAGGTAGTAGATGTTTGGGGGAGAGGGTGTTGAGAGAAGAGCAAAAAGGAATGATAGATAAAACTTTGGGAATAACTATGGCTAAATGTGAAAAAAAGAATGAAAAATGACAAGGGTGGGAGAAGAACAGAAAAAAATAAAAAAGATGTACTGTTACTGAAACCAAGAAAAAATAGGTATGTCTTGTGAAAACATGTTTCAGGCATACAAGCCTTTTTTTTTCTCTATGATCTCCTACCTGTCTAGGACCATATATGTCTTCAAATTCTCTTTTGTCCACTACAGAGCCTAATATTGGATTGGCTTGTTCATATAACAGTTGCTCAACAAAGACTAGTTGATTGACACTTCTTAAATTGAGTGATGTTTTCTCTCTCTCTCTCTCTCTCTCTTTCTCTCTCTCTCTCTCTCTCTCTCTCTCTCTCTCTCTCTCTCTCTCTCTCTCCCTCTGCATATCCCCCAAATTCCATCATTCACTTGGAATATCTGTGTTTACATGGATGGAGCTTTCATTCATATATTTCCCCCATGGTTTCTGCCTGGACCTACATATTCTAGGGAGCAGCATCAGTAGGTTGAAAAATATTGGGATCTGGAATTGATAGGAATGTCATAAATTGTCATGTGGATAGTTTATTAAAGTGACAACTTTTATGTCTTAATGGGCAGGAGACTCACCAGATCTCACATGGGGCCAGAGTGACGTACAACATATCATGAGGAAAAAAAAAAAAAAAACAACATTAGATACGGGTCATGTGGATTAATAGAAAACTCTCTCTCTTCCATATTTTGAAGAAAGAAGCAACGTGCACTTAAGATGTTAGAGTTTAAAAAAAAAAAGAAGAAAAAGAAGAAGAAGAAGCCTCCTGAGCCCTACCAAAGGAATACTGGAGATGAGATCGGTAGTTGAACTGGAATGTGTGGGAAAAGAATTTCACACTCCAGAGTTAACTTGACAATAGGCTAGGAAGTAACAGTTACTCCTACCAAGGTCAGAGCCAGGTGGCCCTTCATACAATCTCTTCCTCCCTTCCTATAACCATGTTATTCAGAGGAGGAATGAGTGATAGCTTTTCTTTACCAATGGTTTCTGGGAACTTTCATTCCCTTGGAAGGAGTAAAGTTGTGAATGACTCATTTATCCAAGTCATGAAGATTCTCAATATTGCATTTTATTATCTTTCTATTTCTTTCAGCAAATTTATTTTCAACTATAATGTGAAATGAAGGTTTCTTTGTGCATCACATGAAGTATATGTTTGAGAGGGAAGGTGGAGGAGAATATGAATCTTAATGGGAAGTGAAGCACCAGCTATAGGTGTAGAGACAGGGATTGGACATGTGATTTCATCAGCACAGGTAACTCTCAGGTTAGGAAACTCTGTATACCAATATAGGTTGTCACTCCTTCTTTGCAATTTATAGTCTTAAAGACTTGCCCACTCGAGCTCTGAGAGAGTAGGTGCCTTTCCCAGAGTCACATAACCACAGTGATATGACTTGAAGTCAGATTTCTCTGGTTTCTAGACAATCTCTCTATCCACCATGCTAAGACTGTGAGTCCTGAAATCAGAAAGACCTGGGTTTGAATTCTACTTGAATCACTAGTTGTGTGTATGACACTGGGCAAAGCACTCTGGGTTTCAACATCATCTCTAAAATGAGAATGTTGGAGTTAATGAACACTAAATCAATCCATGATCATATCCTTGTGGATCCTATGGCAAAGGGGCAGCTAGGTGGTGCAATCGACAGCATGCCGGATCTGAAATCAGGAAGACTCACTCATCTTCATGAGTTCAAGTCCAGGCTCAGATACTTACTGCTTGTGTGACCCAGGGCAAATCACTTAATCCTATTTGCCTCAGTTTTCTCATCTGTAAAATGAGCTGGAGAAGGATATGTCAAACCACTCCATTATCTTTGCCAAGAAAACCCCAAAAAGGGTCACAAAGAGTCAGATATGACTGAAAAATGACTCAACAACAATTGTGTCAAAAGGTTCTGATCTCTGCCTTGTGAGACAAAGAAATAACAAAACTACGTTTTGAGATTTTCCTAGAAAAAAAACTACAGTTAGAAGGAAGAAAGATGAACAAGCCAAAGTTTTGTAAATTTATAAAATACAATGTGTGAGTGAATAGTATACATTTTTAAACCCTGGACTGAAGCTAATGGATTCTATGCCAAGGTAGAAGGGCAGGTCTTTGATGGCATCTCTGCTTTGTCTGTGTGCAGTACTTGGCCACTCCCTTCCTATCATATGGGTGGAGTGTCCACTTTTTATTCCACCTAACTCTTCCTATGAGAATCAAATCCCCATTTAATCTATTTTATTGTTGTTGTTGTTCAGTCACTTCAGTTATATTTCACTCTCTGTTACTCCATTTAAGGTTTTCTTGGCAAAGATACTGGAGTGGTTTTCTATTTCCCTCTGTAGCTCATTTTACAGATGAGGAAACTGAGGCCAACAGGGTTAAGTGGCTTGCCCAGAGTCACATGGCTACTAAGCATCTGAGGCTAGATTTGAACTCAGAAAGATGATTCTTTCTGATTCTAAATCCAGTACTTTATCCACTGTGCCACCTAGCTGCTTCCATTTAATCTATCACCTCTTTTAATCTGTAAGGTCTACAGGGTGAAATTTATGTCACTAATCACTAGGCCCCAACCTACAGGTGGAGGAGGACAAACACAGAACCAACCACCCTTGGTTTTGTAGAGGTAAATGTATAAACCTGCATCAACCACTCTACTGGAAAGTAAGATATCTTTTTTTTTTTCTGGAGAGGAGAATTAACTTATGTCTTGCCCCATGCCATTCCTGTCTCTATGATGAGTAAAAAAGGCAGAAGAAAATAAGGTACAATCCCAAAGACATAAAAGAAAGGGCAAAAGATCCTTTATGTACAATCAAATTTCTAACAGTGGCAAAGAACTTGAAATTAAAGAAGTGCCTTTCATTTGGGGAATGGCTATATAAATGATGATGTGAATGTAATGAACCATGACTGTACCATGAGAAATGAAGGAACAGATGTTATAAGAAAAAACCTGGGAAGACTTTATGAACTGATACAGAGTGAAGTGAGCAGAATGAGAATAATTTATTCAATAATGAGAACATTGAGAAAATGAACAATTTTGAAAGACAAGATCTCTGATCAGTTCAATGATTAATCATGATGCCAGAGGACTGGTGGTTAACAGTGCTCACTACCTTTCTCCTAATAGGGGCGTGATGGACTAAATATGAAGAACGAGACACATATTTTTGTACACGGACAATTTGGGGAATTTGTTTTGCTTGACAGTGCATATTTTTTACAATGATTTTCTTTTTCTTCTTTTTTCCACAGGAAGAAAGAGAAAATACTTAACAATTTTAGAAATTAAATTAAAACAAACTTAGAAAGAAGAAAATAAGACTCAAAAGTTCACGAACCATGCTAGATGCCACACAGCAATTAACACACTAAATTCATATTTCTTCTTATCTCATTACCTTTATATGGCATGCAACACAAAAATCCTACACAACTGAGCTCAGTAATTCTCTATTTTCCTGGTATGCCCAACACAACCTAAAATATTCCACAACTTTTCATACTTTTTATTGGGTCCAACTCAGTCCCATGTGGTGTTTTGAAAATATGTAAAGGGAAAGTGAGGTTCCAATATTTTTCCTTTCCTCATAAATATGGCATTTAAATAAGCTTTCATACATATTCATCCCTTGCTCAATCTCCCTCTAAATGCATACCTATATCTTAAGTTTTATTCATGCACCTCTCTCTATTCCCCGGTTTGGAGGGGAAGGCTGAAAGTTAAAACATTAACTATTAAATGAGATAGTTAAAATTAAAAACAATATATTCCAATGTAAGTCTTGGGAAGAAATGGAGATGGTTTCCCTTTAATAAATGAACGCAATGGCAGAACAATGATCCTGGAATAAATGAGGACAAATTGTGTATATGAGATGCAAGTTTAAAGTAACAAAACCGGTTTTGCCCCTGATTTAAAGGAATCCATCTCATTACTTTATAGTCATGTCAAGTGTACATCCATTTATTCTAAGTCTGTGTCTTCAAAGTCCTCTGGAAGCTTATGACTTTGCCAAATGTTCCTGAAGAAGGACAGTGGGAGGACTGGAAGACGACTGGCATTTTGGTTTGTCTCAGTTACATGGCCAAATGTGTCCTGGGTGGCTGAACTCCATCCAAAATCACTATTTTTTCTTCCTTTCTCTCTCTTTTTAAAAGACACCAAGTAGGAAATCTCACTTAAACAAGCTGTCTCACAACATTTCTGGTAAATCCTGATTCCAGCTAAGTTGGAAATATCTCAAGAGCAGCCTGTCATATAGAATTTTAGTATTTCAGCTCCCAGGAAGTACAGAAATAGATGGGGGGAGGGGGAATTCAAAATCCCTTCAGGAAAAAAAAATTTTTGATGAGAACTTCAGGCAGTTCTGATTTCATATGAAAGGTCTATTTTGTCCTTCATTATGAAGGTGAGAGATATTTCATGTGGGTAGATTAGACATGAAAAATCAGAGCCCAAAATACAAAGGCCATTTGGTCCCATCCCCTGCCTCTAGGGAGGCTATCAGTCAATACCACTGAGTATCCTCTACAGAGATCTACTATGGGTGTTGTGGGGAACTCCAAAGCTTTGTAAAGGAAATCTGTAGCCCCTTCCATGAAGGGTCCATCATATAGTTAGAGATACTAAACAATGGAAAAGGATTCTGCTCTGAAGCCTTTCTTGGCGTAGCTTCCCACTACCCTCATTTCTAATTATTTCCCCACCTTTGATGAATTTTAAATAACTTGCCAAATATCTTTACCTGGAATTTTGGGAGGGCAATAACTGCACTACTCTCTAACGATAGTAATAATAACAATGATCTCACATTTTCATAGAACTTTATTTCAAAGATGTTTCATATAAATGATCACATTCAACCATCACAACAAACTATATAATTCCCATTTGACAGATGATGAGACTGAGTCACAGAGAGTTTGTGACTTTCTCAAGATGACAGGGTTTATGAGTGGCAGAATTCAATTGTTGTTGAGTCATTTCAGTCATGTCCAACACTTTGTGACCCCATTTGGGGTTTTCTTGGCAAAGATGCTGGAGTAGTTTTCCATTTCCTTCTCCAGTTCATTTTATAGGCAAGGAAATTGAGGCAAACAGGATGAAGTGACTTGCCCAGAGTCACACAATTGGTAACTATCTGAGCCTGGATTTGAACTTAGGAAGATGAGTGTTCCAGACTCCAGACCTGGTTCTCTATCCACCGTGCCACTAGATCCTAAATCTTTTCACTCCTAGCGTTCTTTTTTCCTTCACCATTCTCCCTCCTTTCTGACAATGCTACAAGATCTCAAGCTCTCTAGGCAATAATCAGGAGTTCCAGAATATCAATCTTTTGCATTACAACTATGTGAAGTAATGGTTCTAGTTATATCATAAATACCAACTACCAGGCAAAAGACATTCCATGGGTCCCATGATTAAGCAGGAGAGAGTATAGATAGATCAATGAAGTATATCTGTCTTCATTATCAGAGATTTTAGAGAGTATTCATGTTTCATCATGGTCCCAAACAAATGACCTTGAAGGTCCCTCTCAAATCAAAAGACTTGATGATAGAGCCTCAGTTGTCCTACATTAGATGGTGAGTCATAAACACCTTTATCTGGAAAAAAATCTATACGTTCTTTTATAAATTGAGAAATCCAAATATTTATGAAATAAACATCACATGAATGATAAGAGTCCTCTGATGGACCATTCTTTTTGGTTATCAGGGAACTATTTCTGCTGCTACACAAATAAACCAGAGATGGACATAATGATGCTATTTATCGCCTGAATCACACTCTGTCTCATATGGCTTATTTAACTGTTTTGTTTACTAGAGAGTAGGGTTTATTCCATTCTTTGCATGTGTATTCCCAGTGCCTAAGATAGTGTTTGCTATAAATTAGCTGATCACTAAATGTTTGTGGATGATCATTTAGTCTGTTTTGTCTATCTACATGATTGTATGCTTCCCTAGGGCAGGATCTGGGTTTTATTTTCATTCTCTCTCACTGACTAACATAGGGCCAGATACTTTAGTCATTGCTTAATAAATACTTACTAAGTATTTACTTAGCAAAAAATAAAAGGCAGGGGGAATTAACCTTCCCCTTTTAATTTTCTAAAGTGAGATTTAAAAGAAGTGGATTTTGTTTTTGTTTGTTCATTTTTAGTGAAACTTTTCATAGCAACCTAGTAAAGCTTTGGCTCAAGTAATCTTCCAGTGGTCTCCTTTCATGGACTCAATAGCCCCCAAATACTTTAATCTCTAGTTGAAATGCCTTCTAATAAGATCTTTCTTTAATGCTACATCATGGAGTAAAAGTATCTCCTGAATTGTTGAAGGCTATGTCAGAAAAGAATAAACTCTGGGAGATTTTACTAGGCTACAAAACTTTCAAATACGATTTTTCAATGGATCTATAGTATGGAGGCCAGGGGAAGTGATCAACCTGGTGTCCTCTGTTCTGGTCAGGTCACGTCTGAGCTGAGTCTTAGGGGTTACATTTTAGGAAGTCTTTTGGAAAGCTGGAGTTTATTCAAGAGAACAACCTGGATTATAGACAGCCTCAAATTCATACCATGTCAGGATTGTTTAAAGGAAATGGGTCCGTGTAGCCTGGAGAAAACTTGGGAAGTGCAATTATGCCTAAAGGATTCCCAGGAGAGGAAGGATCTGATTTGTTTTGCTTGGCACCAGAGGACAGAACTAGAAACAACAGGTAGAAGTTAGAAAGAAATAAATCCAAGCTTGAGAAAAGGAAAATCTTCTAAGTCCTTAAAGCTATTGAATTTTACCTCCCCCTCAAAAATAGAACCCTTTTTTCACAGAAAAGAGATATGGCTGAACAAAACTGAGGCAATGCCCATGCTGAAGAATGTGCTTTGCTTCGTTCCACACTCACTTTACTCTCTAGTGAGAGGGAAGCCTCGTTCATCAACAAACCTCTGGAGTCAAAATTGTTCATTCTTCTGCTAATGTCTTCCAGAAACCATGCTCACATTGTCTCCACACCAGACAGAAGATCACAAAGGGCATTTAAACATCCTCTAAAACAAACCCCTTTTTTTTTAAGAAATGCAGAAACTGAGACTCAGAGTGGGCTAATGACTTATACAAGGTCACATAGGTTATAAGCAGCAGATAGAGATTAGAACTCAGGTCTTCATACACTAAACTCAGGGCTCTTCTGGCTACCCATTATGGATAGCCTCAAATTACTGGGTTATTTGGGGGGGGGAGGGAATGCAGAAGGAGAGGAGAGCACAGAATCATATCAAGATATAATATTCAAAATTTACATGTATTTGAATATAAATATATATGCATATATATGCACATACATGTATATAGTCTTTCCTTTTTCTCTTTCCCTACCTTTACCTTTTCTACAAATTAGTGCCTCACAATTTAACCTTCGTCTGTAATCCATCTGGGGCTCCCTCTCATAACTCACTCTAGGAGGAACATTAGTGAATGTGAGTTTTCTCCCAGGGATTTGCCTTCCTTCTGTTTTAAATCAAAAAATGCTTTTGCAAATTAGCCGAGGGAGACGGGCTATAAGCTCCTTGTAAGAATCCTTCAGTGTGCCCTCTGGACTTTGTCTCAGGCTGTTCTCAAAAGTTGTACGTGGGAGGATGGACATTAACAGCTTCATGGAATGTGGAAATGGCCCATGTGAGGACATATATATCTCCACTTAAAAAAAGCCAGTATTTCTGGAGCTCCTGGAACTGGGAAATACACTGCAAAAATGCTTACAAAACCAGAGCTAGGGAAGGGACTGTGTTTATGAAATATTAGAGCCTGAAGGGACCTAAGAGATAAACTGGTACAACCTGTTTGTTTTATAGATGAAGGGATTGGAGCTAAGAGAGGAGAAGTAATATATCCAGGACTGCCCAGTTAATGGAAGAACTAGACACAGAACCAGTAAGGAAATAACCCCCAGAAGAAAGAGGATAAATTACCCCAAAGCCATATTCTAGTCTCTGTACACATGGGATTTTCCCTTCCAGTATCTACCCAAATTTCACCCCCAAAGCTGTTCAAGTGATACCACCTCTCCTTCCCTGCTGCTGCTACCCATCCTCACCCAGCCTGAATGAGAACGCCCTCTTTCAGTTTTCTTCAAAAAGAGATTGTTTTTGTTGTCATTGTTGTTTGTTTGTTTTGTTTTGTTTCACTTTGTTTTTGGCTTTGCTGACAACTAAGGGACAGAAGGTGAAATTGAAAAAAAAAAGTACAGAACCTAGGAACCTCATGCTTAATTTAGCCTGTATAGCTTCCTGAGCCAACTAGTGTGACTCCCATCTGAGGAAGCACGAGATTTGGCTGCACCAGGGAAGATGCCACCTCAGCAGAAGACCCAATGGGTACCCTTCCCTGGCTGCCTCCAAACAACTTACAAGGTCCTTTCAATTCTCCAAAGTTGCTATCTACCCTGTTCTCTATTTGCATAGCTGTGACAGACTTACCCAGATGGGTCCAACTGAATATTTTACACTTGCTTCATCCCTGGCTCAACTCACTTCTCTAGGTTCAGATTGATGAGCCACAGCTCAAGCCAGCTCCAAACAGGGCAATGTTCATCTAAAGGCCCTTAGATCTCACAATACCCCATATATATTGGATGTACAATAATAATCCCATTGAATTCCCAGCACTAGTCACGGAAAGGTCATTTGTTCACAGAACCTAGGTCTCCTGGCTCATAGCTCAGTGCTCTTCCCACTACCCCACAGGAAGAAAGAAACTGCTTCTTGGTTAGGAAAGATTGGATTCAGATTCTCAATGTATTCCCACTTATAGATGTTTTTATAAGGAATGAGTTAGAGATTAACATCCAAGGACTAGCAAACCATTTAGTCACAGCACCAGAATCCCCTGCTAAGTGAACAATCCTAGCACTGAATAAACTGAGATAAACTGCATTTAAAGGATTAAGAGATAGAGGGAATAATCTTCTCATCAACCTTCTCATCAGACAGATGGGGAAAACAAGGCCCAGAGAGAATCTGAATTGACCTAGAGCACCTAGGAAAACAGGAGAGTAAAGGTCCTGAGATCTGAACCTAGGGGTCCACTACAGTGAAAAAGAATGTGTAGGGAGTCAGAGGACATGGGCTTTAATCTTACATCTCCTACTACTTCCTGTGGAACTTTGGCCAAGTCTCTCTAAATTTCTGGACCTCAGTGCTCCATCTTCAAAATGAGTTAAAAAGATGGCATCTAAGGTCCCTTCCAACTATAATTCTCTCCTCCAAGTCCAATACTTTTTCCATCACATCATGACACTTCTTGATGCCACAAACTGCACCCATTCCCTGAACACCATATAAGAACATTGTAAGATACTGTAAAGGATGTAAAAAGAGGAAAAGATGCAGCTCCTAACTGTGGGGATCTTATAATCTATTGGGGGACAAAAAGAAATATACAAGGCAGAGGAACAGCATGATGTCATTAGAGACCTGTGTCTGACAGACACTGGAAGTCATGATATGAATCCTAGCTCTGTCACTCACTGGCTGCATAAGCTAGTTTCTGTGATCTTATACTGCTAAGCCTCAATTTTTTTCATCTGCAAAATGAAGATAATATTTAAAATACTACATACATTTATTTTTTAAACAAGAAAAGCATTTTGTAAACCTTAAAGTGATATATGAAAATAAGATATTAAACTAAACAAATCAGGAGATGTGAGTTCTATTTCCAGTTCCGCCATGCCAACTCATGCCACGTCACTTACTTATTCTTTTGGGCACTCAGTTTGCACTTCTGTCAAACGAGATCTAGGGAGTGCTAGGTAGGGCCATTGTGCACAGAGAGCGCTGGGCCCTGAGTCAGGAAGATTCTTCTTGAATTCAAATTCAGCCTCAGTCATTTTCTGGTTCTGTGATCCTGGGGAAGTCACCTAACCCTGTTTGCCTCAGTGAACTGGAGAAGGAAATAGCAAACCACTACAATGCCTTTGCCAAGAAAATCCCAAATGAGGTCATGAAGAGTCAGACATAGCTGACACGTCTAAACAAGGACACGACAACAACAAACAGCATCGCATGCTCCTTCTATCTTTAACATCTTAACTCTAAACAGACAATCAAAAAGTTCACAGCAGTGAAGGCCAGGCTGAACTGAAGGAATACAAACTAAGAAGGGTGGGAGTCACAGATGTTAGCATGCTGGAAGTGGGGTCAGGAAGGCCTGAGTTCAAATCCTGCCATAGACACTAGCTATGTGACACTAGTCAAGTCACAGATTCCTCATCAGTAAAATGGGGGAGAGGGGGTGAAAATGGTACCTACTTCCAAGGGCTGTTGTAAAGATAAAATAAGACAACATTTGTAAAAAAATAAAAAAAAGTCTTTTATAAACCTTAAAGTACTATATAGATGCTAGCTATCATCATTTTATTAACATTATTGTTATTAAGAATTTATTTTAGAGCAGAGTTAATGCAGGAATTAAATGTATTAAAGGAAGTGACAGAAAAAAAATGTGAAAAGGATCTCAGAAGGCTAGAACAGAAAAAAATAGTAAAGAAGACCTAGTCCAATTCTCCCCATTTTACAGATGAGGAAACTAAGGTCCAGAGAAGTGAAATAAATTACCTGAGCTCATACAGGTGATAAATCAAGTACCAGAGCCAGGATCTAAACCCAGATCCCTCCAAACCCAGTGTTCTTTTTGTGTTTTGACTTGGCTTTGCATCATTATCATTCTTACAAAAAGATGGTACTGTCTTTCGCAAATCAATAAATACTTACTGAGAAATTGTTATGTAATTAAACCATAAAAAGACAGTCTCTGCTTCTGAGGAGGCATATATAACATAAACATGTTAAAAAAAAAAATCACTTGACCCTACTCAAGCTCTCAAGGTTTCGTGTGATCTCTCTCCCTGGCCAAGGCAAAATTCTGAGAAAAAGCCATCTTCACTCGTAATCTTCACTTCCCTTCTATTTACTCACTTTTAAACCTGTGCCATTTTGGCTTCAGATCTCATCACAAAACTGAAAATATCCCATCCAAGATTACTAAGGCTCTTTCAATTGCTAAAAATGCTGGCCTTTTCTCATTCCTCATTCTTGATTTCTCTGCCACTTTCCACACTGTTGATGACCTTCTCCTGGATAGTCTGTCATGATACCACTTTCTTCCAAGTCTTCTTCTTCCCTATCTAACTTATCTTTCTCACTTTCTTTTGTTAGATGAAATCTAGGTCCTGAACCCTAATTGTGAGTATCCTCCAAAGCTCTGTTCTGAGTCTTGTCTTCTTTCTCTGTGTCTCTGTGTCTCAGTCTTTCTCTTTTTATCAGCACAATTATCAGATTTTATTCAGATGACACCTAGCTCTAAATACTCAGCTCTGAGTTCTTTCCTGAGTTCTAGTCCCACATCAGTGATTGCCTCCTGGAATCTCCAATTTGAAGCTTCTAACATTCAACAGAATCCATTATCTTCTTCCCAAAACATACCCCTGTTCTTGACTTCTCTATTCTGACTGCCTTATGGTCACCTAAGTTGATTTTTTTTTTTTTACTATATTTCAACCCTTATATCCAATTAGTTGCCAAGTCTCTTCAATTCTACTTTCATTAAGTCTCCTGATTTTTTTTCTTCTTTCCACCAACACAACCATTGCCCTGATTTAAGGTCATATCATCTTTCACCTGTAATCTTGGGTCTCCTAATTAATTTCCCTGCTTTCATTATCTCCCTTCTCCAATCCATCCTCCACACAGCTGCCAAACTGATATTCCCAAAGGACATATCACTCTTTTGTTCAAGTTATAGAAAAAAACCACAAACTTTGTCACCATGCTTTTAAAGCCATTCATAGTCTCTATCCAACTGCTTTTTGAGCCTGGACAAGCTTTTGAACTTCTTTCAACCTCACTTCCTCATCTGTAAACTGAAGGGCTTGGACTTAGATCCCTTCCAGGTCCCCATCTATGATCCTAGGATCTTATCTTTCTAGCCAGACCATTTATTACTCCCGTAATTGTGTCTTCTACTGGAATAAGTACTGTATGAAGCAATGATTTCATCTACTTATGTAATAGTCTACAGAATATTAAATATAAAAAAAATGATAACAAGATAGTCATTTGCCCCAGGACTATTGCTAGCTAAACGCCACTGAACAAAATAATAAGCACACTAATAATGCAGCATAGTCCAAAAGTCTTAGTGTACTTTAAATCTAATTTTAGCATGCAGAATTTCCTACTTAAACCTGTATGTTATGCCTCTACTTCAATCAGGCTGTTCTTAGCCATAAGTACATCATGGATTGGTAAATACAAGGCATGCAGGAATGGCACACCTTTCCCCATGCGTCCCACCCTGCTTCCAGACTAGGCCTCCAGCCCCTGTTTTAGATAGCAATCCTTGTGAAGATGGGACCAAGCAACTGCCTCTTCAAGTGCCATATACCTTAACAGCCTCAGTAACCAAAACTAACAAAGACCCAGAAAAGAATTCACTGAGAGCTCTTTTTCCCCCTCCTCCTCATCTCTATCACCCAGATGTCTTCTGATACTATTTCTACTTTTATCCCTGTCTTACATGAAGAGCTGGTCTTTCTCTTTGCCAAGACAACCTTCTCTACACACACATGATCCCATTCTATGCCCTCGTCAGCAGATTGCCCTCTCTATATCCCCACTTTCTCACTTTTCTTTAGCTTTTTACTCATCTACTTGCTACTTCCCTACTCCCTACAAACATATCCATATCAAACCCATTCTCAAAAGGCCCTCATTTTAATCCATCTCCACCCACTATCATCCCACATCTTTTCTCTCTTTTGTGGCTAAATTTCTTGACAAGGCCACTTATGATTGATGCCTTCACATTTCTTCCCATTAGTTTCTATAGTCTGGCTTCTGGTCTTTTAATTCAAATGACCTTTTTTTTCTAATATTATCTGTGATTTCTTAATTGCCAAAACAAAGAGTCTTATCTCAATAGTCGGCCTTCCATACCTCTTCTGTCTATGACCCTCTTTGATATTTGTAGCATTCTATGCTTTGTTGACACTACTCTGATTGTCCAAAGTACTGGGGACTGTCATGTTTTTCAGAGTAAGAAATAGACATGCTTTCATCAATTGAAATGGCATTCAAAAGAATGCATCACCACCCCTTTATTTGTTGCTCCACCCAAAGGGCCATGGTGCCCTTCCATCTAACTTGCTACTGAAACCTTTTATATATCTTGTCTACTCCATAAGAATGTGAACTACTTGAGAACAGTGACTACTTTATTTTTTCCTTATAGTGCTGAGCTTAGAACTTAATAACTTTTTCATTCATTTACCTGCTTAATAAATCAGTCAATCCACGTTCATTTTCCCATTCACCCTGGAAATTCTGGTTCTTCCTTGTCCTGAATGCTTTCCTCAATTTCGTTCAATTCTCTTTGTTCATGAAGACTTGATACGAGGACTACCTCCTAAAGGAAGGCCTCTGTGATTGCCCTGATGCTTCCCATACTCCACACACAGAAAAACTCTCTGGTAGAATCTTGGCCAAAGCCTTTCACTTTAATGATCTTACTGTTTGTGGTATCAATTCACTGAATGTTTACACAATACACTTTTAAATTTAATATGCATTATTAACATGTTCCATTACTTTCTTAAATATACACAATCAACAGAACAATAAATCAAACTCTGATTTGGAGTATTTACCAATTTTTGAGGTATAAATATTCACACTGAACATTTACCAATTGCCTCCAGCATACTCCTGAATTCAATCATCTTGGCATATCAGAAAATCAAGGAACAAAAAAGCAATTCTTGTTCAGTTATTATTCCATGGTTAAAAGGGAACTGTATGGTCTCTAGTATTTAAAGGAGCCAAGAACAGAGGCCCTGAAAGATAAATGAAACTCTTCAACCACATGGTCAAATTATTTTAAAGGGGGAAAGAAAATAGTGTTCTATATGTAGTAGACATTCAACAAAACATACTATATCATATCTGGAAAGCACACTGAGATCATCTAATAAAGGTGAAAAGATCTGAGACGACACAGCTAGCTAGTCACCAAGCAAGGTCTGGTACCCAGGGCTCCTGACTGTTTGTTCATTCAATGCTATTTCTTCTATACCAAAGTGCTTATTTGTTTGGCTGATTTGTTGAGTCTTAAGTAGGAACACAAGAATCATACTGCTAAGCCTACAAGTCCAGAAAGGCAGAAATAAAGTAGGGATGATAATGAGAAGAGACTAGTGGAAGGCAAATAGACAGTGATAGCTGATACTTCTAGTTAATGATGGCTAGTATCTCTAGTTAAATTGCATTGTGTGTAATAGAAAGGTTGGCTCCATTTAAAGAATGGGAATTTGTCTCTTGAGGCCAAAGGAGAACTTCATAATACTGATAGCATCTGGATGTTAGTAGAATGAAAATGTGGCCTACTCCCAAGCATTATCTTAATAGCTGAAGTAGGTAGGCTTGTTTTGTGTGTGTGTGTGTGTGTGTGTGTGTGTGTGTGTCTGTGTATGTGTTTTTGTCTGTCTGTCTGTCTCTGTTTCCATCTCTGTCTGTCTTGTCTCTGTCTCTCTCCTTTCTCTCCCTCTCTGTTTCTCTCTGTCTCTCTCTGTCTCTCTCTCTCTCTCGACTTTCTCCTTCCAATAACTTGCCCCTTACTTCTATCACCTATTTATCTCTCCATTCTCCTTTCCTCCTGTGTTGTTATATCAGACCAGCTTGTTGTAAAACTTCAAGTTTGGTGAAGATTTCCTCTCCAACATCTTGTCCCTCAATGGGCCATTTTTCCCCCCTTTATATCTTTTTTCCACTATCCAATAATCACTTCAGCATCTTGAACTAAGAGTTAAAAGAAATGGGTGAAAGTTATGGCTCACATAGTCCTCATGTTTAACACAGGCAAATCATTTCACATCTCTGTGCCACAATATTCCCATCATTTGTTGTCTATATGACTGTAGGCAACTTAAATTTACATCACCTCTTTGGGCCTCCATTTCCTCCATTAACGGGCAGGTTGGACTGGATATCTTTTTAAGTAGCTTCCAGATCTAATTTTATGATACAATGTTAAAAACAATTATATTACCAAGCTCATAATATTCAGAGAATTTAAAATGAGGAGGGAACTTAGAATTCATTTAATCCTGCGTCCTTATTTACTATAGAGAAAACTGAACCCCAGAAAGGTTAAACAGTGACAATGTTTAGAGAGTACTTCTTTCTCAACTCTGACAAGGGTAGTACTGATATTATCAACTTTTTTTTTTAATGGATGAGGAAATTGAGGCTGGAAGGCAAGTTACACGAGTAATAGGTGTTTTAGTGGCCATTGAACCCTGATCCTGTTAACTCCAGGTCCATGTCTATTTTTCTTATACTACACTGTCTCTTAATAAGGTATAAATGATTTAGTATGTTTTGCCTGATCTCTGCCACCACAACCGCCACCAAAGGCTTAACCAGGACTAATGAGTGGAAATTTCAGGGAGGCAGATTTTTAGATAAATATGTAAAGAAAATTCTTACTGCTGGAAATATAGAACAACAGAATAAATTGCCTTTTGAGGTTAAAAATTCCCTCTCACCCAAGTTGTTCAAACAGAAGCTAGTTGACCATCCATTGAAATGTTGTGAGAGGAAATATATGGGTTATGGATTGAATTGGTTACACTTCAAGGTCCCTTCCAAATTAAGGAGTCCTTCGCTCAAAGGAACAAATCTCTAAAGATAATTGCTAACAGTGACTGTATCACTTTAGGACTCCAAAACACCTTACAACTCTTATCTTAATTGATATTGTCTATTTGATGAGGCAGGTAGTATAAGCTTTATTATTCCCATTTTAAAGATAGGAGCTTCATTCTCAGACAGGTTCCCTAAGACATCCAAGTTTAAAAAACTGTTAAGGAGCACAATTGGAACTTGAACTCAGATTTGGGGAAAGCAGTCACACAGTGAGGAAAAAAAAAAAAGATGAATCAATGGAATTCTAATTCTAGCTCATTTACTTATAATTTGGGTGACTTTGTCAAGTCACTTAACCTCTCTGGGCCTCAGTTTCCTCATTTGTAAAGTGACAGGATTCAGCTCAATTATCTTTAATGGTCCTCTCATTCTTAATTCTAATATTTCTTGATTCCTATGTTTTCTCAGCACACTTCCTGTAATAATGAAGCTTTGTAAAGCAAATGGATTGGAGATGTATTTCGGAGGGAGTGGAGACATTTAAAAATCAATATTTTGAATTTAAGAGAAAAAAAAAAGACATTTCCATAGAACAATAGAACACAAAATTGATTTCCATTCAATATTTCTTGCTTTATAAAAAAAGCTATGTAATGAATTCAACACATGATTTTCAAAATCATCTATCTGGTTTGTATGTGCTTCCTTTTGTACTTCCTTCTGTTCTCTGCTATGCATTTTTAAAAATGCTTCTGTGAACTTCTCTAACTCTTTTTTAGCATTACTATTGTGAATTCCTCCCCTGCAGCCACACACCCGGCCCAAATTCCCCCAATCATGGAGACTGCTTCAGCTTTCCCTACTCACATTTCATCAGTACTCTCAGTAGCTTCTGTCTCTCTGTCTGGCCCGCTAGTGGGTGGAACAAAAAAACTCCTCCCATAACTTCCTTTTATAAAGAGTTCAAAATGCCAGTCATTCTATTTGCCTCTAGCTTCACTATTTGGTTGCAGATCCATCATCACCCTCACTATGTTACCTGACTGGGTACTCTGGCACACTACCCATTTTCAGTTTCTTTTTGTGTATTATCTTCCTCTATTAGACTGGAAACTCCTTGAGAGCAGAAGCTATCTTTCTTTTATTTATTTGTATCCCTGGCACTTAGTACGGTGTCCAGAGTGTGGAAGACATTTACTAACTATTTATCATATGGTATTATAATTAAAAACAGAGACAAAAATGAATATAACTAAGTGATACAAATCCACCCAACGACAATAATCTATGTGGGATATGGCCATTGCCATTGGGTAAAAATTGTATCGATAGATGAATGTGTTGTTGTTGTTGTTATTGTTGTTGTTTATTCTTTATTCACAAAGAGGACCATGACATCAGGGAGGTGATGCCCTGACATGCAAGTCAGTTGGATTTAAGTGAGGGAGGGCTGAGCAAAGTCACCAGTCTCACTTTTTCCTCCAGAGCCATCTGGGTCAAGTGGCAAGATAGAGATCAGGGTAACTGGAGATGGCCCTGGATGCGGTGGGGAGACTTTGGCCTTTTTAAGTTAAGATCTTTAAGGCAAGGCAAAAAATGAGGCAAAAAATGGCCTTTTTTTAACTAGTCAAAAAAAAAAAACTGGGAGAAAAAGACCATTAGGGTTTCTGGCCAAAATAGAAAAAGCTGCTATTTATGTCACTGAACTAATCAGGGGCCAGACAATGATCGAGTGGGGCTTGGCCTGGGACCTGCTGTTGATTAATCAATGAGAACACAGTGATTTGGGTTCAAAGCATGATCCTTAAGGAAGAAATCTACCCTGTAAATTCCAAGATATCTTGAGAGGTTTTAGTGATCAAAATTTACTTTCTTTTGGGCAGAGCACCCAGAAGTAAAGGTACAATATCCTATGTAAACAGAAGGGAAGGAAGGAAGGAAGAAAAGAAGGAAGGAAGGAAGGAAGGAAGGAAGGAAGAAAAGAAGGAAGGAAAGAAGGAAGGAAGGAAGAAAAGAAGGAAGGAAGGAAGGAAGGAAGGAAGGAAGGAAGGAAGGAAGGAAGGAAGGAAGGAAAAAAGAAAGAGCTGTGTTGCCCAGTTGACCAGTTCCGGTACTCACAGAGGTGGTTGTTGTTTGTCTTTTGTTTTCAAAGAGGACCATGATATCTTTTCCTTCCCTCTGTCCACAGATGGAGAGATAGACAGGTATACATACATACATACATACATACATATATACATACATACATACACACACACATATGCACAAATATACATAAATGTGTGTGTGTATTTCTGTGATTTGACTCTATTACTTTTATGTCAGGAGGTTGGTAACACATTTCATGATAGGTCTTCTGGAGATGTGGCTTGTCACTGCTTTCATTAGAATTCTCAAGTCTCTCAAAGTCATTTTTCCTTACAATGTTGTACTTGTATAAACTATTCATATCGTTCTACTCACTTTCCTAGACACTATCAATTCATATTTCCCAGGAATCTTGGAATAGTCTCTTTCCTCATTTCTTATTATACAAGCCATTACATTCATATGTCACTATTTGTTCAACTATTCCCCAATTGATGGGTATCCCTTAGTTACCTTTTCTTTTTCCTTTCCTCTTCTTTTATTTTCATGTCTATTGAAAATCAGGGCTTTGCTTATTATTATTGCCTCCCTGGCGCTACCTTCCCTTTTAAGCAACCCTCTCCCTATCCTCACCTGTTGGCTTATTAAGTTTAATGTTTTCCTCCACTAAATTGTTAAGTGTATGTGTGCATCCAACTCTTATTTGCTCAATTCAGATAAAAGTGAAGGAAATCTGGTGATTGTTGCCCCCTTTCCCTATTCTTTGAGTATGTACACTTATTAGCATATACCTCAATTATGAGAAATAAACTCCATCTCCGTCTTCCTCTTTTCTATACTAGTATAATCCTTTAATATTCCCTTCTCTTTTTCTTCTTAAAACATTCAAAACATAACCAATCCACTCCTGCCTTTCTTTTTTTTTTTTTTAACTCCCTTCATATCCCCTTTGAAGACAAAATGGTTCTAAAAAAGTAACTGCCTCTTTCTCTCCTCCTGTTAGAGTGTTGGTGGCTTCATCACTCTATCTTCTTTGATTTATTCATCTCTCTAGCCTTAGTTCTTAAATTGGAGCTTTGTGCCAGGTCCAGGCTCATCCCTCTGCTGTACTTTTAGTTAGGATTATCAGTCTTTCAATGACCACTCCTTCTTTGGATTAGGACCTGTTGAGGTCCATGGTGTTGCATTATCAAGGCCATCTATGGTGTCTCAGGATTGAGTTTTGTGGTGCTTGGGCCAGAAGGGATCTACTGAATGCTGCTGAGGCTAAACTGATCCTTGCCTGTCACATCCACTTCCAGTTTCCAAAGTCCCTCTCATGGGTTTCTGATCACTTTGGGTCTTTTCAAGGGAGGTCTCGACTCTGACTGCCTCCAGATAAATCAGCAGTTTTCAACTTGTGGGTTATGTCCAATTTGTTACAATGAAAATACATCCTGCATATCAGATATTTAAATTACTATTCATAACAGTAGCAAAATTACAGTTATGAAGTAGCAACGAAAATAATTTTATGGTTGGGGGTCACCACAATAGGAGGAACTGTATTAAAGGCTCATGGCATTAGGAAGGTTAAGAACCACTGAGATAAACAGTGTTGTGACTACAAGTTTCATTACCCTAAGGCTTACTGTCTGATGGCCTGAATTTGTTCTGATTTTGCTGGTAAAATCTCTTTTCTTATTACTGATGGGCATTTGGCTAACTTTTTGTATAGTCATTCCTGAAGTGGATGGTCATTTGCTGTAGTATCTTACTAGATTTCTTAAACATTATCTGGACTTGGATGATTTTTAGGTTTTTGCTGGAGAAGGCATTTGGAAACTGAGCTGGAAATTCCCTTTTAGGCCGCCATTTTGCCATTGTATTCTGGTGGAGGGTTTTCCCTTCTCCCACAAATCACACCATGAGGCTGGATAGAAACATTGCCTCCTTATGAGGCCCAATCCTTCCCAAGAGACGTTTTATCTTCTTGTCCAATCTCTACAGGAAAGAAAAGAGAGGCAGGTGGAATGGGGCAGTGTCAAAATGTTTTGGTTCCGTATTGATTTCTTATTATTGTTTTGTTTCGTTTTTTTGCTTTTTTACTACATTTGAGTTACATTGCTACATCCACATTTGTGGTCCTTTTTAAAGTGTCAGGGAGTTAAAAGGGGCCAATGTTGTTGTAATCTTGTTTATTTTCTATGAATTGCTATAGAGTTTGCTACGGTATCTGGTTACTTGAGCTAGTACAATGTTTCTTAAAGTAGAAGCCATTTTTTCTCATCTACAAAATAGAGATAAGACTCTATGTTCTGAATTGCTAGTGGAAATGCTGTCTCCCCTGATAGAATAGTATTAAAGGCAGAAACTGTTTCATTGGTGTCTTTGTATCTCCAGTGCCCAACATATACTGGGCAGTTAATAAATGTTTACAAGTTGATTGATGTAACCTAACTGGGGAAGTGGTACAGTAAGATTATTTTGGGGAACTTCTGGAACCTGGTCAAATAAGTCAAGAGAAATTCCAGTGTTTGGAAGAAGTAGATGATGTGAAACTAAGACAGCTCTGAGATGAAAAATGCTTTAAAATAATAACAAAGTATTGTATAAATTCAAGACATTTGCAGCTACTTGGCATAACAAATACAGCAGTGGACCTGGAGTCAGGAAGACCTGAGTTCAAATCCTACTTCAAACATTTCCTAGTAGTGTGGTCCTGGACAAATCACTGAACTTCTCTCAGTCGAAGTTTCCTTCTCTGCAAAATAGGGATAATAATAGTTCCGACATCTCAGGGTTCTTGTGAGAATAAGATGATGTAATGTCTGTTAAAATATTTTGCATGTAATGTGTATCTGTGTGTATATACTTTGACTAGGGTATTATAGGTCATTACATAATTATTCCTATAAACTGTAAGAGGAAAGGATATTTAAAGAAAATATTTTTTTTTACCTTTATCATTTTATGAATTAGGAAAGAGGGATGGATTTAAACAAAGGCACAGAGGTAGCAAGTAAAAGCAGTGAAATTTGAACTCAGTTCCTCTGATTCCACAGTCAGTGTTTATTTTATTAAAATAAATGACTATCCCCTATGGGGAAGACATAAGACAGCATCATCCCTGTCCTCCACAACCTTATGTCTTAGCTTGGGAAATAAAATTGGCAGACAAAGAATTGGAGAAAGACAGAACAGTATAGAATCAACTATGGTTCCAGTAGTGCAGGTACGAAATTCTAGAAAAGTTCAAATAACCCTAGGGTGGTTGATGGTAACACGAAGACCAAGAAGATTGAGGAGGTAGGGAAAACCAAGAGAATTAAGAGAACAAAACAATGGAAAGCTGGATGGAACAAAGGGGGTTTTATTTTTATTTTGCATAAGGTTAGAAAGAGAAGCAGCCTTCCTCTATGCTAGCAGACACCCGTTATCTTTGCTTCTATAAAGCACTCAATAATGGAAATGAGTCTGAACCAAAAGTTAGAAAAATGTGATAGTGTCAACTGCACTCAAAGAAAAAAATAATTACTTAGTCATTTTAATTACAGATGCAGAGTAAAACAATTGCTTGCTATTTACTTGTGTATGCTGAGAACAACTTAATATTAATAAATATTTGTGGGAAATTACTTTGTAAATTTTAATTACTTAACAAAAGCAATAAAACACTTTTTAATTAAAAAGTATGTACGCCTATGAGTAAAATGACCCTTTGTATTCCAATATAGCTGTTTCCTTTATAGTTAGAGAATAGCCCTGGGCCCCTGATGATGTACAAAATGGGAGGAAGAGTGGAAAAGGGGCAGATACTTGATAAATATTATACAGTCCAGTCCTTCCCCAGTAGAAAACAGAAACAGCTAGAGGGGGAAGTTTGAGAGGTGGCTTTACTAAACACTCTTCTTCTCTTCTAAAGGCTGAATACAAAGAATACATCCAGGGTACTAGAGGTCACATTTGAGCCAAAGAAGAGTAAGGCAGAACCTAGCAGTCCTAAGCATCGCTCCTTTGGTAAACCAAATCCATCACCCACTCAATGACACACTTGCTATTTACTAACTAGAAATCACTACCAATGAATAAGAACTGAGTAAAGATGAACTGTCTAATAGATACATTATTGTAATTCTTATTCACAACTACAAATTTTGATTAAATTAAATGAATAAATTAAAATTTATTCATTTGAGGGACCCTAGCCACTTCCTACCTACCCACCTACTGAACACCCAAAGAAGATCCAAGTGAACTTGCATGTCCTTGTTTTATCACTATGGCATAGTAGAAAGAACACTGGTTTTGATGTGAGGAGAAAGGAGTGTGAGTCTTAGTTCCAACAACATATTGTGACTCTCAGTGAGTCACTGAACCTCTCTGAGGCTCAGTTTCCTCACCTGTAAAATGGATATGGGATTAATTGAATTACCTATGTCACATACTATAGTAATGAAAGTGTTTAGTAAACCTCAAAAGAACAAATCTAAGCTATTAGTATCAGGGAAATTTCCCAACATCCTGCACAGAATTAGAGCAAAAGTTCCATTATGAATCATAATGGGATGTATTTCACTGTCAAAACCAATCCAATTAGCTACACCATGAGCATTATATAGGGGATCGTGAATGTATGTGGGTTGTTTGTTTGTTTTTAATTTTGATTTTCCAAAGCTCCATAGTAAAATTCTACCAAACTGTATTTGCCTGTGACAAGAAGCCCCAGCAAAAGGGCTGGAGTGGAAGTTAGTGGAGAACAAGAAAAGAAAGGCCTCCCCAGTAAAGCTATTTTTGAAGAAAGAATTTACCAAGTGACCCATGGCTAGAGTCCCTCAACTAATTTCAATCTGAATAGAAGAACACAGGTCAAACAAGACCAACAATCAACACCACAGTCATTCTGCTGATAATAGCAAATTAGTGCTGAGAAGGAACAAGTATCAGCCTGAAAAATTCATGAAGATTTGAATCTGCCATCTAATTAGCTACGAAGGTTGATACAAGAGAAAAAATTAGCCCACAACTAACGACATCAAATTAGAGGCATTTGCTGGAACTTTCTGCAGAGTGTCGGAGTCTATTAAATTGTCCAAATGGCCAGCTAAGTACATGCAATCAGGCCCACTAGAAAGTTTTGTGATTATGCAGTCACATTGGTTAAGTGTCAGTGACTCACAATGTGTGAGTGAGTGAAATTTGCTATTGCCAGGGAACAATGCTTCTATTTAATGAAGAACACTGATATAAATTTCAAATAAACAAGGATGAGAAACCACAAATTTTCCATTAAAGATGAGAAACCATTCATACCATTTCCCCCAAGAATTATGGACATACTTTCCCTCCAACACTCTCATTGTTTTTGCTCAATGGCAGAATTATAGGTCATATAATCATCATGAGAAGAGTCCTTAGATGTCCTTTCAGCATTGACTCTTGCCCCATAAAGGAATTCTTTCTGTAGCATCCCTAACATATGATCAATCAACCATCTGCTTGAATATACACTAGAGAGTTCACTGTCTGATGAGGCCCTCTACACCTTTTTTTTTCCCAATCCTAATTTTAAAAAATTCCCTATATTGATCCAAAATTTCACTGCCTACAATGTCTACATATTGGACTGAGTGCCTAGTATTTATTAGAAACCATGCTGTTTGTTGGGAGTGGAGAGGAAATTACACCAAGAAGTACAGTTCTCCTTTCCAGATTGTAATGTGAAGTGAGCAATAAGGCACCCCCACTCCACTCTGTCCTGCTCCTCCTCCATCCCTATAATCTAGAACAGTGGTTCCCAACCTTCCTAATGCCGCGACCCTTTAATACTTGTATGTGGGCATATCTGCCTGTGGGCATATCTGCGTGTGGGCGGACCCGCCTGGAGACAGATAGAAGAGTGGTGTCTCGCTAAGACCGTCAGAAATATGTGTTTTCTGATGGTCTTAGGCGACCCCTGTGAAAGGGTCATTCGACCCCCAAAGGGATCACGACCCACAGGTTGAGAACTGCTGATCTAGAAAATCCATGTAAAATGTTTTGGCCCTCCCTTTGTACTAGAGGAAAAATCTGAATTATTATGGCATTAAAAGACAAAGTATGTGGATATTATACAATACTATAGATATACGTTATGCATTTCTGGGCTTCTAAACTTTTTTTTTCTGTGTCCTCTGCTGACCTTTTAGTGCCATCTACAGCTTTGGCAAAACTCCCAAAAAATTCCCATTTAATTTCTTATGCTGTTCTGTGATATATCAAAACCACAATGGGGAAAGTTGCAGTCTGGAAGGGATAACTGTATAAAACTCATGATTCTTTCCCTCAAGGATATTTGACCTAGTTGGATAGATAAAACATGTACATATATGAAAGTGAAATAACAGTATTGGGCTGGGTGTTACATGTGCTGATTAAATGGTTCAGACAGCAAATTAAAAAAAACAAAACACAAAAGCATGAGAACACACTGGAGGCTAGCAGGATGGAGGAAGCATTCAGAGAATTTGTCAAAGCATTTATTAAGCTCCTATAATGTGACAAGCACTATGCTAAGTAGTGGCACTACCGAACCAAAACCAGTCTCCACCCTGAAGGAGCTTGCATTCTAATAAGAGAGACAGCATAAAAATAACTAGTACCCACAAACTATATTCCAAATATATGGAAGGTGGGTATTCTGAGAAAGGATAGTACTAGCAGCTGAGGGAAGACTGCTATAGTAGTAAATTTGGATTTAAGGGTCAACAAGGTCAAGGTTCAAGTCCCACTTCTGACACATATTGTTTTTGTGATCCTGAACAAGTTAGTTAACTTCTTAGTGCCCCCAGACTACTGTGTAAGAAGAGATAAGTGAGGGTCTGTATGGGTCAGAGCAGTTACTCCCAAGGAACTTACAATGATGAAATTACATCTGCCTAAAAGATGAAGGTGAAATTTAAATGTGATCTTGAAGAGTGGGTAGGATATGGAGAGATGGAAGAGGATGAGGAGATAAGAAAAAGGCACTCTAAGTAGAGGGAAAGAGGCAGAGGTTAAAAAAAGTGAAATGCCGAATATATAATCTGTAATATGAATCTAAAAGTTTAAATGGAATGAATGCATTGTGTGATCAAGGGTATGAGCCTTAACCTCTCTGATCTACTATTGGTCTAGTTAGATAAGTGAAATAATAACACATCTGCACCTCATAGGAATGTGGTAAACAATGAACCATTAAGTCATCCATAAAATCTATCCTTGTGCCTGTGGTTGGTTAGGTGCCTAGCAAAACAAATTTAACTCAATTAAAAAAATGTATTAAGCACCTGCTATATCCAAGGCCCTAGGGATACAAAGATAGATATGACACAAGCTCTGCTGTCAAATTGCTTATAATAAAACTGGAGAGCAATTATAAGAGAGAGAAAGACAGAGAGATAGTGAGAGAAAGAGAGACAGACAGAAACAGAGAGACAGGAGAGAGAGAGAGAGAAAGAGAGAGAATTGAGGGGGAGGGATGTATTAAATGTCGAGTCAAAGGACATGGGTTTGAATCCTAGCTCTATTACTTATCCATGTGACCTCAGGCCCACTACTTCCCCCTCTCAGGACATCACTCTCCTCACCAGTAAAATGAAGCCATTAGACTTGAAGACCTTTAAGGTACCTTCCAACCTTCAGTGCTTCAATGAGTCCATGAATGATGACACAAAAGAGAATGAGATATGTGTAAAGGAGAGAGGCTCAGGCAAATAGCTAAGAGAAATTTGAAGAAGGAGAGATCAGTCTTAATTTGGTGGTCAGAGCAATACAAAGATTGATGTAGACACATTCTGTTACCTTTGCCTACCCCGTCCTGGGAGCCTTCTTCCCCAAAGGGCCATTTTACATGCTATTTCCCTCAAAAGCAGGCATTCTAAATAGTCTCAGTCATTCCTATTCTGTGTCAATGTTGAAACTGCCTGTTGAATAGCATCCTTTATAATAATGTTGATACTTCACACATTTGAACTAAGACAAAATGTTCTTTTTGGTTGTGCTCTCAGAAATCCCAGGTCTCTGACTGAGCCATCTGTTAATCACAAGATGTAATTCATTCCATTGCATTGGCATAGATTGGCCTCCTCCTGGCTCTCTCTAGAATTAGAATGTGTCTGGACACCAGTTCAAGGGCCCAATCTCATGCAGGATCAAGAAGAATAACTTAGAGTTAAGAGAGAACTCACCTGCAGAGTGCTAGAATATATCCATTTGCCATGGTTTATGTCCATCAACTGGCTAACATACACTGTTAATTTGTCCAGGAGCAGACTAAGCCTATGTTTTCACGTTACCTTTCAAACTAGGGATTGCTTTACTGTTTGATGTTTGACTTTTTTAAAATTTTGACACTGTAGTGCAATGGATACATTGTTGGGCTTAGTTAGTCAATAAACATTTATTAAGTACCTGGTATATGCCAGGCATTATTCAAAACACTGAGAATGCAAAGAAGAATAAAAAGGAGAATATGAAGAAGGAGGAGGAGGAAGAGGCGTAAGAGGAGGAGGAGGAGGAGAAGACAGTCCCTGCCCTCAAGGAGCTTACAGATGCAGAGTAAAACAATTCCTAATAAGGAAAGACACCACAAAAAGAAGCTAAAAAATAGGTGAGGGAGTGGCAGTAAGATGGCAAAGTCTTAAGAAACTTAGCCAGGTGGTAAATGAAGAGATGGACTGGCCTAGGTACCCTCCGTAAAGGTGAAGAAAGATGAAAAGTAAGAGTCCTCAAATGAAAAGGATACTGATGAGGTATGAGTTCTAGGGTTACAGGATGGGGAGATATCTGGAGAATAATGAAAAAACCCAGAGGAGTTCACCCAAATATGAGGAGAAGGTTCAAATCTTCTGAATTTAATACAGAAAGGAAACTGGGCAAGTCACCTAACTTCTCTGGTTGGCAGTTATCTTACTTGTAAAATGATAGGGTTGCACTTGTTGGTCTCTTGGGTCCCTTCCAACCCTAAATCTATCTGATGATGAGAAGGAGTAAGAGGAGAGAGAGAAAGAAGAAGAAGATGAGGAAAAAGAGGAGGAGGAGGAGGAAGAGGAGGAGGAGAGGAAAAAGAATGAGAACAGGAAGAACAAGAAAAAGATGGCCATGATGATGATAGATAGTAGATATAATTTACATAGTGTTTTAAGAGTTTAAAAATAGCTTACACATATTATTTTATCCTCATAATAACCCTGAGTTGTAGGTACTGTTATTCTTATTCTATAGAATAAAGAACCAAAGTTGAGAATGTTAAATGATTTATTCAGTTTCACCCAGATGATGTGTCAGAGGCAGCATTTAAACTCATGTCTTCCTGACAATATGTCTTTCTTTATTACACCACACTACCTGTTATGATTCAAACTGTGGGACCTTATAAAGATCTTGACAATTCCCTGGGCCTCAGTTTCCTTATCTGTAAAATGACAGGGTTGATCTAGGTAGCGTCACAGGTAATTTCTTCTATCTCTATATCTATGATCCTTTAGTGTACTTATTAATTTTGCAATCCTGGCCACCTCATTTAAATCTTTATCTCTCAAATAACTTTTTAGGGTTTATTTGACAAGTCATAGTTGAGTGGAAATATGTATTGATAGAGAGAGTTGCCCACAGTTGAGAAAATTATAGATCTTTCATATAAATTGACAAATGAATAAAAGAAAAAAAAAGCATTCATTAAGCACTATAATGTTCCAACATAGTGCTTGCTGTATTCTATGCTCTGGGAATACAAATACAAAAAGCAAGATAGTTTTCCTCAAGAAGCTTACATTCTAACAGGGAGAAAGAATCTATGTAAGGAAATGGTGGCAAAGAAAGCAAGTTTTGTGCTGCAAAACCATAGGGGTGATGACTCAATCCACAGAATAGTGAATTGAAATACTCTCTCCAGAGGTAACGGCAGCATTGATTGGATTGCTATGTCCAGAGCAACATGGTATGGGAAGATGGGGATAGAGAGTGTATATGTAGCTAAAGAAAGATGCTGAAATGACTTGGGTGGAGCTCAGTGGGATGAGGAGTATATTCATGTTCTTTAGAAACTCATCACCTCAAATGAGTTTCTGTGTGTTTTAGGTTTTTTCTTAAGGTAATACGATTTAGGAACAAAGGTAAAATATACAATAACTAATTCACCAGGCTCAAAAACAATTATTATTCACATCTGCACTGTTCTTTAAGGTCAAACAAAATAGCTAGCCCAAGAATGATTATTTCCAGAATGGATTATGGCTGAGATTTAGAGAAATGAAGTCCCTTGCACATCCATAGTCACAAACTAGCACCAGGATTCAAAATTAAATCTCCTGGCTGAAAGTCCAATTACCTCTCTATTACTCCATGCTATCTCCAATTTATATATCTCTCATTTCTAGACTTATTTCAGACTTAGACAGCACTTTACTCATAGTAAGCCCATAAACCAGGTAGTAATTAATATTATTATTCACATTTTATAGATAAAGAAATCAGGGTTTAGGTGAAATGACTTATCCAAGGTTGCATGGATAGTAGCCGTTTTGATAGTATAAGAACCTTTGTCATAGACAGATGTTCATAAGTTAAATAAATTCATTTCTGACTATGTTAAAAGCAGAAATATCAACATGGTACAATCAACTAATTTGCTTCATCAATGAGACAACATAATTGACAGATACCATCAAACATATTTGTAGGTTTAGGAATTATTGGTTAATAAGATACATGAAATAAACCAAAATAGGTATTTCAGTTCCAAACTGGAAGTCACCTTGAGGCTTTCTGAACTTGGTACAATCATAGCCCCATTCATGTAATAATTGCTAAATCTTCATTTCCTTTTATTCTCTGCAATTACCACAGTGAGCCCTGGGACAAAGATATATCTCAAACCTGAAAAGAACTCAGTGTATTAGTTTTCAGATTGAGTTAAGTAGGGAACACAAACTACTGTCCATCAATATTGGGTTCTTGAATCCACAAACTCTTCAGTTTTCCTTGGTATCTTTCTCAGACCCTCATCTTCCACATAAGAGATGTTAAATTATTTTCTGATTTTGTATATTCCTCTAAACAAGCCAGCCTTAAAAATAGATGGAGTAAGTAATCTGCATTGTGGATCTTACACCTATTACCTTCTCCCTACTCACAACTACCCCTCTAGTTAAGATTCTCATTACCTCTTGCCAGAACTATCACAACCACCTCTTAGTTGCTCTTCCTGCCTCAAGTCTCTCCTTTTTTCCTATTTCCTCAATTCTGCAGCTGTATAATTGATTGATATTCCTAAAGTGCAAGGCTATGTTGCTCTCCTACTCAAGAATGTTCAGCTGCTCCCTGCTGCTACCTGTAAGAAAAAGACAAACAACTCTGTTTGGCATGTAAAGTCCTTTTGCTACAGGACTCCAACCTATTTTTCCAGAATGATCTTATATTATTCTCTTTTAAATACTTCAAGTAAACTAATTTATCTAATTATCCTCCTGTTCAACATCCCATCTCTGAGTCTTTGTATAGGCTGTTCCCCATCTCTGAAATGTTCTCCCTCTCAAAGAATGCCTAGCTTCCTTCCAAACACTGCCCAGGAGCTAACATATAGACAAAGACTTACTGATTCTCCAATTATGATAGCTTTCCCTCCCTTCCAATTTCTTTGTATTTACTCTTTATATATTTTGTATGTTCTCAGGCAAATACATGTTGTCCCCCAGAAGAATGTAACTACATGTAAATATATGTGTAAGTATATGCATATATATATATACACATGTAATATGTGCAAATACATATGTGCAACGACTTCTAAGAATGTATGTAAACACTCATTGAAGAAAATACAATGTGAACAAAATAATGTCTAAATATGAGCATATTAAATTCTCTACTAGAAATGTTTAAAAACAAGGGCACAGATGAGGGCAAAAACAATGTTTTCTGCATGTAAGAAACAAATTTGAAACAGTTGGACACATAGAAAGTGAAAATGATGAGGAGGAATAAAATCTATTACACATCAGGAGACTAGAAAAAACTGCCAATAGTTTTGTTGACACATGCATTGGTGGAAAGCATTACCTACAGCTGACAAAATTAATGATTTTTCACATAAATGGGTGAATGAATGAATGGAAGATAAAACATATATTAAGCCTTTAAAGCATAGTTCTTACTATGTGCTGTTCTCTGGGGATGCAAATTGTAAAAAGCTAGACAGTACCAATTCTCAATGAGTTTATACATTAATTAGAGGAAACAACACATATAGGAGAATGGGAACAAGGAAAGAGTTTTGTTCTGTATAATCACAGGAATGACTCGATCTTCAGGGGAGTCAATAAAAACATACTTTGCAGAAGTAGTGGCAATGTTGACTGGATTAATATTATAGCTGTACTCACAATCACAGATAGGGCAATAAGAAAAACCAATAGAGTCAAGAGCAAGAATGTTTTAATTACATGGAAACTACATTATGTTAAAGGAATCATAAACCAATACAAATAATCATATTAAATGTATCTATATACCAAATAGCATAGCTGCTAAGATCTTAGAGTACTATGAACTCATTGAGGGCAGGGGACTGCTATGCTTTTTAGCTTATTAATCTCATTTCCTAGTACAATACCTGTCACATGGTAAGGAATTAATAAATACCTGTTGAGTTGCATCAAGGAGGACTGAAAAAACCTAATCTCCCACCTAAAATATCTTTCACACACAAATATGTCTCAATCCCTGGAAATGCCACTATGTAACAGAAGATTCACTCCTTTGGATATAGCCTTGCTTTTCCAGGGGTCTGCCTTTAAAATGTAAATCCTCTTACTAAAGCTAACACCATTTTATCGATTATTCATTCTGAGGTATAACACTGTTTATGCCACCATGAGAAAAAGAAGTACCTAAATGTGAAAACCTTTCACACATGAAATTAGGCTGATGAATTCTAGTTAAATGAGGGAGGTCTTAAGGCGGAGACTTGGTGATTGCTTCTCAGGGATGTTCTACAGCAGCAGTTCTTACTCTTGAATTGCCTTGGGCAGTCTGGCAAAGTCAAAAGACACCTTCCCAAAAGAACATTTTAAATGTATAAAATAAGATATGTAGGCTTGAGATGGAAAGCGATTAGACTGAAATACAGTTATTGCATTGATAAAATGGTCCATATGATACCAAGACCTTTTCAGCAGCACTTTTTTCCAGTAATAAAGAGTTGAGAACACAGTAGAAGCCCAACATCTAAGAGATGACAAAACAAATTGTGGTACATGAATGTACTGAAATATTAATGTGCTACAAGGAGTGATGACTATATGGAAGCATAGAAAGTTCTACATGAACGGAGGTAGAGTGAACCGCTACAGAACCAAGAAAATAACCACAATGACTACATCAGTGTAAAAGAGAAGAATAATTGCAAAACAAAACAAAACCAAAAAAAAAAAAAGAGTCAGTGAATCTAAATTAAAAATAACAAGCAAGGCACAAAGAAGGAGATATGAGCAGATACTGATGAGGTGCTTGGGTACCTGTGCTTGAACTGTAGTTTGTAAAATCACATCAGTTTGCAAAATCACATTTCTCCCTAGCTTCAAATCTCCCAAGCCCCAAAACACTGTCTCAGGCAGTTTCTCCCTAGCTCAAGGACAACATGCCCTTACAAAATACTTATCTCTCTTTCTGTTACAGTGGTCAGCTGCACCTTTAGAATTTAGTAGTTTGACCAAACTGTATACTGGCTGAAGCAGCTGTGTACAGGTATCTATCATATATATTGTAGACTCAGTCATGTGTATATTCCTTAGCTCATTATACACATCCTGGATCCCTTGTTAGCTTGGGACATATGTATACTCCCAACATCCATCTTGTCAAACAGGATATTGATGGGTAACAGACTGGACACTTCTCAGTCAGCCCTGACTGCTAGTTGATTTAGTGACGTTTCAAGCCTAAAACCACACCTCCATGTAGCCCCTCCTTGGGCTATTTCCCAGTGAATAAACCTGTTTAGTTGATGTTAAAAGTGCATGTCCCTTTAAGCACTGGCCACTCCTTAACTCCTCCCTAATCCCACTCTTACTCACCTAGTTAGCATAATTGGCACAGGTTATACTATGGATTAGTCTATAAAAATATACCTATGACTCCTTTAATGTTGCAGGTTCCCTAAGAACTCTTGCCGGCTGTAAAGCGTAACAGCAAACTTTGACCAACTTGACTCAGAATGCTTGATCCTGTGAATTCATTCCAGACTGCCCACCCAGGCATTCTGGTCACTGGAGTCCCTGAAACACCTATCATCCTTTGTCAATAGCATCATACTAAGATTTACAGAGGTGGGAGGTCTACAAGTGTTGTACATTGCATACATGTTTGGGATTTTTTTTTTTAATGTGCTGATCAAATATCATTCTCTTTTTCTTTCTTTTTTATCTTTAAAAATGCCTATTATATATGGAATGGAAATCTAAGAGGAGAATTGGGAGAGATACTAGGGAAATTAAGGTAATATAAAAAATACAGATCAAAAAGAGAAATAAAATTAACATTTTTTTTTTTAAAGCTCACAGACTTCAGGTTAAGAAGTCCTATGAAGGACTTAGTATTCAGATACAGACTAGACCAGGAAACCTCTTAATTCCCTTCTGACTTTTAGAGTCTATAATTTATTTTTTTCTATTTTATTTTATTTTTAATTTTCATTGACTTGTTTATTTACTTTTAGTTCACAAGATTCAGTTCCACAATCCCTTGAGTTTTAAGAGTCTATAATTTATTTTAAAAAACATGTTGAGGCCCAAGCTATTAGATTCCTTTTCTCAAAAATGGCCAACTAGTAACAGGGGCCAAAGGGACTAGACATTTTATTAGGTGCGGGAATAGTTGATAAACAAATACAAAAAAAAAAAATATATATTTAATAAATATTTATGAAGCATCTACTATGGATCAGGCACTGTGCTAAGTGCTTGAGATACAAAGAAAGGCAGAAGATGGGTCTTGCCCTCAAGAAGCTCATAATCCAATTGGGGAGACAACTGAAAAAAAGAAGAAGTCAAAAAGTAGGCAGAGGTTATCCAGTTATTCCTTTACAGAGAATGATGAAGTCCTGTAGCTGGGGTAGGAAATGATCCGAGGAGGTATGAGTTTCAGAGTTGATTGCATCTTGTGGAATGATGAGTTTCTGGAGATCATGAAGTCTAGGAAAGCAGCCAGGTGGGAAATGAAGATGAAATAATTTTAGAGTATAGGGTACTGTCAGGACAAGGGAGAGCTGAGTGGCATCATGCAAGGAAGGGAAAAGTTACCCTGATGAAGATGAAGGCTTTTAAATATAGACTTTTTCTTCATTCATTATTTTTTCTAGCTCTCTGTCCTGTCATGTAGTGACATCCAAGATGAAAGAAATTAATTTTTTTATTGTTAACATGTAAACATTTGGAACTTTTCTAAAGCACCCCCTCTTTTTGGTGTCAGGTGTCAAGCACGACAATTGAGGCTGCTCACAGTGGCTTTGTGATTTAATGCCCATGGTATCAGAAAGTATCCTAATACCTCCATGCAAATCATTCTTGGTAGTTTGAGGTCAGAAATTCACTAGTTGAAATTTTCTCCTTTAGCTAAAAATGTAATGCCTATTAACTTGGAAATTCCCTTGGGTGAAAAAAAATGAACCTTAAAACTGCTGTCATTTACTTGTTTCTCAGTATGAAGGATGGGTGTAGATCTGTGCATCATGGGGATAAGGGGTAGGGGGAAAGAAGCAAGAAGAGAGAATGAATGGACAAGGCAAATGAAGAGAGAACAACACACTTGAAAAGGGAAGAACAGAAAAGTTGGGGACAAACTTCCCCAGATTTCAAGACTTAGCTGAAGTCTGGCTCTGGTCATGGTCTACCATAGCCATGGTTATTATACAACTCTGGTTAACCTGGTGAACTCTTCCCTTTGTTAACAATATCAATAAAACAACTTCCATAGAGAGAATAGTGAGAAGAGAAAACAGGATAAACATTGGGAGTATCCCAAGGCAATCCCATGTTATAGGGCAAATTGACATGAAACTTGCAATAGAAAGTATGGTCCTTGAAGACAGGGACTTTTAATTTTTCTTTTAATTTTCCTTATGTCTTTGCCAAGAGCCAAACATGGTGCCTTGCCCTAGTAAATCCTTAAAAAAGTACTTATTAGATTGAATTTGATTGGTGTTAGCAAAACTGGCTTCCATTACTGTGCTAATGACAAGGTTAAAAACAGTATGATTCTGAAAAAATCTATGTTGTAGACACTTAGGGTTTCTAAAGTTCTTTTTGTTTTTTAACCATCTCTCTGTGCATCACTGCAAAGTTCATAGGACAGTCCTAAGTAATTTCCCACTGAGCATGTATCATTTCCCTGTGGCAATGGAGGTAAAGTAGACACCAAAGGGGAATCAATGTAATATAAAATAAATCCCTTAGGTTCAGCTATTAACCTTTTGCTTAAAATTTCCTACCAAGATCATTCCATTCCCCTTTGCTAAGGTGGGGAAAGTCAGAGTTTTGACTATCTACCAACTGATCAATCAATTAGCAGATAGATAGATATATCCACCACCACCACCCATCCTGAATTGTCAGACAAATTTTCTGTGAACACTTAAGATATCACAATTTCCCCAAAAGAAGAAAAAAACTATAGACTTGGCTCCTGGAAATTACAGGATGGGTTTTGGGCCTGCTTTTCACTAAGGTAATATTTGCATACCTTTTGTATTCTTCCACAAAAGCATAAAACCAGTCTTGACAATGAATGGCTAAAAATGTCATTGCCTTCCCCCACTCAGATAATTTATGCAGCACATGTGTAAACCTATTGAGCATGCCATGTCGCCTGGCTATACCTCACATTATAAAGGACTTTTAGTAAAAAGACAGAGGCTATATGGGGGGGGGGGGGGCGGGTCGGGGGTGTTAATTTAAATACCTTCACAGTACAATTGCAAAAGATAAAGGAGAATGGAAAATGGAATATAGAATAAGCCCACAAGGCAGACTGGGGCAGCTTAGTGGCCCGTCAATAGAGTACTGTGTCTACAATCAGGAAGAATCTTCTCCCTGAGTTCCAATCTGGCCTTAGACACTTACTACTTGTGTGACCCCGGGAAAACCACTTAACCCTTAATACAATTTTGCAATTTAGGGTGAATCTATCTCATTCCCTTACTATTCTTAGTAGTAGTGCTACTTCTTAGTAGGCCTCACCATTGTAAATGTTTAATGAAGATCTGTAGTAAGTCAAAGAAATTGAGATGTAGCTTGGTCTAAAGAAGAAAAGCAAATGAATCTGGAATCAAGAAATATTGAATTCAAATTCTGGACTTTCTTACTTAGATGTATGTCCTCAGGCACGTCAGTTAACCTCTTAGGTCCTCAACTGTCACATCTAGCAATAGGGTGGGTTGTACTAGATTCCCTCTATTGTTCCTTTCAGTGCTAAACTCCAATTCAATTCAAGTAACAGTATTTCAGCAATCTAATGAGCATATATGAAATGCCTACCAAGTGCCAGGCACTGTGTTAAGTCCTGGGGATATAAAAAAAGCTAGAAAATCCTTGCTCTTGTGAAACTCGCAGTCTAATTAGGAAGAAAACATTTTTTTAAAAACTATGCAAAAATAAGATAGATATGGGATAAATTAGAGATAATCAACAGAGAGAAGGGACTGTATGAAGGTGAATTCAGAGAGGCTTCTTGTAGGAGGTAAGACCTTAGCTAGGACTTAAAGGAAGCCAACAAACATATATTCAATTCTTACTGCCCTAGGCGAGGTTCTACAGTACAAGTTTTCAGAAGACACTGTCCCTGTTCTCAGAGAGCTTATGCTCTAGTAATATCAGAAATGACAGGGTGACAGCCCTTCAATAGGAAATAAAGTCAGGTAGAAGAAGAAAAATGAGAGATTAAAAAAAAAAAAGAAAATGAAAAATCCAAATTTATTCAGAGATGAATCAATAGCCACTATTAATTATCACAATAAATAACCAGTTTCCCCAGAAGTTGGAATCAGTAGGTAATAAATATATGTATGCATGTTAGCATTAAGCATTTTCTAAAGAACATTAGCCCCAGGGCAGCTAGGTGGAGCAGTGAATAGAGCACCAATCCTGGATTCAGGAGGACCTAAGTTCAAATCCAGGCTCAGACATTTAGCATTTACTAGTCGTGTGACCTTGGACAAGTCACATAACCCCAATTGTCCTGTCTTCCAAAAATATTTAAAAAAAAGAAAGAACATCGGCCCTCTCCTTTCTCACTCACCTGCCCAACGGTTTCCCCTGTTCATTCTGACAGCCATGAAAGAATATAGAATTATGGGAGACCAGCAGAGGGTCCTGATGCTGGACTGTTTCTTTTTAACCTTCCACAAGGTAGTTGATTTGAACAGGTATTTGAGAGCTGATCTGCTAATGCTATAAAGTAGATCAATAGCCACAGGGGTTTATACAAAATATTTTCCTATAAAATTACTGTACAATAAATAATGTACCAATAATTAACCTTGTAAACCCAATGATTATAATCGCATATAGCCACATAGGTCTGAAGAGAGAAAAAGAGAAGAAAAAAAAAAAAACACGGAAGAAAAACCCAGGGCTTGAAACACACTAGCGTAGACATAGCAGGGAGAAGAACAAATTTTGGCTTAGGAGTCAAGACACCCGGGTTCAAGAGAGAACTCTGACTTAGTTAAGTAGCAACTTCTCTGACCCTCAGTTTCTTCTTCTATAAAACAGAAAAGAAATGATAATACTTGTACTACCTACTTCACAGGGTACTGGCAATGTGAAGGATAAGCTTCATAATTCTATTATAGTATATAAATACTAGTGTATTGTTATCACATTCATTTTGAAATTGGTTTCCTAGCCTTCAAAGTCCTAAAGTTTCTTTAAGGATTCTTTAAAGAATCAAGTTCTAGCTCTCATGTTAGACTCTGCTCCAAATCCCAGAGCCGGTTGCCCACGTCATATGCCCTGGTTCAGCTTGAAGCACTGTCCAAGTTCCAAGGAGCTCTCCTTACCTCTGAGTTCTGAGGTTGATCCAAGGTAAGTGTAAGAAAGAAATGCAGAACACAGAGAGAGCCATGCCCTTTCTGGCCATGCCTAGGCCCTGGTCCCTGATGCAACCCTAATGGTTCCTAAATCCAACTTCGTGACTACAATATGATGAGCATTATAATCACTGGAATTTGGTTCCTTGTCCCTTCTTCTAGCTTCTAAATTCCTTGAGGACTGGAAATGTGCACTCATACAATCACAGAATAATAGCTTTAGT
This sequence comes from Pseudochirops corinnae, assembly GCA_028646515.1. Taxonomy (NCBI): domain Eukaryota; kingdom Metazoa; phylum Chordata; class Mammalia; order Diprotodontia; family Pseudocheiridae; genus Pseudochirops; species Pseudochirops corinnae. Next base: position 48,249,439 of record CM053587.1, on the reverse strand, counting down.
ATTTGAACATATCTTAGAGATAATCAAGTCTAATTGTTTGATTGCACAGATGAAGAAACTGACATTCAAAGAGGTCAAATAGTTTGTTCAAAGTCATGCAGGTAATAAAACAGAGGTAAAATTTAAACTGTAAGTCATTTGACTACAAATACAGAGGTCAACCGGGCTCCCAATTCATCAACCTCCTCAATTCCCATGACTTATACTTCCATTCCATCTCATCTATCCACAAGGATGATTATCTACCCTCCATCTCACCATCATTCAAAAATGTTTTACTTCCATGACATTAAATTCTGAAATTCTTCTCTATAATCATAACCTCCCATCCTTTCACCTTTTCCTCTGTCTCAGTCCACTGAAACCCATTCTTCATCCTCAGACTGCAATATTCAGAAATTATACCCTTCCCTGTTGTCCAAGAAAACCGTATCTGTTCTCCCTTCCCTTCAGAAATATGAACCTATAAATAACTAGTTCAACTAAATATTCTCCCCTCTCCTGGAATCCCTTGCCTCCCTACCCCACCATCTTCTATACTTTACCAAACTACAATCCACCAGCAAATAGTTCTTCCCCTATTTGCATGCTGCCTCATTCCATATTCAGGAGGCATTCTTGATTTTCTCCCAAGATCACTATGGTATCAATAGAGTGATCTAGTTAATCTATCTGTCATTCTTTGGTCTGGACCATAAAACGTTCATCTTTTTTCTTCTATTCTACTATGGTACAAGGAATGCTTGTTTTATTTCTTAACTTCAGATCAAAATAAATATTTTTTTTAGTTCATTTTCTCTTCCTGTTGTATATATTTCCTTGACCACGTTCCTCATTGGTAATGCAATACAACCTTTTCATATTCACGGTGCACCTTTCCATTGCCCTCTAGATAATACAACATTGAAGAAGGCACTGGTTATTCATTCATTTCTTCACTCAACAAATGTTTAAGGAGAGGGTACCTACTATGTGAGGACATAGTGTGGCTTTCTTCTTCCTTGTCCCTGAATTTTCAGTAAGGACATATTGTAGATGGTAAATGAAGCCAGACAATGCCCAGGGGCCAACTCCGTCAAGTCACAGTGAGTCAGCACATGCTGTGTTTCTCTTTCCACTCTAACTTCATGCCTGTCACAGAGGCCCAATCTGTTGTGATGGGCAGTTGGGAGCTGAGACCCTATGGGAAGTAATGCAATCACAGTGAGAGCCAACATAAAACATATTTCCTCTTTTTTTTTTTCCTCCCATAAAGTTCTTCCTGTGAGAAAATTGTCCAGAGTGCACATAATCAGAGTGAAGGCAGTTTACTTTAGCTGTTAACAGTGTCAGGCTCTATTAAAATGGATGCTTTTTTTTTTACCCAAAAGCAAAGAAAAATTGCACCTCTCCAGCCCCTATTTTCAGAAGATACATTCTCTAGGCATTACATAAAAAATAAACTTCCCAGGATGTGGCAGTGGGGTCTCCAAATCTTGCCTCTTAGAAACAGACTAATCTTACCCAGCAATATCCGAAGTCCTTTACTTCATCCTAGTGCAGATAATTTGGGGTTCGGGAAGCTCAAGAATTTACTGCTCACCGAAAATACTCTCTGTCTGGTGTATGGTATATCTGCTCAAATTAAAGACAGAAAACTGAGCCAGTATTACATAAACAGGGAATGATTGTTAACTGATATCCCCAGATAGAGAGGGACTGGTTCAGAGAGATCAATTAGGATCATGTTGAGGAATCCAAAGATACAGGCAAGGCTAAGGGAAAGGTTGAATTAAGGAGGTCAGGAGGCCAATGAAGAATGGACAGATCGCATAGGGAATGAAAAAGCATTGGTCCATGGGAGAATAGAAAGACAGCTACCTTGGAACCAAAACACATGGGCTCAAATCAAAGTATTGTCAGGTGTAACTCGGCAAGACCACTGCCTTCTCTGTGCCTCAGTTTCTTTATCCATTAAACAATAACAGGGTTTTTTTTACTACTTAATCTGATAAAATTGTTATGAAGAAAGTATTTAAAGTGCTATAAAGATGGAGCTCATTATTAACAAAAATAATTATTAAGAACATATTGGCTTAGTTGTGTAACCCTGGGCAAATCACTTACCCTTGATTGCACCCTTCCCCCCAAAAAAGAATATATTGGCAACACTAGTTGCAGGGCTTTGGAAGTCAGGGAAAATAATTGGCCACGTTCAAGTAATTAGACAAAGAGTGAATTACCAAGCAGGTCTAAAAGAAAGCAGGGTATAATGTTCTTCTTTGTCAGTGAGTTCCTAATGGCAAGAAATGCTAAAATTAGGGTCAACTCTAAGGCAATAACTGTTTTTCCATCCTAGTGAATATGAGAGCCCCTAAAGTTACAGGTTTGTCATAAGAGCCAGAAGTCTAAAGGTGCATAGGTGTTAGAATTACCCAGAGATTCCTATAAAATACATTGATCAGGGACTTATACGTAATCTACTGCTTAGGTGAGTCAATTTTTAATTTACAGTATTATAAGATCCTTAAGATCTTTCCCCCAAAACCTACCCCTCTTCTGAATTCCCCTATTACTAATAAAAGCACTACCCTTCTAATCACCTGCATTTACAATGTTAATATCATCCCCAATTCCCCATTCTTACACGCTTCAAATATTCATTCATTTGCTGACTTCTTGTTTCTATTTCCACAACATCTCTCAAATACACCCCAGCCTCGATTCACAAAATCACCACTTGAGTTCTGGTCTTTATCATCTATTGCCTGGACTATGAAAAAAAAAATCTCCTATTTGGTCTTCTTGCTTTAAGGCTCTCCCACTTCAGTCCATCCTCCACAGAAATCAAAGTGATTTTCTGTAAGTGAAGGTCTGACCATAACACTCACCACCTGATAACCTCCAGTGTCTTCCTACTACCTCTAGAATATAAGACAAACTTTTCTGTTTGGTATTTAAAGCTCTTCAAAATATTTCCCCTTTCTATCTCTCTATTTTTATGGGCAGCTAGGTGTAATGTTAATGGGACATAGCATCTTTACTTCCCATTAATAGGCCTCAACTGTAGCCCATTAAGGGAAGCTTGCTTAGGGGAGGCTTGCTTATAGGAAGGCTTTCACACCTTTCACTAATTTCTAATTAGGCACTGAATCATGAGGGCTATGATGCCTTCTGGCTCTGAGAAGTATATATATATACTCTGAGTTGGTATTTTGCTTTGGGGGCTTGCTTATGAGAAGGATTTTGTGTTTCCCTGGTCAAGATTCTGACCGGCCATATGTTCAGAGCTCCCTGACTACTCGGATGTAAAGGCTCTATCAATGCAGGGATGTATATAAAGTGTAGCATTGATTCAGGTAGTCAAGAGCCCTGTCTGTTGGTCTTTGTTTCTCTGCTTGCATTTTCTCTATATTTTCTCAGTTTGTACTTTCTCGGAAGTTCAGAGTGCTGACTTTTCCCCTGAACTAGTGAATGTAATTAAAAAAGATTGTTGACCCCCTTAAACAGTATCTTTCCGAGTACAACAGATCTAAGAACTTGTACTAGCAGCCATTCAGAGTATGCCAGTGTGATTGCCGCTATACTAGGTGGAACAGTGGATAAAGCATGGAGTCTGAAGTAAGGAAGACCTGAGTTCAAATCTAGTCTCAGATACTTACTAGCCATGTAACTTTGGGCAAGTCCTTAACCCTCTTTGCCTCAGTTTCTTCAGGGGTAAAATGATGTAACAGTGATCAATTTAGCAGATACTTAGCACTTAGTAACTTAGGGCTAAGTACGGAAGGTGTGAGCTCTTCTCCTGTCCTGACTGGCAGAAAGGGGTTGGCTGAGACAGGAGGCTAGTGTGTGTATATAAGAAGAGTTCTAGAGACAGACAGACAGAATCAGGAATGTTCTTCCTGGTGGCTCCTGGTGGAGGAAGCAGAATTGTTCCAGCGTCTGGGAGCTGGGCTGCTGGACTGAAGAAGCCTGTTGTGGTTTTCTTGAGAGAGAGAGAGAGAGTGAGTGAGTGTTTCTTTCCCAGCATCTGGAAGCTGATTGAGAACTGAGTTGGAATTTTCCTTGAGACCAGAATGTGGTGAAGGCCAAAGTAGCTGTTGCTGCCACCTGGAAGGCTGAATTTTCTACTGGGTCCTAGGGCCAGCCGAACTGCTGGAGGACTGAAGAAGCACAACCAGGATAAGACTTTGTTTGTGGCCTGGCTGATCCTTGAGTTCCTGGCAACAGAAGTGGTGAAGGGTTTGAGATGTGCTGGACCCTGTGAACTTCAGTGTGTGCCAGGGACTGCTCTGAGGACTGGACAAGGACCTGGGAGCTGTCTGTCCCTGAATCCAGGTGACTGGTAGATTCAGGAAGGAAACCACTTTGCCAAGCAAACCCTAAATGGGGTCATGAACAGTCAGACACAACTGAAAGAACAGAACAATATTATTCTTACACATTACTTCCTTCTGCTCCCTATATGGTCCAGCCAAAATGATCTACTTGCTGTTTCTAAAAAATAATATCTTATCTTTGCCTTTCCGTTGGTTATCCCCACAGATGGGAATGCATTCCCTCCTCATCTTTGCCTCTTTGGTATTCCTAGTTTTCTGCAAACTCAACTCAAGTACAACCTGCTACCCAGAGCTTTTGATAACAACACCTACTCAACTCCCAGTGCCATCTTTCCCAGAAAGATCCTGTATTCATTTTAAAGTTACACAACTACAGCTTTCCAATATAAATTCACTGAGTGCAGAGACTGCTAAACTTTTGTATCTGCATCCTTGCTGCTTAGAACAGTGCCTGCCTGATATATTGTAAGCACTTAATTAATATTTGTTGATTAATTGATTCTATAATTTGGTGAAAGTCATCATTATGAAAATACTGAGTTGAATTCTTGCAAGAAATGAAAAATTATGACATATTTGTAAAATACAGGTGTATCATCCATTTCTCATAGGCAACACTTAATATGGAAACACCTTATTTTGATAATTAGTTTTAAGTCTAGGTACAATATAATAGCTCCTCATGCCCATGCAGTTCCTAATTTTGCTCCTTTAGGGATTTAAAAGTATACCTACCATTGTTCTGAGCCCCTGATAGGAAAATCCCTATCATTTGGAAAATGTCTTGGATCTCTGCCCTAAATTATATTTATGTCCATCTCTAGTTAACTATTGAGCTCTTTGTGGTTGAGGAAAAATTCAGGTTACTGAAAAAAATGGGTAATGAACCAATAGGTAATATTATGGCATCTGTTTGATAGACAAGCACCAGAAAGCAAGTTGGTAGCAGAGTAGAACTTTTCCTTGAATCTTAGAGTAGGTAGGTACCACAGGTGGCATCAGCCTCAGTCTTTTGTTGAGATGGCTGTGAGTCCTAAGGATGTCTTTTCTCTGCCGCACCTCAATCCTTTCTTATTTTTCCTCCTTAACTGGTTGTCCCTGGGCTGCCAGTTCTTTCTAATTGGGCTCAGGCTCTCCCATTCCTTCTCCTCTGCCAGACCTTAGGAATCTCTGTATCTTAGCTCTTCACTTTATAAAAGAATGTGCCAACTTTCATTGATAGTTGTAGTTTTTTCACTAAAGTTCACTATATTTATTAATTCATAGATCTATTCTCTATCCCAGTGGACTGGGATATAGAACTAAGGCTCTGAGAGATTCAAATGTTTTAGCATATCTCTCCTCAAATAAAAAATCCTCACTGGATTCCTTTTACCTCTAAGACATAATACAAACACTTCTCAGACTGTCATTTAAAGCCTTCCACAATTTGACTCCCACCTGTCTTTCTAGAGTTATTTCACATTATTCTTATGAACGCTACACTACAATAAGAGATTCAGAGAAAGAGAAAAAGAGAGAGACAGAGACAGAGACAGAGATAGAGACAGAGAAATGAGATTATCTGAAATCCACGTTCCATATTCTACATCTGTCTCTGCACATGTCTGTTGGCCTCTATTCTTAAGAATGCACTTTCTCTGCTGCCTCTGCAAATCCAGTCCTTATCCTTCACTTGCAGTTACCTTTCTTAGCTCAGGTACCACCATTTTCTTTACTTCCTTATACCCCAGTTATTCCTGTTCACTTTTTCTTCGAATCATCCTTTATTTACTTATCTACATTAGCCAAGTATGAATCTGTATTATGTTATAAATGCTTTGTAAGGCACAAAGAATTTAGAATGGTCAGTCACTTTTAGATTATTCATACTACTATTATCCAAGGGGAAACTAGTATAGATAATACCAAACAAATAATCCAAAGAAAAACTTTGATTCAATCTTGGAAAGAATAATATTGAATGTGTTTTGTCTTTGGCAGATTTATCCTTTTTCTTTGCAGGTAATAACCTGAGACTGCATACTCTAAACATATAGCTACTATGAATAGGGAGAGGGAGTTCAGAAATGATTTTCCTCCCCTTGTCTGGCAAAATGTCTAGTACATATTAGGTGCTCTATAAATATTTGGTTACTGGTTGGATGATTTTTCTGGGGGACATAGAGAAGACAGTGTGAACTCACTTTTTTCTTTCCCCTCAAGGCAATCCATACATCCTCAACTAAGTTCTACTTCAATGCATTATGATGGCTTTGGTGTTAGACCTTGAATTGATGAAGGCTATGTCACCCAAACAGACTCTGGCAGTTTTTATCATCCTGTAGGTCCTGTAATGGACTTGCTTTCTGTGGACCAGCCAAGATATACATGGAGGGGTTCCATCAGCAGCAGGCTTGCTCTTTGATAGTGAATTATTTAAGCTTGGCAATCCAGAATAAAAAAAAAAATACAAACTGGCCTTCAATTCTTCCTGCTCCTTTTCCACTTCTGTGAAAGTGGAAGATTATTAGGAAAAAAAAAGGGCAGAAGAATCACACAGCTTTTTTGACCATCTATATACTTTAATTTGACTGTTCAGGTACTGAAATTCTGGGATCCTTGTCAATGACCAGTAATTGGACATGGTACTGAAGGAGATAGTATCAGTTTCAACAACCTTGATATAAAGAAGCAGAAGAAAGATAGGAGTTACAACTAAAGGTAAAGATTACTTACAGGTTCTCCTTGGAGAGGCAAAAAAACAGGACTGAAAGAGTTGATTTTATTATGTACCCAAAAATTAACATAAAAGCATTATGTGGAACATGTGACTATTTCATACTGTTTTCACCACCAATGCTGATAGAACCACTGTACTTGGACTTTAACATCACGGTTACAGATATGCTTATAGAGGAGGTAGATATGGCAGTAAAGATAACATGATAATATTGGTAAATCAAACATACAAACATTGAAACTGTTGAGCCAACATCTTTTGTAAAGGATTAAAGAGGTTTAAAAAAATTCTATTAGGCCCTCCAGATTTAATCAGCATAGGTTTTGATACTTGAAGACTTCAACAAAAATAGTAGAGAAGGAAAGAACCATGTTGGAATACATCATCCAGGAAAAATGAATGAAAGAGACAAAGAGATATAGACTGTCTGAAAGCACCAGAACTTGTGAGGACAATGATAGTTATCAGCGCAAAGCTAAAGGAAAGAAGAAAAGATGAGAAGATATGACATGTAATTGAAACAATTCAATTCATGATTTATTAAACAAAGTGGCTGAATTTTTTTTTCAATGGGTAAGGAACCAAAAGAAGGACATAAGCATGGACTATATTAATTTCATAAGAAATTTAAGAAGTATAACATAACAAGGAGATCAAAAGATCCTAAAAAGCAAGTTAGTCATCACACATTTAACATACATCTTAATCAGAGAAAAATAGTAGCCAAAGGCAATACCAGTTTAGGATATATCTTGTTTACAATCTGATAGAGAGGGATGATGGAAGATTATAAACAGCACATCTTTATAAAACAGAGAAACGCTGAAGTATAATACGAGTTAATAGAAAGTTTGGTGAGATATGCCAAATAATCAGTCATCACAAGGACAGCTAAGGATTAAAATGTAAGGAAATAAACAGAAGAAAAATGGGAAAAATTTACAAAAAATGTGTTTTCTTTTATAAAAGACTATTTTTTGCCATCAAAGCTGGCAGAACCACTGTACTTGGACTCTAACATCATGGTCCCAGATATGCTTATAGAGGAGGGAGATATGACAGTAAAGATAACAAAAATTGGAAAAGCAAATAGATTAATTCAAGTGTCCACAAAAGTGATGGATCCTGAAGGTGACACAATTGCAAGGATATTGATGAATCAATTAACAAAGTCTAGGAAGGAGAAAGATACCAAAATTGCTAGGATTTATATAATAACTATATTTTATGCAGTGCTTTAAGATTTGCAAAGCATTTTGAAAAAATATTATCTCATTTTATCTTCACAATAACCCAGGATATTGGTGCTATTATTAGCCCCAATTTTACAGATGAGCAAACTGAGGAAGATCAAGGTTAAGTGACTTGACCTAGGTTATCCACCTAGACAGTTTCTGGTGAATTTGAACTAAGATCTTCCTGACTCCAGGCTTAGTACCTTATCCAGGAAGTCATCTAACCAAGGAGGAAAAAATCTCAGACCATATAAATGCTGAAAAAATGCAATCATAAATATATCAATACTTTTAAACTACATGCCTCCCTCCCCATTTATATGATTTTATGTTTTATGAAAATCACATTCATATGCATTGAAATATTGGTGTTAGTTAAGAACAGGCAAGCTTTCATAACAGTATCCTACAGTAGATCATATCCTTACTATCACACTGTTGACTGAGGGAAGATACGATTTCATTGTGCTTATTATTGGTTGATAACTTTAAAAGTATTTATTTTTATAGTATAAAACAGTGTCTTGAGGTCTCTCTTCTATGTCTCTCATGTAAACACGTCAAAAATATTCAAGATTCCTTGAAAGATAAAGTAACAGAGATAATTTTCAACATCTGATCATAAGTATCAGGCAAGGCACAAAACATACCAAAGGTATGTGCCATTCCAATAGAGAAATCTAAAGCACTATTCAGGTTGAAGAAGTAACCCCTATATACAATCAGGTCCCCTGGAGGCTCTTGATTGCAGATAACATTGAGCTGTTTGCATCAAGTCTCTAAACACTGAACTGATTCAAGAAAAAAAATCTATTACCACTCAAAAGATCAAAGTTTAGGCATTCACATGTGAAAAACAAAGTGGATGAAGAATGTGTAGTGCTAGGATGGACATGCAATCACATGGAACACCTCTGGAACTTGTTTCTCAGTATAGGTATATGGGCTCCAAGTGCCCAGAACAACACAGGAAAAAGAAGAGTTGGCTGAATTGACTTCAGGATGCTACAAACTTCCTTTAAATGACCCAAAACTTACCCAAGAAATTATATCACATCTATCTAATATCAAAGTTACATTGGTGTTGCTTTATGGCTATATAGCTATATGAACACTACCATGTCCAAGGAATTAAAAATGAGTTTCAAACAGAAAGAAACAGAGAATCATGTGGTAGGTATGAGCAGGATGTAACATACAGGGAATATGAAATTTTGAAGAATTGCTGTAGAATTAGCCATGACTCACTATTTCAGATAGTCCATAAGAATGTTTCACTGCAGAGCATACTTCATGACCATTTTAAAATGAGTCACCTTGCCAACTCAAAGCAGAGAACACAGACTAACATCTTTCATATCTATAACTTCTACTCGATAGCCTCATTGACATATGTGGTCACTGCCTCACCTGTCTTTATATTTCCTGAAGGCCCCACGCCTGCTTCACTTCACCTGTTACCACCTCAAGTGTACCTTCATATCTTCCTCCCTGTCCTTAATTGCTGCCATAGAACATAAATGGATCAATTCTACCAATGCTCTGAATTTGCAATGCCCTCCCCATACTCCTCATTTGTGTAACCTTCTAGCCCCCACTCCCATTTATTTTATCTCTTCCTTTTAGAAAATGAGCTCATTAAGGTCAATGACTGACTTTGTTTTTGTATTTATAACTTGTACAATTAGTACAGTGCTTGACACATAATAAGAACTTAATAAATGTTTTTATTCATTAATTCAAGGAAATTTATTTTAAAGAAAAAGATGAGCTGGTGACATGGCAAAAGAAAAGGATCATAAGGGCCTGAATGTTCTACTATCATCTCCACAATGACTCAGTTACCTTCTGAGGAAATGGGTAGGGATTGAGGAGGGGGGATTGTGTCAAGATTAAAAATAAATAGACAAATCACATCATAATAGAAGTAATGGGAACCATTAGTATTTGTGAGTAAAAAAAAAAACCCTTTCTGAAGTGCTAAGGAGGTAGAAAAAAGACTTCTTGGGGTGGAGTCAAGATGGAAGAAAAGATAAACCACTCAGTTGAGCTCTTCAGACATTTTCCTCCAATCAGCTTTAAAATAATGTCTCAAATTGAATTCTGGAATGGCAGAGACAAAAAGAGAAAGTCACAGAGACATTTTTCCAGGATGAGACAATTTAGGTAATACAAAGAGAGATCTGTAACACAGGGATGGAGGTGGCTAGCCTGGAGCCCATGGGGATGAAATACCAATGAAGGGACCAGGGGGTGGTCCCAGAAGCAGCAGCAGTTTTGGGAGCTCTTAAGCCAGAGATGGTAAGGGAACCTGGTAACTGTTCAGAAAGAGACTGAAAGAATCTCCTGTGCTAGCACTGGATGCAGGACCAGATGCTGTTTGGCAATTCTATTGCCTATACCCACTTCTGGGTCACATTCCAAGAACAGAGAGGAGCACTTTTGGTCACGAGGGAGCAGAAACCCTGAAAGGAAGTATTGCTTTTCCTCACAAGGGATTAGAGACCTGAGAAACCGTATCACTCCCAGTCCCAAGGGATCAGGACCTATGAAGAACAGTATCTTTTCCAATTGCAAGGGAACAGGGTCCTTCCTAGGTAAGGACCAGGATATAGACCATGAGAGCTGCAAACAACCCTTTCCCCAAAACCTATTGCCTTCAAAGCACCCACAACTTTCAAATTCACCAAAATTAGCTCTGAGAACAGCAGTGCAAAAAGAGACTGGCGGTTGAGACACCTCCACCTCCCCAGAGGAAGAGAGCCCAAGTTCCTAGAATTCAAAAGCAAGAAACAGGATGAAATGATCAAACAACAGCAACAAAGAATCTGACAATAAAAAAAAGCAAGGGTACTGGCACTTAGAAGAAAGCAATGAAGAAGAAAACAATAATTACAGGCAAAGCTTCAAAGGAAAAAGAATGAATTGGTCACAAGCCCAACAAGAATCCTTGGAAGAGCTAAAAAATATTTTTAAAGTCAAATAAGAGCTGGAGAGTAAAAATTGGGTAAAGAAATGAGAGCAAGAAAATTTTGGGAAAAAAAAACCAAAACAATTAACGGCCTGGTAAAAGAGGGACAAAAAATTACTAAGGAGAAAAAAAGAGTTTAGTGAAAAGGGGAAAAAAAAGATGTAAAAAGCTTGCTGAAAAATAATTTCCTGAAAATCTGGAATTGGACAAATGGAAGCTAACAACTCCATGAGATAATAAGAAAAAATAAAATTAAGTCAAAAAAATGAAAAAATAAAAGAAAATAAGAAATATTTCATCAGAAAAACAACTGACCTGGAAAACAGATGCTCAAGGTTAGAAAATTTAAGAACTACCGGAAAAACTAAAAACCATGATCAAAGAAAGAGTCTAGAGCCCTCAACACTGTATTTCAAGAAATTATCAAGGAAAACTGCCCTGAATATTCTATAATCAGAAAGCAATACAGAAATTGAAAACAGCCATTGATCACATCCTGAATGAGAACTCAAAATGAAAACTCCTAGGAACATTATGGTCAAATTCCAGAGCTACCAGGTCAAAGAGAAAATACTTCAAGCATCTAACAGCTACCATGTTAAATGAGCAGTAGGTTTGGAATACAACATTACAGAAGGCAAAAGAGTTGGGATTACAACCAAGAATATCCGACACAGCAAAACTGAATATGGTCATTCAAGAGAAGAAAATGGATATTTCATGAAATAGAGGACTTTTGAGCATTCCTGATGAAAATACCAGAACTGAATAAAAAGCAATCCTGACTTTCAAAAACAAAACTCAAGAGAAGCATAAAAATGTAAGCATGAAAGAGAAATCATAAGGCACTCAATAACATTAAACTGTTCATCCTTCTATATAGAAAAAAATGATACATGTAGCTTCTAAGAACTTTTTATTGAGGCATTTAGAAAGATTCTACAGAGAAAAAAGGGTACATGAATGAGTCAATTATGTTCGGGTGAGGGAAAAAAAAAATAGATAAACAAGAGAAGTGGGTTTCCCAAGAGAAGGGAGCAAAGAAAGGAAGAATGGGGAAAATTATTTCATATAAAAGAGGCATGCAAATGATACAATGGTATCTCAGAGAATCCTAGGAAATGAAGTAGAGAAACTAGTTGAAATCATTAACAACTTCAGCAAAGTTGCAGGCTATAAAATAAATCCACAGAAATCATTAACCTTTCTACATATTACCAATAAATTTCAGCACATAGAGATAGAAAGATAAATTCTATTTAAAATAATTACAGATAATATAAAATACTTGGGATTCTACTTGCCGAGAAAATACACAATACAAAACAATACACAATATTTAATGACCATAGCAATCAAGTGTTTGATGACAACCAAAGAGGCAAGTTTTGGGACTAAGAACTCAACATCCGACAAAACATGCTGGGAAAACTGGAAAGCAGTTTGGCAGTGCTCAACATAAGAGTCACATATACCAAGATAAGGCCAAAATGTAAACATGCTTTAGACATAAAGGATAATTTATAAGTAAATAAGGGGAGCATGGAGAAATGTACCTGTGGATCAGGGAAGAGTTTATAACCAAGAAAAAGAGAGTATCACTGAAAGTTAAATTGATCATTTTGATTGCATAAACTTAAAAAATTTTCATAGAAATAAAACAAATACAACCAAAATTAGAAGGGAAACAGAAAACTCAGGAGAAATTTTTAGAGCAAGTTGCTGTGATAAAGATTCTACCATTGTACAGTAAAGAGTTTCCCATGCATTCATTGCATATTTTCATTGTTTACCTTTAAAACTCAAGTTTTATGTTGTAAGTATGCCTCCAAAGCATAGTGCAAGTCATTTGGGATCCAAGTCCTAGTGTGCAAAGACAGTGAAGTGGCTTAGTTAAAATAAAAATGGTAGATAAATTTTGTTTTTGAACGTCTACAGTCACTACCAATAAGTTTGGTGTTAACAAATCTACCATTCTTTTAGTTATATCCACAAAAAGGAGGAAAATATTTATAAAAATGTTCATGAATCTCCTCTAGAAAGTGCTAAAGTAACCTCTCAAGTGCAGGATGAGGGGATTGAAAAAAAATGGAAAAGCTACTAAATTTGTGAGCAAATAAGATGATGTTTACCACCAATCTCTCCCTTGCAAGGGAACATCCTGCCTCCCCTGCTGCCTATGCAGTCAGTCTGTGTGTCTAGGTCAGTCCAAGTCACCCAGGGAGAGAAGTTCTGAGCTCATCTCTGACTAGACCAGGCTAGGGACTCCCTCCAAGGTATATGCTTTTCAGGTGGGAGCAGTTCAACCACAGAGTCAAAAAGGAAATTGGAGACGTCAGGTTGGCCCTTTCCCTTTTTTAACCTCAAGATTTTTCTGACATCACAACTCCTCCCCCTCCCCATCCAAACCTGTATTTCCTCTTCTCTCTCATACATTTATGGCTTATTTCATGCTTACTGTGTTAGGAAAAATATATATTATCAGAATTAATGTTTTGTTGCAAAAATTGTGTGCAGAAAAATGTATTTTCATCATTCACTAGCAAAAAGTTAGTTTTTGGTGGTCACAGAAACCCCTATTTCCTATAGGTTCAATGTATCAACATTTCTGCTTTCTTTCTCACCTTTTTTCTAAGAAATTGTACCCCTGTGAAAGTTTGTTTCAGTAGAAAGGGAGGCGGGGGGGGGGGAGGGGGCGGGGAGGAATAAGAAGAAATATCTAGTGACCAAAAAAAAAAAAAGAAATTAATAAACTTGAAAGAAAAAAAAAAGGTGATTCCTTAAGGTCCAGTTCAAGTCTTTCTGTCCTTATGTTCCTGTGCATTTATTATTTCCTTAAACACCATGGCCATTCCTCCCTCTATACCTCTATTGAAGTAGTTCCTCCACTTGAAATTCTCTCCAACTTTTCCTTCACTCTGTTTTTCCATATGGTAAAAGGCTTCACTTGAGCCTCTACCCACATTCCACAAACCTCAGTCCAACCTAGCCCACAGTGATCTTTTCAAGGACACTTAGTTTTAGTGCACTGTTACGGTATTTTACAATGTATGCATTTTTTGTTTACATCTGCGTATGTCTAGAAATGGGCTAAGCACTTTATTCTTTTTAAATTTATTATTTTACTTTTCCTCAGTTACACTTAAAAACAATTTTTAATATTTGTTTTTAAAACTTTGAGTTCCAAATTCTCTCCCTTCCTCCCTCCCCACATCAAGAAGGCAAGTAATTCTATATAGGTTATATATGAGTAGTCATGCAAAACATTTCAATATTAGTCATTCTGTGAAAGAAAGCAAATTTTAAAAAACCCTCAAGAAAAATAAAGCTTAAAAAAAGTATGTTACAATCTGTATTCAGACACCATCAGTTCTTTCTCTGGGGATGGATAGCATTTTTCATTATAAGTCCTTCATAGTTGTCTTGGATCATATTATTGCTGAGAATAGCGAAGTCATTCATAGCTGATCATCTCACAATATCGTTGTTACTTTGTACACAGTACATTTTGCTTTGCATCAGCTCAAATAAGTCTTTCCAGGTTTTTATGAGAGCATCCTGCTCATCATTTCTTATAGCACAATAGTATTCCATTATAATCATATACTACAATTTGTTCAGCCATTCCTCAATTGATGGGCATCTCCTCAATTTCCAATTCTTTGTCAACACAAAAGAACTGCTATAAACATTTTTGCATATATAGATATTTTTCTTTTTTTTGTTTTTTATCTCTGTTGAGACACAGACCCAGTAGAGGTATTGTTAGGTAAAAGGGTATATGTGATTTTATAGCCCTTTGGGCATAGCTCCAAATGGTTCCACAGAATGGTTGAATCAGTTCACAATTCCACCAAGAGTGCATTAATGTCTCATTATTCCCTCATTCCCCTTCAACATTTGTCATTTTCCTTTTCTGTCCTATAGACCCATTTAATAGGTATAAGGTAGTACCTCAGAATTGTTCATATCTTTTGATCATTTATCAGTTGGGGAATGGTTCTTATTTTTATAAATTTGACTTAGTTCTCTATATGTTTGAGAAATGAGGCCTTTTTCAGAGAAATTTGCTTTAATTCTTTTTCAAAAATACAATTGCTATTTCCTTCCATCTTATTTCCCTCCCCATTTGTTCTATTATTTCTCTCCTTTCACCCAGTCCCTCCTCAAAAGTGTTTTTTTCTGCCTATCCCCTCCCCCAATCTACCCTCCCTTCTATTAGCCCCCTCCTTCTCTTATCCCCTTCTACTCCTATTTTCCTATAGGGTAAGATAGATTTTTAAACCTATATGAGTACATATGTTATTCTCTCTTTAAGCCAGTTTTGATAAGAGTAAGGTTTTCTCACTCCTCCTACCCTCACCCTCCCTTCCCCTCCACTGCAAAAGCTGTTTCTTGCCTCTTTTATGTGAGATAATTTATTCCATTCCACTCTCCCTTTCCCTTTCTCCAAGTACATTCTCTTTCACCCCTTAATTTTATTTTTTTAGATATCAAACCTTCATAGCTGACTCATATTTGTGCCCTCTGTCTATACACACTCCTTCTAATTGCCCTAAGAATGAGAAAGTTCTTATGAGTTAAGTATCATCTTCCCATATAAGAATGTAAACAATTTTTAACCTTATGAAGTTCCTTATCATTTCTCTTTCCTGTTTACCTTTCTATACTTCTCATGAATCTTGTATTTTAAAGTCAAATTTTCCGTTCAGCACTGATCTTTTCAACAAGAATGCTTGAAAGTCCTCTATTTCATACCATTTTTCTATCTCATGGATTATATTCAATTTTGCTGGGTAGGTGATCCTTTGTTGTGATCCTTAAACCTTTGCCCTCTGGAACATCATATTTCAGGCCCTCTGATCCTTTATTGTATAAGTTACTAAATTTTGTGGTATCCTGACTGTGTTAATATATTTAAAATGTTTCTTTCTGGTTGCTTGCAACATTTTCTCCTTGACCTGTGAACTCTCGAATTTGGTTATAATACTCCTGGGAGATTTTATTTTGGCATCTCTTTCAGGAGGTGATTGGTAGATTATTTCCATTTTTATTTTACCCTCTAGTTCTAGAATATCTGGGCAGTTTTCCTTGATAATTTCTTGAAAGATGATGTCGAGGTTCTTTTTTTGATTAAATGATCTCTCCTGGATCTATTTTCCAGGTCAGTTAATTTTCAAATGAGATATTTCACATTGTCTTAGATTTTTTCATTATTTTGGTTTTGTTTTATTGTTTCTAGAATTCTCATAAAGTCATTAGCTTCCATTTGTCTCCTTCTAATTTTTAAGAAATCATTTTCTTCAGTGAGCTTTTGGACCTCCTTTTTCATTTGGCCAATTCTGCTTTTTAAGGCATTCTCCTCATTTGCTTTTTGTACCTTTTTGCCACTTGGCCTACTTTGTTTTTAAAGATGGTATTTTCTTCAATATTTTTGTGTGTCTCATTTACCAAACTGTTGACTAATTTTTCACGATTTTCTTGCATTACTCTCCTTTCTCTTCTGAATTTTTCCTCTACTTCTGCTACTTCATTTTCAAAATCTTTTTTTGATCTCTTCCATGGTATGAGATCAATTTGTATTTTTTTTTCTTGGAGGCTTCAGATGTAGGAGCTTTGACTTTGTTATCTTCTTTTGAGTGTGTTCTGCTCTTCCTTGTCACCACAATAACTTTCTATGGTTAGAATTTTGTTGTTGTTGTTGTTTGCTCATTTTCCCAGCCTATCTCTTGACTTGTAATTCTTTGTTAAAGTAGGCTCTGCTTCCAGGGTGGAAGACCCACTGTCCCAAACTTCAGGGGTTTTGTGCAGCTATTTTTAGAGATACTTCTAGGGTGTTTAAGTTTTCAGTTCTTCCAAGGTGGTATTATATAAGGAGAGGTGTGTTTACTGCTCTCCTGGCCTCTGCTCTGGTTTGTGAATGACCACAAGCACTCTTTTCTGCCCTGAAACTGTGAGGAGGGTCCCCTGTCCACTGTGGCTACAGGTTCTGCTGTGCTAGTACTACACCTCACCCTAGGACTGCCACCCAAGACTATGATCCAGATTCAAGTATGGGCAAAACAACAGAGTCCTGCCTCAGTGCTAGCAAAGAGACCCCTGTAATCTTCTGACCAGTTGTTCAACATCCCTACCATCTGTGGGCTGAGAGCTCTGGAAGCAACTGTTGCCACTGATGATTCAGAAGCTCCCAAGGCCTGCTTCTGGTTTGCTGGGACTGAGTCTGCGCTAGTGTGGCCTGCACTAGACTCTGCTACACTCCTACCCAGGTACAGAAGATCCTTTCTACTGACCTTCTAAGTTGTCTTTGGCTGGAAAATAACTTCATCCCATCCTATTATGGGTTCTGCTAGTCTAGGAATTGTTTTATAGCATTATCTAAAGGTGTCCAGAGGAATTTTGGGGAGAGCTCAGTTGAGTCATTGCCTTTTCTTCACCATTTTGGGCTAAACACTTTAGAACAGTGGTTCTCAACCTTCCTAATGCCGTGACCCTTTAATACTTGTATGTGGGCGTATCTGCATGTGGGCGGACCTGCCTGGTGATGGATAGAGAAGTGGTGTCTCAGTTCCTAAGATCATCAGAAATATGTGTTTTCTGATGGTCTTAGGAGACCCCTGTGAAAGGATCATTTGACCCCCAAAGGGATCACGACCCACAGGTTGAGAACCACTGCTTTAGAAGAAAACAACCAATATACACAGGACTATGCCAGGAACTAAGGGTACAAAGAAAAAAAAATGAAATATTCTCTGACATTAAGGAGTCTTTAGCAATAGATTGTTGAGAAATGATGAAATTAAAGAGCAAGAATTAAGGACAGTTCAAAATCTAAACTGGCAAGTCTCAAACTTTTGGATCTCAGGATTCCTTTATGACTTTTAAAATTAAGGAACCCCTCCCCAAAGAGCTTCTGGTTATGTGGGTTATATCTATGCATATTTATAATATTAGAAATTATAATAATCTTGCTTTTATTATGAAAATATTTTTTACCTTGGAGACCCCCAAAAGGGTCTTAGTGACCCTCACTTCCAGAACAACTGATCCAGAAAATCAGCTCCAGAATAACAGAGAATCCAGAAATGCTTCTTTGGTTTGTGCTCCCCTCATTCAGCATTCAAGAAAATTCAGCCCAGAGTCTGAAGTAATACTGATGAAGACAGGCTTTTCTAAGTAAACTAAGAGTATAATGTATTTCAGGAACTTGTTTAACCTACTTAAGAGAACCAACTGTTTTTAAGGACTTTAGTGCATTAATTGAGGTATACAAATGATGCTAATTATAAAGGAGGCTTCTCTTTGAATTAAAGTAGACAGTAGTGGGGGCATAAGGATTGAGAGGCTGCAGGCTGCTCTCTGATTCAGTTGTTGGGAAATGGATATTCATTAACTCTTGTAGAGTCAGGACTATCTTTTCAAATTCTTCATCATTCAACCCAGCATATGGCAGGATCCAATACTGACTGGCATAACCCCTTTCCCCACTCCACCTTTTCCATAAAGATGCAGTGAATTAAATAATAATAACAATTCATTTAATTACCTCCAATCATAATCAACATTAACTTAATACCTAATAGATACTAAGGTGCTAGAGGACGGCAGAAGGAGAAGCTATCCCAACATATAAATAACTAGTTAGATGGTACATATCTAGTATATATAAAATCTACCTAACAGCATAAACACATACCCATGTACCCACACACAATGTACAAAGATAGATATAACACACCTACACATATATACATACATACACACATATATGCATACATGTAAACAGAAGTCAATCTAAGAAGGAAAAAATATTAGCTTTCTGGTATGGGAGACAGTATAAAGATACAGAGATGGGAGCTGGAATTTTCTAGGAACTGCAAATCAGCCATATTACTTCAATGTGAAGTGTGTGGAGAAAACTAGAGCATAAGAATAACTGAAAAAGCCTGGAAATGACAGGGTCAAACCCATACTTCAGAAAAACCACCTTGGTACCTAAGTGGAGGATAAATTAGAATGAAGCAAGACTTGAGTCAAGCAGATGGACAATAGAAGCAAGTTGAGGAAATGAAGAAGTCAGTGCAAGGTAAGGTTAAATTTTCTATCAATCAGATGTGGAACGACCTACCTGGAAGCAGACGTCACTGGAGATCTCCAAGAGGATGCTAATTAATAATGTTGCCAAAGTTCAGAGATATATTGGACCAGATCACACAGGACCACAGATTCAAAGTTGGAAGGAACCTTAGAGTTCATCTAGACTCATCCCTTCATTTTGTAGAGAAGGGAATAGAGGAATAGAGATACAGACAGATTAAAAGACTTAAAGTTACTCATGTAGTATCAAAATAATACTAGCCAAGATTTTGATAGTGTTTTAAGGTTTTCAATGTACTTCACAAATATTTTGTCTTATCCTCACGACCTTGGGACATAGAAGTTAGCAGTATTCTCATTTTACAGATGAGGAAACTGAGGCAGAAGCAAAGTGATTTGCCCAGGGTTACCCAACTATTAAGTGTCTGAAGCTGGATTTGAATTCAGATCTTTGTAATTTCAGGTTCAGCACTCTATCCACTATACCATCTATGTTTCTGAGTTCTGAAGTTCCCTTCAACTCTGTGTTTCTGTCATTTGCATCATTTTCATCATATGGTGCTGGGGGCCGGGGCGTTAGGGAGAAAGTTGTATAATAACTTTATTATATATTTAAAAGGAATATCAAGTTGTACATAATGGATTTGCAGTTTCATGTACAATCATCTTTTTTTCCTATTCTATTATGTTATGGAAATGCTTGTTTTATTTCTTAAGTTCAGAATATTTTTTTTTTAATCCAGGAAGCTCCCCTATCTAGTGGATCACTCATAGATATAAATATGAAAGCATTGATTAAATACTGGATAATACTATGGTGTAATTACCAGGGTCTTTGCCTATGAATATTTGGTAGGATGTGCCCACAAAAGGGATCCTTGTTTAAAGGTCTTTCAGAATTCATGTTATAGTTTCATAAGATATATTTTAAACCTTGTTTTGCCCCAACATTTCATTTTTTTTTCTTTAATAAAACAACAACAAGAGAGAGAAAGAGAGAGAGATGTATTCTAGGAAACGGAGGGATTTTATGAGTAAAAATATAAAGGCAGTAATAGTCGTGTCACCTGTGAGAGGATGTGGGGTTCATTTTAAGAAAGAAGGGCAGATACATTTGGCTAATTAGGGTGAGGTCAAGCTATAGGGAACTTTAAATGTTGGGGCATGGAGGTCAGGCAATGGGGAACCATTCCAGAATGTAGCACAGTATCTAATACACAGTAGGCACATAATAAATGCTTGCTGCTTGTTTTCAAGTCTACCAATAGAGTGACAGAACTAGGACTGTGCTTTAGGGAGGAGAAGGAGAGTTAACTGAAGGGGAATAGTGGTATGGAAAGACAGGTTATCCTGAGACTTCATAAGCTTCACTTCCAGCACTTAAAATGAACAAGAGAGATGCAAGCAGCCACACTGGTTTTGGTTTTCCCAGGGAAAGGTGTTATTTAAATTAGCAACAGTTTCAGGTTTGTGCACATTTGCATCATGAGACTCACTAAAACGCAGTGCCATTTACAAACACTAAGGCAAGCACAGTGTTTAGCTTGCGGTGGATGTACGTGTTTACTTAGCTCTCTTTTTTGTGGTTACTAAATTATACATGTGAATCAATATGTATCTTGAATTTACATATGAAATGCAAATGGCGTGGCTGTCACTATTCCTCCTGGACCATCTTTGTTCTCTGTAGAATGAGTACCACATGTACGCTCTGCCTGCTGCAGGGGCCTTTACCCTTCTCCATTCCATAGGAAATGATATTGAATGAGATTTACTGAGGAGTGCTCAGTAAGAGATTTTATTTTATTTTCCATCAATAGCCTAGATTTGGGACAAGTGTTCAGCAGCATAGGATGCGTTGCAGATAAGGTACCAGGACGACAACAAGAAAATTCAAGCCACAAAGCAGAAATAGTTTTCCTTCTCTCACCCTATATGTGTCCACCAAGGCAAGACCCTGATAAAACTGCAAAGGTAGAAAAAACAAACAAACAAAAATGTTTCCTCTCTTTTTCTTTGCTTCCTTTATTTTAGGACTTCTCTCCCTGATTAATCAAGACAGACAGCCTCGGATTGCCCATCCAGCTCACAATATAGGATCCTTTCATCCCTCTTCCTGGCCCTTTATCTGTTTTCATCTTTCTCCTAAACTTTTCTCCATCTGAACTGGCTCTCAGTTAACCTCCAGCTGAGAAGATAATATTTATTCATAACCCTAAGCTTATCTTCTGATTATTTGCCTTGTGAAATAATTATCTCTATTTCTGTTCTCCAGCTATTTCTGTTACACACATACATATAAGCATATAAGAGGAAACCCACACACTCCTCCTCTCTCAGATACCTTCAACAAGGATAAAAAAAAAATCAAGGTCCAGTACTGCACTGATCATAATTTAATTTGAAAAGGCTACAAACCAAGAATAAAGTGGAGGGAGAGTTGATGCAGGACTTTTTCTTCTCTGATGACTGTGTACTCAATGCAGCCTCTGAGGCTGAGATGCAGCAGAGTTTGGATTTATTTTCTTGTGCTTATGCTAATTTTGGGCTGATAATGAACACCAAGAAAGTAGAGATTCTCCACCAGCCAGCACCACACCATCCATACATGGAATACTTGGTTATAGCAAATGGATAAATTTTGAATGCTGTGAACAAATTCACATACCTTGGCACATCCCCATATTCCAAGGATGTCTACATAGATTATGAGGTTGATATGTGCATTGCCAGAGTTAGCTCAGTATTTGGGAGGCTCTGAAAGAAAGTATGGGAGAAAAGAGGTATTAGGCTGTAAACTAAATTGAAGGTCTGTAGAGCTGTTGTGCTGAGTCCATTGTTTTATGCTTATGAAACATGGACATTCTGTTGGCACCAGAAAATTAAATTGCTTCCATTTGAATTGTGCTAGGAAGATTCTAAAGATTACCTGGCAAGATAAGGCACCAGAAAGTGAGGTCCTCTCTTAAGCTAAACTGTCAAGCATCCCAACTCTAATGCAAAGAGTGCAACTTCAAAGGGGTGGACGTATTCAAATGCCAAACTTATGTTTTCCTAAAGGACTATTTTGCCAAGAACTCAAACAAGACAAGTGCTCACATGGAGGTCAGAAGAAGCAGTACTAGGACACTCTCAAGGCCTTTCTGAAGAACTGTAGTGTTGACTATGAGAAATGGGAGACACTGTCATAGGAGAGTACAGCATGGACTGCCCACCTCGAAGAAGGCACTGTGCTGTATGAGCAAAGCAGAATCACAGTAGTACAAAGAAAAAGTGAAAGGCACAAATTCAGAAACATCTCCATCCCAAATGTTCAAATGTACTGTTTGTGCCCAACCTATCCTAGAACCTTCTGAGCTTCTACTGAACTGAGCATCCACAATCAAACACACTGTACCTTGACCCCAATATCATGACGTCATTGGTCCTCTTTGACTATGAAGGATGAACATTACTCAACAAACTCTGTCTCCACTGTTAACCCAAATAAAATAAAGTTTTAATGGTAGGATTTTTAGACATTCTTGGCTAGTAGGTCAAATATTTAGGACTGAGCAAGTCTTTGCCTAGCACTCCTCAAATCACATAGGTATATCTCACTCCTCCACATAGGAAGCTGACTCCAAGCACCATGCCCTAGTCTGTTTCCATCATAGGAGCACTTCTTGTCTGGACATTGCCCCAAGAACAATAACTTCTACTTTTGCAACTGCATAGGCTGATCAAGATTAATTCTGGAGGATCTTTGAAACTAAAGCTAAGTTTGATCCTATTCTCTGAATCTCATTGCCAGTTCAGTTCAGTTTCCCATTAAGAGCTATCAAATTCAATCAAGGGAGCCAATGCTCATGGGACAGCTTTCCCAGGATTCAGCACTCTCCTCTCTTTACCAATGAACTTAGCTAAACACGTGCATAGAGTTGTCATTCAATCTTAGTATTATTGGCCTGATGCATTTCAACTCTTTCATATCAGAGATGGGAGCAATAAGACCTTAATCATTTCCAAATGGAAACAGAGTTCTCAGCCCTTTGACAGCCACGCAGCGTCAGCAGTTTCCTTCTGCACATCATGTGTAGACTTTCTACCAGGAAAGACTTCCCTTCCTCTTCATTTTAGTCCTCCTCTTCCCCTCCCATTCCCACACCAGCTACCATCTGACAATCCTTTGCTTTTTGAAAAGACACCTGACTGTATTTGAAGAGTAGTGGCTAATTTCAAAAGATGAAACTTTTCATAATCCTCCCCACTATGTTCAAGACTGAGAGTTAATGCTCAGACTTCCCTAAAATAACTTGAGCTATGTTTATTTAATTTACTTCCTCCATACCCAATGCACATATATCACTTTTTGTGTGTGTGTGCTAGGAGAGAAAGCAAACCGATGTAGGCTGTAATGGAACCACTAATGAGCTGATGCTATCTGCCTGCCTCTTTAAAATGCTGTTCCCTTCCTGTTTTGCATTTGTGGGGTTGTAATTTTAAATTACAAATGCATCCCATCTCCCCTCCTCACCCCTCCCAACCAACACTCCCCTCCCCACCTCAGGTTCCTAGACCAAATCATCCTCACCTGCCAGCAGTAGCCCATGGAAGGAGAACATTCACACAGTCCTCCCCTCCCACTCCTGCCATGGCTCCCAGGGTCAGAAAAAGCATTTTTGCTTCAGTGTTCTGGTATTTAGCTTCCCTTTGATAGATTCCAGGAGTCCTTGTATTCTTCCTATGACAAAATTTGTAATGTCTGATGAGAGCATCTGGATGGAAACACAGCACACAGATGGCCAGGCAAGCTCTTTAGGTTTACAAGAAAGGAAGGAAGTAATGGGGAAAAAGGAAAACTTATGCTTTTCCTGAGGAAATACAGACTACGGCTTTCGACATTGGGCAGAAGAATTGGCCTAAGACAAAACTGGTAGGACTGGAAAATCTAATTCTGTCATTAGAATTATGTCATTCCACCTCTGTGGAAACTTCCCATCCCCTCTCTTTGGCACCAACAACAAAAAGCACTTTCTAAAATGCACCCTCCGCGGTGCCCTGGACAGAACTCTCCCCTCCATCAAATTTTACCTTCTTTTCAGATTTCTCCTCTCTGCCAGGTGACAGCCAGCAATACAAATACACTAATTAATTCTGGCGCATCAGTGGCTATAAATGCGCTCTCATCTTACCTTTCTAAGAAACATCTGTATATTTCAACAGTAACCTTGTACACACATACCTCATCGTACTGCGTGTTTCTTTCCTGTGCTTTGCCGTATTATATATTTTTACAAAATAAAGGTTTGTGGGAATCCTGCATCGAACAATTCTGTCTGTGCCATTTTCCCAACAGTACGTGCTCATATTATATCTCTATGTCACATTTTAGTAACTCTCCCCCAAAATGAAAGGTTTTCATTGTTATTTTATCTATTATAGTGATCTCTGATCAGTGATCTTTGATGTTACTATCGTAATTATTTGGGGGCTACATAAACTGCGCCTATATAAAATGGCAAACTTAATTGATAAATGTTGTGCTTGTTCTGTACCACCAACAGGCTGTCCCCATCTCTCTACCTCTCATTAGGCCTCCTTATTCCCTGAGACTCAAACAATATTGGCATTAGGTCAGTTAATAACCCTACCATGGTCTCTAAGTGTTCCAGTAAAAAAAGAATCAATCAATGAGGCAAATTTCATTGCTGTCTTATATTAAGAATTTGCCACAGCCACCCCAACCTTCAGCAACCACCATCCTGATCAGTGAACAGCCATCAATACTGAGGTAAGAGCCTCTACCAACAAAAAGGAATAGTATTCACTGAAGGCTCAGATGATGGTTAGCATTTTTTTTTAGCAATGATGTATTTTTAAAGTAAGGTATGTACCTTTTAGATCTAATACTATTACACACCTAATAGGCTACAGTATAGTGTAAACATAACTTTTATATGGACTAGGAAACAAAAAAAAATCATATGCCTCTCTTTATTGTGATATTTGCTTTATTGTGGTGGTCTGGAACCAAGCCAGCAATATTTCTGAGGTATGCCCGCATAATACATAATAATACATTAACCTAAATATATTCTAATAATACATTAACCTAAAAAGAAAGTAGATAATAATAAAAGATCATAAGCTAAAAGAAGGACTTGATGGGAAGAATTTCAAGCATCTTTACAAACCAACAGAGGAGCTAATCAGGGATAGGACCTTTTGATGGCACTCACATCTTAACGGATTACATCCATTTACTCCATTTGTTGATAAATAATGGAATTACCAAAACATTTGTTTATCACACAGAGGGATGTGACACTTCTACCTGGATGCTCCATTGGCACCTTGAATTTGACACATTCAAAACAGAGTTCTTGATTATTCTTACCAACCTTACATATGACTTTGATATTTTAATCAGTGACTCCGTTATTCAACCATAGTCTCCTATAGTCAAAAATATGGAGGTAATGTTGACTTTTCCCTCTATCTTCCCTTTCATATCCAATCAATTGCCAAGTCCTGTCAATTCTACCTCTAATTTCTCTTTTACATCCTACCCCAAACCCACCACTCTATTCCCACTGCCACTACTCTAATACAGTTCTTCATTACCACCCACTTGCCTTATTGAAATGGTTTTTTAACAGAACTTCATACCTTTATTCTTTCTTCTCAAAATTTCCCTTCATTCTCTTATTAGACTAAATGTACTCATTCAGAGATTTATCCATGCTACTGCTCTGCTCAAAAGTCTTCATTGGTTCCCTACTGCCTAGGGAATAAGGTTTTTAACTCCTTTACTTGGCATTCAAGGCCCCCCACATCAGGTGACACCCTATCTTTTCACCTTTATCCCATGTGAATTTCTGGCATAGATACTATTCCCCAGCCAAACTAGACTATGCTCTGTTCCATCAAAGGTCCCTTATTCTTTCCTCCTCATGGATCTATACTTCCATCTCCCTCTTCAGTTGTTGAATTTCTATTTATCCTTTCAAACCCAAATGGAATGCCACCTCTTCTGTCACAGTCCCTAATCACTTCCTCCCCTACTCCTTTAACCGTATATACTACTACCTGGTACCAATATAATATGTGTATTATTGAATATTATAGTAATTTATGTCTAGGTTCTATTCTGAGTGTGTCTTACCTAAACTCACCCAGTACCCAGCACAGCATAGTGAATGCTTAAGAAATATCTAAGGAAATTAAATCCACTTGGTTGTACCTACCTAATTGCCAATTGAGCCATTTCCTGTTTAGGAATATTGTTTCAAATTTACTAATTCAATCTAACAAGAAATCAGACCACTTTTGGATTAAACTGAGCATCTAATTCTATCAAAAGAGTCACTTGAGATTTGGGTGGCAAGCCACCTGAGTCTAGAAGAGTTATAGTGCATTTTATTTTGTTGGCATTCAAAAGGATAATCCTTCATCTCAACATCAGGGGGTCAGCTTAACAGTCCCTCTCAACACTGAGGGAAGGATTCTGCGCAGGGCTTTTCATTATTCCGACCTTCTCTCCCAAGGAAGTTACTTTGAACTCTTTCAATCAACAAACATTCATTAAGTGCTTACTAATTTGTAATATGCTATAGACAAGTAATCCTGGTTTCATGCAGTAGATGTGTTTCTGAAAAGATAACCTGTAAAAGTATAAAACCACAGTTTAAATGTGTGAAAGGAAGTTACCATTCAGAAAGATCTCTGTATGCTTTGGTCTTTTGCAATGAATATTTCTGTGAAGGGAATATAAATACCCTGCAATTTGGTGTCCCAAAGTTGTTCATAAGTCAGTTGTTTGCTACTCAGAAAATGTTTTCCCAATGGAAAAATGTCACAAAGGGAGGGTAGATTCCCAGACCAATCTGCAGAAACCTATTTAAATCATAATGTAGTAGCTGTTTTATAAATAGTGTCACGTGGACTTGTCTGGCAGGCTAACAATTTTTGATAACAGAGTTTCTGTGGGAGTATTTTCTATGGCATGAGATCAAAATGGAATGTGGTGGCACCAGGAACAAGTTTCTTCTCTGCTTTCTCATGATGACCAGTGGCTGCTTTAGATAGATAGATAAGATAGATTTTTTTTTTCATCAAGGAGTACTTCACCATCCCTGGGGCCCCAAGAGAAATCTACCCTCCCTCCCCAAGAGAATACCCTTAACAATTTTTTGACCTGGCTGTAAAATTTGAATTTTAGTGAGAAGCCATCTCTGGACCTCCCATCTATTTCAGCTCCACATTCACAAATACCTTTATCTCCACTGTCCATATGCAAATATTAAAAAAAACAAAGGAAGTAACACTCAATTTCCAACTTCATTCATTCATTCAACAAATATTAAGCACCTACTATGTTGGGTTTTTTTTTCCTATGCAGAAGTACCACAAGGAGTAATTAATTTGTATTTAGTTTGTCCTAAGACTGGACCACTTTCAATAAATCAATGTTCTGGATCAAAAAAGAAGGGAACTGGGAATGAAGAGATTTGGGTTAGAGTTCTTACTTTTGCCTTTAAACTAGTTATGTGAAATAAGAAGATTGGACAAGAAGACCCGCTCTTACGATCCTTGGGAAAATCATTTAATCTCTCTTAAGCTTTTTGTTTGTTGTTCGGTTGTTTCAGTCATGTTCAACTTTTCGACACTACGTGGGGTTCTCTTGGCAAAAATACTGGTGTGGTTTGCTACTTCCTTGTCCAGCTCATACTGCATTACTTCATTTATAAAATTAATTAATTCCCCCCAAAATTCATTAAACACCTACTATGTGCAAAGTATGATATTGGATGCTATCATGTAACTTACAATCTAATATGGGACAATAATAATACACAAATAATGGCATCTCAACCTGGATGTTTCATAGGCATCTCAAACTCACAGAAATTGTCATCTTTCCCATCAAACCCATTCATCCTCTGAATTTTCCCATGTCTGTTGCTAATTACACTAGCCTTTCCATCATCCAGACTCACAACTTTGGAGTCATCCTTTATTTCTACCTCTCTTTGTATCCACCATACTCAATCAGTTGCCAAGTTCTATTGATTTTGTCTCTATTCCTATTACATCTAGGCTCTATCCTATTTCAATACACGAAATTCTATGATACAGTGATACACTTAGAGCATGATGATAAAGATACTCATGTTATTGTAACCTACAGCAGGAAAGAAGGAAACCATTTCTCCCATAAGCAGTATGGTATAGTAGAGAGGACATTACTACTGAGTTTTAGTTTCTGCTTTGCTATATATGACATATAGGACTTTAAGGCACTTCATCTCAATGGGCCTCAATTTCCTTATCTATTAAATGATCATATGACCATTAGAGTATCTTATAATACTAAATCCCAGATCTAGGTCATGCCTACTAACTATGAGTGTCCCCTGATGCTCTGTCCCGGGCCCTCTTCTCTTTTCCTTCTATACTATTTGGCTTGCTGATCTCATCAGCTCCAAGGAATTCAATTATCATCTCTATTCTTACAATTCTAGCTCTAACCTCTCTGCTGACCTCTAGTCTAGCATCACAAACTGCACACTGGTCATCTCAAACCGGATGTCCCATAGTCATCTTAGAGTCAATGTCTCCAAAACTAAGCTCATTGTTTATTCCCACAATCCTCTCCTCTTCCTACATTCTTTATTTCTGTTGAGGCTATCATCATATTCTCACTCAACCAAGTTTGCAACCAAGATGTTATTCTCAGCTCCTCATTCTCTTAACCCTCACATCTAATACTTTACCAAGTCTGGCCCATTTTAGTCTTCATAATATCTCTAGAAAATGCCTACTTCTCTCCTTTGATACCACCACCACCATGTTACAAGCCTCTATCACATCGCCTCAGGCCTAGGTTATTGCAGTAGTCTGGTGGTTTGTGTCTCTCTACTACAGTACATCTTCCATTCAGTTATCAAAGTGATCTTTTTAAAATATAGTTCTGACCATATCACTCCCCTACACAATAAATTCAATGGCTCCCTATTGTCTCTGGGATCAAATATAAAAATTCTCTGTTTAGTGTTGCAAATCCTACATAATCTGTCTCCCGCCTACCCTTCCAGTCTTCTTACACTTAATATGCTCTGCCCCACTGGCTCTCCTTATACTTGGCAATCCAGTGACACTGACCTTGCTTTTCTGTGCACAAAACATCTGACTCTGTGCACTTTTACCAGTGGTCTCCTATACCTGGCATTCTCTCATTTTTCATCTCTGCCTCCTGGTTTCCTTGCCTTTATTCAAGTCCCGGATAAAATTCCACCTTCTACAAGAAGCTATTCCAGATGTCTCTTAATTCTACTGCCTTCCCTCTGTTCATAACCTCTAACTAATTCTCTGTATTATAGCTTGGTTGTACATAGTTGTTTGCAGGATGTCTGCCCACTAGAATGTGGGTTCCTAAGATCTGGAGCTGATTTTGTCTTTCTTTGTATCCCCAGCACTTAACATAGCACCAGGGACATAGTAGGCCTTCAGCAAGTTAAATGACTGGCTATCTCCTTAAGGTTCTCTGGTTATTTTTCTACAATTCCTTAACTTCCCTCCCCCATCCTGTAAAACTCTCTCCTGGAAATCACTTAAAGAAAATGCTCTATGATTGGTTACTGCACTGTCCTATTTAATTGATTTCCGTATACTTTAGAAAGTGTTTTATAGTACACAGGCAAGTATATATCACTTACAGTGAACTAATTGTGGTATTTGTGGTCTTCTCTATAAAAAGTTGTATATCAGGTCCTTGGAGAGGAACATAAACTTCGATAGTAACATGCTGCTTGTTTTGCTTTGTTTTGTTTTTTAATTGCAGAATCAGTTTTAATTTACAAGAGGCTTCATGTAATCAGAAATGGATGTTTAATAAATAACATCAATTAAAATAATTTTTCATAACATGTAATATTTTCACACTAACTTTCAATGTGAAAATTATTGTCTTTGAAGCCAGGCAAAAGCTTCTTTCTAAAGGAGCCTGAGTACTCTGTTGATATCTTTATGATACTAGGAGAAAGTGAAGATGTTCCCCAGCACATTGAAAAGTGGGGACTATGTGACTGATCAGGCCTGTGGGGAGCTTAAGGGAGAATATAGACAAGAGCCATGCAGAATAGGCAAGCATAGACGGGCTGCAATCAGCATTGTTGAAAGGAACATGGAAATTCTTCTGCCACCCAAATCAATGGGGACATGGAGCCATTTGAGTGTTTGAATAGAATCTTTTTTTTTTCATGGAATCTCAGAGTTGAAAGCGACCCCAGAGGTCCTCTAGTCTGAACAATCCCTGATCAATAATGTCCTCTACATCATCCCAGATAGAATCCCAAGAACTTTAGGGAGAGAGTTGACATGAACACCAAAGACAATTAATCCACTCTTGGAATGTTGTAATTGATTGAAAGTCATTTCTCTCACTTTTGCCCAACATATGACTCTCTGTAACTTCCACCCTTGCTCTCTTGCCAACCAGAATGAATATATCTTTCACATAAGAACCTTTCAAATATTTGAAGACAACTGTCACATTCCTACTAAGTCTATTTTTCCAAGCTAAAGCCTCATGAATTTCTTTCAATGATCCTTGTAAGGCAGAATGTCTATTCATCTCACTGCTGTGATTGACCTCTGGATGTACTTGGACCGTCAATGTCCTTCCTTCTATGTGGTAGCCAGAAATGAACACAGCATTCCAGCTGTACTCCAACCAAGGCATAGTCCAGTACAATGATCACCTCCTTCATTCTGGACAACAGTCAGAGATGTTTTTGACAGAGAGTCATACAGAAAAGATCAAATATGAAAATAAAAAGGAGAGAGGGGTATAGAGTTACTGAAAAAAGATAAAGAGATGCATAGAGGAACTGATATGTAGATACAGAGAAAAGGTGCCATATGAAAGATTGGGAGAGACAGTACAAACATGGCATAAAGGAGCAGGGAGGAGACATAGAGGCAGAAATATTTCTCCCAAAAAGAAAAACAGAGATATATAAATAAGTAGAATTTCTTGGTGAGCTTTAGGGTGAAATTTATGATGGATATCTTATGTTAAACATGTGATGTCTGGTTTTATTAAGAGGTATTGTTCACTGACTGGGGGGTAGGCAGAACCAGAGTCCAGTTGGATATTAATATTGCTGGGACTATAGAGCTCATTAGAAACCCACCGTGAGAAAAGGCAGGAAGATCCAAAATTGAGAGACCATGTTTTACAAAGGGTCAAGATGAACATCCTGGAGTGGAAAACATTTCCCCAGGAGTAGTTTTGCTATCTGAATCTTTATGATCAAGGTTCTCTGTCCTGATCATATTTTGGTCAAATGTCTAAATATCAAGTAATACTACCCTAAATAGAGATTAAAATTGAAAGGTCTAATGCCAAACCATCACTTTTTAGTAATGTGATGTTTTTATTCCAACCACAGACTTTTAAAACTTAATGTTCCCCTGAGTCAAATTTACAAGAATACAAGTTATTCCCCAATTGATAAATGGTCAAAGGATATGAACAGGTAATTTTCAGAGGAGGAAATTAAAGCTATCTATAGTCATATAAAAATGCTCTAAATCACTATTGATTAAAGAAATGCAAATCAAAACAACTCTGAGATACCACATCAAATGTATCAGATTGGCTAACATGACAAAACAGAAAAAATCTTAAATGTTGGAGAAGATGTGGGAAAACTGTAATACTAATACATTGTTGGTGGAGTAGTGAACTTATACAATCATTCTGGAGAGCAATTTGGAACTATGCCCAAAGAACTATAAATCTGAACATACTCTTTGATCCAGCAATACCACTGCTGGGGCAGTAGCCCAAAGAGATCATAAAAATGGAAAAAGGACACACATATACAAAAGTATCTATAGCAGTTCTTTTTGTGGTGGCAAAGAATTGGAAAGTGAGGGGATGCCCATCAATTGGGGAATGGCTGAACAAGTTGTGGAATGTAATTGAATACTACTGTGCTATAAGAAATGATGAGCAGGAGGACTTCAGAAAAACCTGGAAAGACTTATTTGAACTGATGCTGATTGAAGTGAGCAGAACCAGGGGAAAACTGTACACAGTAGCAGTCACATTGTACAATGACTAACTTTGATAGACTTAGCTCTTCTCAGGAAGGCAAGGATCAAAGACAACTCTAAAAGACTCATGATGAAAAAATGCTATCCACATCCAGAGAAAGAACTTTGGAGTCTAAATGCAGATGGAAGCATACTGTTTGCTCCCTTTTTGGTTGTTTTTGTTTTGTTTCTTCTTTCTCATGGTTCCTCCCATTGGTGCTAATTCTTCTTTACAACATAACTAATGAGAAAAATATATTTAATATGAATGTATCAGATTTTACGTCATCTTGGGGAGAGGTAAGGGGAGAGGGGGAGAAAATTTAAAACTCAAAATCTTACGGAAGTGAATGTCGAAAACTAAAAATAAAAATTAATTTAAAAAACTTACTATTCCCTTGCAAATAAACCTTTTTAAAAATTTATCATGATTCTGACTTGAGGAAGGGAGATTCTGTAAAGATGGGATTGATTATAGCAGTAGAAGCATCTTTACAGTAGCAGAAAAAATATGTGGTTATAAAGGTTAAAGAGTATGAAAAGGATTTTTAGTTCAGTTTGAATTTTTTTGACACAAAAAAAGGACCAAAGAGACAAGGTTCCCCTGGTTACAATGTGAGCTCCAATGCTAAAAGCAAGCAAACAAACAAAGACAGCATCAAGCCCCTACAATGTAAGAGGTACTCTTATTATCTGTTAGCCTCTGGCTTACACCTATGAATGTTTGGCAGGGTCCCAGGTTGTGGGTCTGCCTTTACAGAGTGAAAACAAACAAAAAAACACAAGGAATTGGAGATTGAGACAGAAAGGGATAGAATAAGAAAAAATAGATAGGTGTTTTGGAAACAACCATCTATATGTTAGAGGAAAGAATGAAAAACAAAAAAATTTGTTAAGAGTATAAATGACTTTTAGTCTATTTCCGAGAGATTCTTCCACTTCAACTAAGAGTGATTTTCTTAACTTTCATTCCTACTGGAATATTTTATTAACTATATCAGTTCCTGACTTTTCTTGAACTCCTTCAAGGGGTAAAAGGATCAATTTATTCTTTCCCAATACTTCTTCAATGCCTGGTGTTGATTTGTTGGGCTCCCCTGTTTCTATTCCTTCCCAGTTTTAGAATGACAGGTTAGAAAGACCCATATCTCCTCTCCACCTAGCCCCTCATCCCCCAAGAGATCTTCTTTCTGGATAGCTAAAATTCTACTAACACATCTCTGGAATCTACTTCTATACACTGCCTTCATATCCATAGTGAATCCTATAAATATATATGTATGTATATGTGTATATGTATATAATATCCATGATGTATATAATATATAGTGAACATATAATATAAACAAAATGCATATGCATATACATATATAATAATATAGGTGTATACATACATATGTGGACACATGGGTATATATGTATATACACATCATGGATATTATATACATATACACATATATATACATATTATATATATACATACATATACATGTGCATGTGCATGTGCATGAAGAAATGACAAATGAACAAAACAAAGGCTGGGTCTGCTGTCCCTGTGCCCCAATCCTCTATACTTCTAGGTCCCATGGCCCAACAGACATTTTCCCTTTAGGCATATGAAAACCAAGGGCTCGCCTTAGGTTTCAAGTCCCAGCTCAACCATAAATTACTCTGTTACTACCTTGGATGAATCATTTAACCTCTCAGCCTTAATTTCCTCATTTTTATAAAAGGAGGAGGTTGTATTTTTTTTCCTTAGTTCCACTGAATATCAAACATTCTATGATTCCATAGTGAGTGATATAGATACAGGAATTTTAAGAAAGTGAAGCTCAGAGTGGACAGGGATGATTAGGGGAGATTTTGTGGAAGCTATAGGTGTGAGCTGGGCCTTGAATGATGCATAGGTCCTAGGAGGTTAGATGCTACTCTTCCAGGAGATGGGGAGGATAGATGAGATATTACATTATATTCCTTCCCCATGCACC
Organism: Pseudochirops corinnae; assembly: GCA_028646515.1. Lineage (NCBI taxonomy): Eukaryota > Metazoa > Chordata > Mammalia > Diprotodontia > Pseudocheiridae > Pseudochirops > Pseudochirops corinnae. The sequence continues at coordinate 48,215,021 of CM053587.1, read as the reverse complement.
CATCAACCCATCTGAAGAGTTTTACGAAAGCACTGAGGCTAAAATAATGAAGTGAAGTCAGGAGGAGGTTTGGGGGTTAATGAGTTTTGTTAGCATGTTATTTTAATTGCTGTCATTATTTCTGTACATATGCCTGAAGGCTTGCAGCAAGTGCATTTTATTATTAATATTAAGCATTTTGTACAGTACTTTCTATTTGCAAAGTGCTTTACAATCATTAATTAGTTATTCCTCAAGACACCCTGGTGAGGTAATCCAGGTCTCATTCCCACTGCTTTGTTACAAATGAGGACACCAGTGTGCTGAGGTTAAGTGACTTGGCCAAGGTCACCCAGCCTGTCAGCAGAATGGCTCAGATTAGAATTCCCTAAGCCTCCTTCCCTGACTGGAGCAGAAGCTACAGAACTCAGAGGTTTACTTCAACATGACTTATAAATGTTGCAATAAATATATAAACCAATATGAAAGGTAAAAATAAAGGCTTTGTTTAAAAGTCCTAGAAAAAAAAAAAGGCAACCTGGTTCTGTAGAGAAGGGCAAACAACAAGTGAACCAAAAGATTCAGTAACAATAATAATCACTTATATCTAAATTGTACTTTACATGCTTCAAATAACCTGTATTATATCTCATTGCAGCTTTACCATATTCTTGTGAAATAGGTCATGCAGACCCATGTTTGACTGATGAAGGGACTGAAAGCACTCAGAGGCAATAGGACTGACCCAAAGCCAAACAGAGGAGTTAGCAACACAGCAGGGCAAAAGCTCAGAACTTCTTCCTCCTTGTTCACCATCCCTTATATTATACTGTATTGCCTGCTATGAGCATAATGTACAAAAAGTATTTAATATCATCCTGTTTTCATGTGGTGTTTGTTGAAATCTATAAAAAAGGGTCAGAATCAGCCTCACTCCTTCATTCTTCTCTGGGTCCCACTCCATTTCTTTCTCCATCACAATCCAGAAGCCTTCACACCCTAGAAGCAGTATCTCCAGAATTCTTTCTCTAGGTGGCATATGTATATGTATATATGTATAGATGTATATATACATGCGTGTATATTCACATATGTACTGTGTATACATACACATGTACACGTGCATTGCATGTACATATCATATACATATATAATCTTTCCCCCCACTTTTCAGTTTTCTTTTATGTGTTGTCCTCCCTCATCGAAATGTAATCTCTTCAAAGGCAGATACTATCTTTATTTTTGCTTCCATTCATATCCCCAGCTCTGCATGCATGGCACATGATAAGTATTTTTTTTTTCATTTTTATTTAAAGTTTTGAGTTCCAAATTCTATCCCTTCCTCCCTCCCTCTCTACTCCCCCACCCTAAGATGGAAAGCAATCAGACATAAGTTACACATGTGCAGTTTTGTAAAATATTTCCATATTAGTCATTTTGTATAAAAAGACTCAAGTAAAAGAAACAAAAGAAAGAAAGAAATTGAAAAATAGCATGCTTCAATCTGTATACAAACAATATCAGTTTTTTCTCTGCAGGCAGATAGTGTGCTTCTTCATTAGTCCCTTGGGAATGTCCTGGATCATTGCATTGCTGAGAATAGTCAAGTCATCCACAGTTCTTCATTGAACAATATTGGTGTTACTGTGTACAATGTTCTTCTGGTTCTGTTCACTTTCCTACGCATCAATACATGAAAGTCTTTCCAGGGTTCTCTGAAATCATCCTGGTTGTCATTTCTTACAACATCAATAATATTCCATAACAACTATATACCACAGCTTATTCAACCATTCTTTCCCCTTTTTTTGGATGCCTTTGGGATATAGACCTAGCAGTGGCATTGCTGGATCAAAGGGTATGCACAGATTTATAGTCCTTCACGCATAATTCCAAATTGTTCTCCAGAATGTTTGGATCAGTTCACAACTGTACCAACAATGCATTAGTGTCCCAGTTTTCCCACATACCCTCCAACATACATTTTCCTTTTTTGTCATATTAACCAATCTGATAGGTGTGAGGTAGTTCCTCAGAGTTATTTTAATTTGCATTTCTCTAATCAATAGTGATTTAGAGCATTTTTTTATATGACTATAGATAGCTTTGATTTCTTTGTCTAAAAACTGCCAGTTCATATCCTTTGATGATTTATCAATTGGGGAATGACTTACATTTTTATAGATTTGACTCAGTTCTCTAAATGTTTGAGAAATTAAGTCTTTATCAGAGATAATTATTGCAAAATTTTCCCCAAATTTCTGTTCTTCTTATAATTTTGGTTGCATTGATTTTGTTTGTGCAAAAAACTTTAATTTTATATAATCAAAATGATCTATTTTACATTTTTTTTAATTTTTTTTTATTTGCTCATTTACTTTTAATTTACAAGATTCGGTTAAACAGTCACTTGAGTTTCAGATTTTTTCCCCTCCCTCCCCCCCCCCCATGGTGGCATGCAATCATGTATAGGATCTGCAAATACTTTCACATTGTACAATAGTTTGGTCATATAGAAGGGCTGTAACCAATGAGTGATCACTGGGA
>CM053587.1:48183511-48211995 GCA_028646515.1 Pseudochirops corinnae | reverse complement strand
TTCTTCTACATCAACAGGGGAGTTCATGCCTTCTCAACAACGGGACAGAGTTTGCACCTTCCACACTTAACACTTAGTACTGTCCCTCCACTTAGTACTAAGTGCTAAGTATCCTGCTAAACCAATTACTATTACAAGTAGGTATCATGCTTTCTTTTGAAAGACATAGATGAAATTCTCATTCAGTTATGGGTTGGACTAGGTGGCCTTTGGCAGACAGAGTAAATTGTCACAGGAAGTTGGAGACTAGAAATTTCATTTTCCATATGTACTATATGTAAGATCTGGCCAGTCTGGGTATAGATTCTCTCTCCAATAGCTGAATAGGAAGGGAAGATATTCTAAGTTGTGGCCTTGGTATAACCTCATATTATAATCTTCCCAAGCACAGGGACTACCTTCTATGTTCCATAATTCAACCCACTCATTTATAGAGTTGACTCTAGATAGGTCGAGTCATTTCTGTTCTCAAGAATCTACTAAAGCTCCTCATTATTTAGGTTAGATTTTAGTTCATCCTGACATTTCAAATCTTCCCCATTTTGGCTACATCTTTGCTACCTCATCCATTCTCCTATTCCTCTGTAAAATTCATTCCAGTCAGCTCTGCCTCCATCTCTTTTGTAGCACAGGTCTATCATTGCTTTCTTGTCTTTTTTCCCATTGTTCTCCCAGTGAGCAACGTCCACTCCTTTCAGCCTACCCAAATCTTACCTTTCCTTCAAGGCCTTCCTCATTTTAGCACATTTAGCACATTTCTCATTATATTACATTTAAAGGCTTATTTAGTATTTTGTGTCATGTGTGTTATTGCTGCTATAAGATTAAGAGACAGTGTGGTGTAATGGAAATCACCCCCCCTACTATATGATGTTGGGCACAACCCTGATGAGCCTTAGCTTCCTCATTTGTAAAGTGGGCACCAAACCCAAAATGTACCTCAAAGTATAAAGTGAAGTGCTTTGTAAACTTCAAAGTGCCTTAGAAATGACCAAAGGACCAAGATCTTGCCATATGTCATTAATACCCCATATACCTTACCACTTGAACTGGATATTATGAGAGTAAGCAAACCAGTGAAGGGAGGTCAGGAAAGGTTTTTTAGGACTGGTGAAGATCCAGTAGCTATTTTTTTTCTGAGTAGAAGAATGACATGGAAGTTTTGAGTTTCATATGTTCCCCCACCCTTCCATGGGTGCTCAGGCACCCTTCAGAATTCTCATCCATTAGCCAGCAAATGGACACATTTTAACGAGCGCAATCTCAACCAAGCAAGTTCTGGCAACAAAATATGCCTCCACTAATGATATTCAATTGTTCTAAGAAGACAAAACGGTCTGAAGTATAATGAGATGCCAAACACACACACAAAAAACCCGGCTGCTCATATTTAAGCCCTTCTGTTTCTTGAAGTGAAAACTCATTTTAAGAAGATTATGGCGCATATATTATAAAATGGGATGATATTCCACATTCATGCCCCACTGGGGCCTTGACTGTATTAAAAAAAAAATGAAAACAAAACCAACAACCACATTTTGTTCCCACACAAGTGCTTTGCTAATAGGACATGTGACTCAATAGTCATTCATTTGGGTTATTTTTAATGCAGACCTTCCTCATGCATCTCTGCTTCTCTTTGCAATATGCATTCTGGGAATTCTATAGCCAGGCCTCTTGAATAGAGGACCCTCTAGAGCTGAAGGGGAGTGGGAGGAGTGGTGGTAGGAGATGATCTAATGGGGAATAGGGGAGATTGTGAGAAGACACAGAGAAAAAGAGTATACTTGCGTGCTGACTACCTAGGAGCAGGGTGAGATTGACTCTACCTGCACCAGGACAATTGGACATTTACCTGGGGTAAACCAGAACTTAGTCCTATCTTAGTCCTTTCCTGATCAACATTTTATCAGCAACTTGGATGAAGACATAGAGCATGCCTGCCAAATCTGAGAATAACAGAGCTGCAAGAGAGAGATTTTTGGATAACAGAATAAAGATTCAAAAAGATCTGAATATAGATGAACACTGGACTGAAACGGATAACATCAAATTTAAATGGGATAAATGTAAAGCCCCATGTTTAACTTAAGGGGGAAAATCAACTTCTTGTATATGGGATGGGAGTAGAGAGAGACATGATTTTTTATGTGAAAAGAATTTTGGAGGTTACTAGACAGTAAGCTCTATAGGAATCAGCTAAGTAGCATAGCAGAAAAAAAGAGCAGATGTGACTTTAGGTTGAATTAAGAGAAGGATAGTGTCTATATTAGTGACTATCACAAAAGGAGATAATAGTTCTGCATACTCTGCCCTGATCAGACCACATCTGGAGTATCATATCCCCTTCTGGCCTCCGCATTTTAATAGAGACGTTGACAAAGTAGATTGTGTCACCTGTATTCCCAAAGGACTCTCATGCCATGCAGACAGTTTCATGGTCTTTGACTCATTTGCCTGGCAGGTGGGGATGGCATGTACCTTGGCTGTCTCAAGAGCAGAAGGCTATTCAGATGATCAGTCAATCAGCAAACGCCTAGGTTCAAGGCATTGTGCTGGGCGCTGGGGATCCAAACAGAATAGTGAACCTCCCCTGCCCTGAAGGAAGTGTCATGGCGTGAGGGGAGGCAACATGTACCTGTAGAAATGTATTAATATATGTAAAATGCATGGTAATTGGTAGGGGAGGATATTAGCAGCTGAGGTGATAGGGAAAGGCATTATGCCATAATGATTATGGTGTTTGAGCTGAGTTTTGAAGGGAGCAAGGGATTGTAAGAGGGAAGGTGAGTTATTAAGAACTATAAAGGAACTGAGTATATAGCACAGTGCTTCTAAGCCTTCCTAATGCCACGACCCTTTATTACAGTTCCTCCTGTTGTGGTAACCCCCAATCATAAAATTGTTTTCATTGCTACTTCATGACAGTAATTTTGCTACTGTTATGAATTGTAATGTAAATATCTGATATGCAGGAGGTATTTTCATTGTTACAAACTGAACATAACCCACAGGTTGAGAACTGCTGGTATAGCAGGTGCATAGGCTGAGACAAGTAATAGGAAAGAGGAGTATGCCACCTGTAAACAGAGTCAGGACCTACCTCTGGTGGCAGGACATGAAAGAGTCATCAGATGGTTTATTTCCCCACTAGTTATCAGCTCTTTCCAAATTTTTCCATTCACAGAATATGACCAATGCAGGATCATTGATTCGTTACTCATTTGGTAGATCTCTGCTGTGATAAGGCTACTGGGGAATCCTGCCACGCGACTTGCACCAACCTCTTTTCTTCCCCTTATATGAGTTGTGTATATCTTACCCAGATTCCAGCACTTCATTCTTTGACGCAGGACAAGAATGCTTTGTCAGAAAAGTTGGGATGGAGTTCATTGTGGCTCTCTGTTGGGCTCTGTATGAAAATGCATATTGGAAGGTCATCTGGGGCTAGCCTTTCCTCAGTAGAACCAATTAGCTCAGGCTCTAAGCCTGCAGTGAGGGAGAACCAGATCAGAGACCCTGCATATGAAAGCAAGAGAAGGTGACTATATAGGTGGAGAACCTAATGTGGGGACTGACAAGGGCAGAAGAGGGTGATCAGGAGCATGAGGTACCTAGAATCCAGGTGATTTAAAGAAAAGAGAATTCCATTAGAGCTAAAAGGAATCTTAGAGAGGCCCTAGTCTGGAAGTGTCAAACACAGGGCCTGCAGGCCAACATTCGCCACTGTCCCCAGAACCAAATCAAAATGTAATTGGGAAATATTAAACAAAATAAATAGAAATACAATAAAACACAGAGATGATCTTAACATATGTCTCCTAAGCTAGTATATGGCCTACAGGGATCCTCATGTATGCTTTAATGACCCCCATTTTTATTTGAGTTTGATACCACTGATCTCATCCATATATAGGCATATAGTTAAATGTAACTAACTGATAGTTAAAATGACAGTACTCCAATATAGTCACTTCAGCTAAGTGGTCCTACTACCCATAGAACATTTCGTGAATGCCCAAATCATTTTATGGACAGAGAAACTGAAAACCCAGTGGGGTGAGTGACCCAGATCCACGCAACTGATAAGTACTTAAAGTCAACTCTTCTACCTCCTGGAGAAGTAAGGGAATCTTTGTTTTGGAAAAAAGAAAATCTTAAGGGAATACTTTATTGCTGTCTTTTCATCTTTGAAAAGAGGTAATAATAAAGAAACACTAGATTGATGATGTATAATGCCAGACAGGGGTCAGAACCAGGACCAATGGATAGGAGTCACAGTTTAACATTAAACAATACCATTCTCATAAGAGAGCTGCCCCACAGTGTAATGAGACGTCTTGTGTAGCAGTGAACTTTCTCTTCCTGGAGTTATTTAGGCAGAGGCTGACAATATCCTAGATCAATTGCCAAAGAGGACTCTTCCTTTGAATAGGCAGTCCACTCCAGCTTTAAGTTTCTATGATACTAACATTTGGGTGGGAGGGAGATGAGACTGGGAGATAGAAGTTGACCATCACACACAAATTCTCAGAATTGGACTTTGGAGGCCATCTTGTTCAACCAATAGATGAATAGGAGCCTTTCTAAGATATCTACAAACAATTAGTCACTCATAAGAGTTCCCACTAGATAATAAGAACTGGCATCAGCACATTCTTACTAAAGTCTAAATCTGCCATCCTGTAACTTTTACCTCTTCTTGTTATCTCTGCCCTCTAGGGCTTCCTGGCAGTTGGCCTTCATGGTATCTAGAATGACATAATGTTCATTTATCTGTGGGGTGTTTATCTTCCCCTCCCCCTCCCAGGCACTATTCCCTCCAAGCTAGAAAAAGGGAGTTAGGAGTGTCTCTGGCGAAGGTTGTCCCAGAGAACAGTGAGACCTAGATGAAATGCTCATAGTTGTAAGCAAAGGATTATTTTTTCTTTAAAGTTTCTGTGGTTTCAAGTAAATAAAGCACTGTAGCTGTCCTCCATTGGTAATTTTTTTGGGGGGGGGAACCCATCACAAACACACCAGCTACACAAACTCTGAAAGTATTTCATGTGATGTGTCTTGGTTGCTATTAAAAAAAAAAGCAACGTACTAACCCTTAACATTTTGGGGGCAGCTTATCCCCTCACTTCTTCAAATCTTCTCTTTTCAAGGGTAACTAATCCTGTTTCTTGCTACTCATCCTACCACAGCTTGTTGCCCCCTGGGGGGGGATTTTTGGTAAAACTTCTGGACAAGTCAGATCGTGTATAGAATAGAATAACAAGACTGAAGGTCATTGCATGGAAGGAACTTCCCATTATCTGTCTCCCTGGAAAAAGTTAAGTCGCAGTCATCCTCATTGACTTTAGTTCTATAAAGAACCTTATTATAAATGTTATTTGCTCAAAAATGTAGCACCAAGATATTTGAAGTTGATCTTTTGAACTTACATTGTTGAAGCATGGCCAACTAGGTAGGCTGCTCTCTAAGAGAACTTGTCAGAATCTCAAAAGGGTCACCTCCTCCAACAAAGACTTCCCCATCCTTGGGGAATCCTGAGGAGCTCTTTATCTTGAATTATTTTTGTGTTGCTTGTTTTTATGTGCATATTATAGCCACTCTCATCCCCACCCCACCAGAACTTTAAATGTCTTCTGGTCAGCAATTGCTTGTTTTTGTCTCCGTATCTCATTTAGGCACCAACTAAAGTTTGTTGAATTGAATTAATTAGATTTCCTTTCACCTGAATCCATTCCAATTATACAGACACTTAGCATGTACCTGCTATATACCAAGCAAGGTGTCAGGTACTGGGGATGTTATGTAGTCCTTGCTGGAAGAATTTCCGCAAGAGAATTAAGGCACATACATCACAAGTTGCTGATATGCTAAAACGTGATAAGTGCATAGAAGAGGGCAAAGAGAGGACAAGAAATGAGGAGGGTGAGATTCTTTAAGTAGAGGGATGGATAGATTATTATTTTTATATTGCTTGATGTTATGGTTAAAATGATAAGGCTCCAATATGGAGTCCCTTTGGTAAGTGGTCCTAAGGCCCACAAAACATATAGGTGATGATGGTTTTGTACTTTTTCTCTGTCCTGACACTATTTTAAGCTTGTGTCAGATAGTTAATAATCGCAGTTTCTGAATAGATAGAACTCCTGACTGACTGCAGAGGCCTATGGGCAACTCCTTTTTTGTTGCCTCAGATAGACAACTCAAGCTTTTATCTAATTTCTGATCTGGATAAAGAAACTCCACCTACCTGAGTCTCACCTGACCCTGGTATCAATAAGTGACACCAAGAACTTCTTCCCTACATCTTGGTCTGATAAGGAATGTCACCTCCCACATCTGGCACCAATTTCCTGTTCTCCACTAAGGCCATTTTTTAGTATATAAATCTTTCCTTATTGTTTAGTCATTTTCAGTTGTGCTTGACTTTTCGTGACCCCTTTTGGGATTTTCTTTGCAAATATAATGGAGTGGTTTGCCATTTCCTCCTCCAGCTCACTTTTACAGATGAGGAACTGAAGCATACAGAGTTAAGTGACTTTTCTAGGGTCACACAACTAGTAAGTGTCTGAGCTGTATTTGAACTTAGATCTTCCTGACTCTAGACACAGCACTCTATTTACTGTAACAACTACCTGCCCATAAAACTTCCCTACTTGAACCCTCATTTTGAATATGCACTTTCCCTGATGCAAATCCTTCCTCCTCAAGCTGGGTAAGTTCCTGGCTTTTGTGGAGACAAACCTCTGTCTGTTTATGTTGCTATATAGTGTGTGCATTTTTATCTTTGCCTGCTCGCTGCTCTGTATCATAAAGTTTTTGTTTGTACTAGCTTCCCAAAGTACTGATTTTCTATAAATCCCTGAACCCAGGGCTTTGCTTCAGAGCTTGGAGTCCCTGAAAAACAGGGGACCTGAAAAGACTTCATGGAAGAGGATTCTAGCAGGTACAGGTGTGGAGAGAGTCTCTTCTAGGCATGGGGGGATGCTCTATACAAATTTGTGAAAACCTCAGTCCAAAACAATATTGAAGAATCACTACTACTCAGTTTAGTTGTAACATAAAATGTGCAAAAAGAAAGAATAGTATGAAACCATGCCTATCAAACAATGAGATTGTTGGGGTGCTGGAGGCCTTGAATAACAGGAAAAGAAGTTTGAATTATATCCTATAGGAAATTGGGAGCCAATGAAGATTTTTGAGTAGATAAGTGATATAGTCAGACATGGAATCCAGAATAAACACTTTGGTAGCTATGCAAAGGTTAGATTGGAAAAAAGGAATCCTATTAGTAGGTTATTGATGGACTCTGAAAAGGTAGCAGCTGCACTCCAGAGTTGAAGAGGGCTCACAGATGTCCATAGTTGTGAATTAACCTCTGGGCTATGGAAGGTCAGTAAAGATGTTTTGCTGCCAGTGGTAATAGTGGTAGTATGTGGCACCAAAATTGCCCCCTGAGGTTGTAAAATATGGATAGATAGTGTTATGCTTACAGTCATCAGAATTGTGTGTGTGTGTGTGTGTGTGTGTGTGTGTGTTTGAGAGAGACAGAGAGATGGAAAGAGAGACAGAGATGAGGGGGGAAGGAAGAAGAGAGGAAAAGAAGGAGGAAAAAGAGAGGGAGAGGGGAAGAAGGGAGAGGAAAGAAGAGGAGAAGGGAGAAATGAGATAGGGAGAGGGGGAAAACTTTGACAGTTTTGTGTATTTTTGGACAAAGGTTCATTAATTTTCCCCCTTAATACACTTCAAGTTCTTGGATCATTCAAAGAGTGAGAATTAAGGTATTATACATAGGCAGATACCAGCACAGCCTAGAGTCAGCAAGACCTAATTTGAAATTTGGCCTAAGACATTTAATAGCCATATGTCCCTTGATGAGTCACTTTACCTCTGCCTCAGTTTCTTCAACCATAAAATGAGGATAATAATAGCACCAAATTCCCAGGGTTGTTGTGAGTATCAAATGAGATAATATTTGTAAAAAGTATTTAGCATAGTGCCTGGCATGTAGTAGTTGGTATATAAATATTTATTCTTTTCCTTCCCCCCTGCCCTGCAAATATAATTTATAAGATGAAATGGGTGTGGACTCTAGGGTCAAATCCAAAGAACAATTCCAAGTCAAGAGACATTGATGGCATAGCCCTGTGTGATGTCAGATATCTGAATGACTCTGGTCTAACATTCACATAGTCTCCACATGGAAAAGTGAAGATGGAGGTGGTTCAAGTAGACCTAGATTATTCAAGTCAAGTCTGTGACTGCTGTCCTGTTAGTCTAAAAAAGAGTTAAGGAGATACTTCTTGGATTAGGGCATGGTTGTAGAAATGGAAAGGATGATACAGCTGCATGAAATAGTACCAATTCAGAATCAACAAGATTTAGAGACGGCTAAGATGTGAAAGAGAAAGAAAAGAGAAGTCAAATATGACTGGGCAATTTCAAACCTATGTGATTAGAAACATGCATGGTGCCTTAAAAGGGGCATGTTAAAGAAGGGAAGATGATTTCAAACTTATATCTAAAAGTAAAGTGCTGAAAGAACATCCAAGTAGTTTAAGGGAGAGATCTTATAAATATAGGATTGAGAGGCATCATAAAAAGTCACCTATAAATCAGTAAATAAGCATTAAGTATCTATCTGCCAGGCATTATGTTAGGTGTTGGGGTTATAGAGCAATCCTTGCTCTCAAGAAATCCAAACCTTTTACAGATGAAGCAACTGAAGTTCACCTTAGTGGTCAACCCTCTGGCACAACTCTACCTCAAGGGACCAACCAGGGTCCTCTGTTCATGCATGTTCTTCGGCAAGAGATCAGAGCATGTGTGTCACTGGAAGTGCCCAATACATGGGCTCAGCTATGTAGAAAGTAGCCCAGTCCAACAGATCATGGCGACTCCCTTAATTTTCCTGTTATACTAAGGAGTATTTGAATCCAGCCAGCCTGGTTAGAGGTGATTCTTAGTCAGTGATATGGAATTTGGTTTGCTAAAATATCTTCCTTCCCTTTCTAATTCCCTGGGATTCTAGGATACCCTTGTCTAGTGTTTCTAGCCTCAGATTCCTAACCTAAACTCATTGCTTGGGGCAGCAGTATATGACATGTAAGCACCAGTCTCCATGTCTTACTTCCTACCATCTCTGGGTTCCTGTTCTAGTCCTAAGGGATTCTTGTTCTGAGCTCTGAAGATTATCTAGGGATGATGAGAAAGGAAAGTTGAGCCTACGAATGTCAGCCACCATGCCCATCTACTAGGTCCTATTTGACATTTAGTCCATGTCCCAGGTTCAGTCCTTGAATCCTCTATTCTGTCTTGGATTATAGCTTGGAAAATCCTGTGGTTTTCCAACTCTTACCCAATCCAGTAAATCAGAATTTCCATTTCCCTTGTCACGTCATCGAAGTTCTTTGGCATCCTAGACACCAAGCAGGCATGGATGGGCACAAAGATTCTTGGCATCTTCTAAAAGATCTGTGCTGGCCTAATTTTAGGCAAAGTTGGCCACTGTCTGTGTGGTATGCTTTCAGTGATCTTGGGAAATTCCTCGCCCTAAAAATTCCCCCATCTGCTCCCTAAAACTGTTACTTCTGTCATTGATGCCATTCTCCTTCTATCTCCTACCCCTAACTACTCTCTTATGTACATTAACCACTCTTCCACTTTGGCACAAAATGACTTATATTCACCTTCACATCTAAATGGATGCTAAAGTCTTTCCTAATAGTAGCTATTTATAAGGTTGTGTAAAGAGCAATTGATGGAACAAGCATGTTAGAAATAGGGAGAGGACACCTCCAAACTGAGGAAGGAGAGGCAGAGACTGCTGAAGATGAACTTTTGATTTCACCATTTTCCCAACCATGATGTCCTGTCAATTTTGGAATACACTTTACTGCTGCAGGGTTGCAGAATCTTGAGGGCATCATCACCAACACCATCCTATTTGCTCATAAACAAAAGACAGAGAAATCAGGATCCCCATCATCCCCATCCCCATCATCTCCATTTGCATGTGTATAGGCTTTGCAGCATTCAAAGTACTTGCCTATTCATTTTTCTGTTCATTGAAAATGGTCTTTCCTATTTGATATCTCAATGCCAATTTGCTCTCCTCCTCTTCATTCCAGGGACTCAAGTTATATTTTATGGAAAAAGCAAAAACAAACTAATAATAACAGCAGCAGAAGTAGAAAAGAAAAACTAGCTTTCAAGTCAGAGAACCTGAATTTGAATTCTAACTTTGCCAGATCTACTACCTGGGTGATTTTCAACATATCACTTCAACTTTGTGTTCTCAAGTTCCTCGTCTATAAAATGAAAGCTTTGGACTCACGACATTTGATCAAGAGAACAGTCCAAATCCTGTATCTGAGAGAGGACCAGGAAGAAGACTGAGAATCTTTGCAAACTGAACTGTTTGCCTCTCTCATTTGTTACCTTTCATTATGTTCCCCCTCTGGGGCTCTTTTGTAGGTTCCCGATAAATACCCAAGTGTGGGGGGAGCAGGCGGGGAGGAAGACTATTATCATCAAAAGGAAATAGATGTAGTAAGATGAATGAAATACCAAAGTTTTCTTTCTACAGGGAGTGGAAAGACTGGAAACCCAATGAACTAGGAGCAATTTGAAACCTAAAGGGGGCACCAGTAATCAGAGCCCTGAATTTCCTGGTGGAGGAAAAAAAAAATCACATTGTGAGATCCAAGAGGTACTTACATCTAATGGAATAATATCATCAGTCATAAAGGCATTCATGGTAGGGGTAATAGTGTGAGCAAAGGGTTGGAGCAAGAAAAGTGCCGGCAATGCTAGAGGGACAGTGAGAGGTCTGAGAAAGCTTCATTGTAGGAGGGGAGTGGATGATAAAGGTAGGGTGGAACTAGAAGACAGAGGACTTTAAAGCCAGGCTGAGGTGTACCAGAACACAGAGGATAAGAATTTGGCAATGTTGCTCTTCGTCAGTGTCCTTGATAAAGTTATCCAACTAATCCAGGCCTCAGTTTCTCTCATCTATCCAATGAATGGATTGGAATAGATGATTGTTGAGTTCTTTTTTCAGTTCTAATGTATGCGATGTTTCTCTGTCTTTATTCTGTAGGCAATGGGGAGCCACTGAAGGTTAAAAGGAATCATGTCTAATATGTATTTCTAGTGATGAAATAGCAATTTCACTCAGCTCTCACCAAATGATATGCTCCCTTTGTAACACCCTATATTTGAATATCATACAATCAGCAGAACATGATTATATTCTAGCTGTTTCTGAAAGTTATGCAATTACCTTGATATTTTTGCACCATTAAATGGGAAAAAATATCCTTGTTTTCTCTCCTTCTCTTTTTTGGGTTGCTTTTAGCAGTCTCAAAATCAGCTTTCATTTTGACTGCTGCTTAACAGAATTTGATTAAAAAAAGTAAACTAATTACAACGGAAATGCAGCCCTGCGAAGCTTTAAGAAAAACACATTATTTTGTTTTAGGGTTCAGTTACTATACATTCATTTATCATCTTTATAAGCGATGTGCAGGCGATGATGAATAGGCCCTGGCTTTGAATCAGGAAATGTAAATTATCCTCTTTCTTTTTTTTGGGCGAATAATGAATACTAGTAAATTTGAAGCTAAAAGATGTGCCAGGAAATCAGGGATGATGTAATGCCATGTAAGCAATCCTATGGGCCGAGCATCTGGGAATCAAACCTAGGAAGGAACCCTGGGTGAGGGGATTCCCATTTGGAGTATGGCTACATTGTCACCCATGAATGTGGTCCAAGCCAACTGGAGGAAAGCTTACAAGATTCAGGAAGAGTTGATTGGTTTTTGCAGAAGTGAATGGAAGTTTGATTTATTGACTTTTATTGGGAAGAGGGGAAGTGGTGTGGTCTTTTCCTTGCAAAGAACTTAAGAGTTTAGTACAAGCAAGAATGCATTGATTCAGGGATCAGGGAATCTAGTTGCAAATCCTGCCTCAGAGGCATACTCCCTGGGTGAACTAACTAGGAATCATCTGTACTCTTTGGGCCTCAGTTCCTCATCTATAAAATTAAAGAGTTGGATGTACTCTGAGGACCCTTTGAGCACTAGATCTATGAGCCTATGAACTTTGCTAAGCTAGAATTGGTGACAATTTAAAACCTGAAGAGAGAACTCAAGAGCCAAGATCTGATAGGGGAAAAATAGACCAATGACATCAAGAGGGTGATGTCTTGACTTGCAAAGAAATTAGATTTAAGGGAGGAAGGGCTATGGAAAGTCATCAACCTCAGTCTCTCCTCCAGAGTCATTGGAGGCCAGATGCACACCCTCACTTTGATTTCTTTGCTCATTCTATTCCTCCAAGTTAGAATGCTTTTCTCCTCAGATTGCCTGTCCACATCTTATATGGCTTTTGGAATGTGTGTGTGTGTGTGTGTGTGTGTGTGTGTGTGTGTGTGTGTGTGTGTGTTATATTTGACAACAATTAAGTAAAGCAAAGTATTGTGGATAGAACCTTTAATATATAGTGAGGATGGCTTGAGTTCAGATCCTACCTCAGACGCTTGCTGTGTGACCCTTGTCAAGTTCTTTAACCTCACTGACCCTTTGTTATCTCATCTGTAGAATGGGAATAAAAATAGCACCACCTCCTGGGGTTGTGATGATCAAATGAAGTGACAGATACAAAGCAATTGGTAAGCCTTAAAGTGATTAATAAATGGGAATTATTAATATTTTATTATATCATCATAATAGCTAGCATTTCTATAGTGCTTTAAGGTTTACAGAGTACTCATAACTCCCTGACTCTGGGTCCAATTCTTTATTTACTGTACCACCTAGCTGCCTCCTCCTGTATCATAATATAGTAGACTGAGACAGCCTGGAAAACACCCTGGACTAGGACTTAGAACATAGTTTCTAATCCTGACTCTACAACTTGTTAGCAATGTGACTTTGTATTGTCATATATTGTCAATATATATATCAATATATTCATATTGAGAAGTCAATTAATTTCTCTGGCCTTCATTTTCCATCTCTAAAATATCTGGAGGTCGTTTATTGTATGAAGTGATCCTTCCAACGATAACATCTTGGTATCCTGTGCCCCTGGTATTCTTTACAGAAGAGGTGCCATTTAAAATAAGACTCAGGGGATAGCATTTAGGTGGGTGGGCAGACTGCAGGAGGCTATTTTTTAAAAATCTGGAGTAAACTGCATGACAAGAAATCTAAGACTGAAAGGTTGATTGTGCTAAAGATGGATAGACAGAGTTGAGTTTTATGTTATAACTAAATTTGACCAGGTTCCCCCGCCTCTGGGCTTTTGTCCATCTTATTCTCTATGATTGGAATGCACTCTTGGCTTATTTAATTCCTACCATTCTTTAACTTCAACCAAAATCCCACCTCTTCTGTGAAAGCTCGCTCTTTATCTTTCAGGATCAGTACTCCTCCAACCTCACACAACACTTGCTTATATCTCTCTCATATAATATTATATGTTCTATTGGCTCTGTGTATGTGCATCTTATCTTCTCACTAGACCATAAAATCCACAAAGGTGTGGACTGTATCTTCCCTAAAATTTGTGCTCACTAAAAGTTGAGCTGGGTATCTTATAAAAAGAAAAAAGAGGATGTCCTGAATCTTCCCACTAAACCAAATTGTCAGTTTATAAGATGGAAACTTCTTTGAGGCACAAGTAACTTCAAACCTCCCACTTAAGGAACAGGTAGCATTGATGTTGGTGCAGAAAGTTTTACAAACTCATTTTCATATTTAGGTCTTTTCCAGTACATTTTCACTAACATGCATATGGAAGGTTTAAGTTGTTTGTGTGCATTCTGAGAATTAATTTTCAAATGGCAATTTACACCCATTTGGGTAGCATTTATGGATTAAGGCATTAGCTGCATACAACGCTCACGGAGGAAGTTATGTTTAAATCATTAGTTCCCATACACAGTATAAAGTATGTCAGTTTGATTTCCATGAAGTGATTTTACACATATCCTGTTTCCCTTTTTGGAAATCAGACCCAAGTCTCAGCTCACCAAATCATATAAAAGGTATTTTGCTTATCACTTAAAAAACGCCTTTCATTAATTCTTATTTCTTCTCCTTTCCTCTTTTGAGGGAGTTGTTTTTATTATAGCTTCCATCACGGTCATGTCAACCCACCGAAGCAAAGATTAGGTACACTGACCTTGGAAAAATAAATAAAACAATGCAAAATATGGTGTCGCTTTAAAATGTAGTCCGTTTCCCCTAACATATTAAAAGTCTAAATATTTTATTGTTCAGGAACAATCTCATTTTTATTGCCCAAATCACAGCTCATTGGTTAGCATGTGCTGGGCAGAGAAGCTAGCTGGTCAGCTAATAGCCTCCCCACTGCTAAAATTAACTAATAGTTAAAGTAATAACCATAGACCCTCCTGGCCTGAGTTAATAGTCAGTGGTAATCTGGGAAATTATTTTGCTTCTTTTATTTCAATAAATCTAACCGTTGGCCATTTCTACCCCCTCTCAATGTTCTTAAATGCCCTCTAGGTAGCAAAGACTTGCATGAAGGCCCACAGGGAA
Source organism: Pseudochirops corinnae (assembly GCA_028646515.1). NCBI lineage: Eukaryota > Metazoa > Chordata > Mammalia > Diprotodontia > Pseudocheiridae > Pseudochirops > Pseudochirops corinnae. The sequence goes on along the minus strand of CM053587.1, from coordinate 48,197,428 downwards.
CTTGGATAGTCACTTCAAATTTCAAATATGGAAGCTGGGTTTTTCTTCTGAGTGGAATGAATTAGCCACTGTCATGTTTCTGACAGTCTATAATCTGGCCCCATCCAACTTTTCCAAATTCATCTCTGTGTTTTTGTGTTTTCACTGTTTTCACTATATGAATCCTGTATTCCATTGAGACAACAATGCTCACTAGTCCCCTGTTTCCCTCCACAACAATCCCATTTGCCATATGCACATCTTTTTTGCTCCACATTGTTGCTTATGCACTACTCCCCTCCATACACACCAAAAAACCTTTCCCTTTCATTTCTCCTACTTAAAACATGATGCCTCATGGCCCAGTTCATCTCAGCTTTTTCCTGAAGCATCCGTCTAAAATTCCTTTCATCTCTGTGGATTCATTCCTGTTCTTCATTTTCCCTAGCATGTACTGTCCCTACCACATATTTTGCCATTTATAATGGTAACATTCTGTTGTTGTTGTTTGTCCTTCATTATTGAAGAGGACCAATGTTATCAGGGAGGTGATGCCATGACATGCAAGCAAACTGGATTTAAGTGAGGCACGGCTGTGCAAAGTCACCAGCCTTACTTTCTCCTCCAGAGCCATCTGGGTCCAGTGGCAAGATATAGATCAGGACAACTGGAGATGGCCCTGGATGCTAAAAGCTCTAACTAGATACAAAACCAAAATATAAAGCTCATGTCATAAATAAATGAGAAACATAAGGAGGAAAATTCCTTTCAGAATTATGATCAGGGGAGGAGTCTGGAATTAAACTAGGAATACAGAGGATCACAAAAGATAAAATGAACAATTTTGGTTACAAAAAGTTGGATGGTCCTGTGCCGGTATCTTTCACATCTTACAATCAGAGTTCTTCAGAGAGACTTTGACAGTGTCCTTGTATCACTTCTTCTGACATTTGTTTGCCTAAGAGACTTTTATGGTGAATCACACAAGGCAAGCATTCCACAGTAACATTTCTAGAGGGACTTTGGAGGTCATAGTAGCTAGAACTAGAAGGAAACTTTCTTACACTCACTTGACAGAACAGGATAAAGAAGACCAAAGGGGGTAGTAACTTGTCTTAAGCTAATGTAGGAAATTAATCATTGATCTGGGATTAGAATCCAGGTTTGTCTTTCCAGTACAACAGTTTAGTTTTGCAACTTAATTAAGTGCTTTATATAGTCCAGTGTGGTACAGTGGAAAATGGGTTGCAAGGTGGTGCTACAGTGCATAGAGCACTGGGCTTAGAATCAGAAAGATTCCTCTTCCTAAGTTCAAATCTGGGCTCAGGCACTTTCTGTGTGACTCTGGATAAGTCACCTAACCCTGTTTGCCTCAGTTTCCTCATCTGGGCAATGAGCTGGAGAAAGAAATAGCAAACTACTCCAGTATTTTTTGCCATGAAAACCCCAAATAGGGTCATGATAAGTAGAACATGATTGAAACCACTGAACATTAAAACAGTGGAAAATATGCTGAAATTGAAATCACAAGAAATGGCCTTGATCTTTGCTCTGCCACTAATCTCCCAAGTGAACTTTAACTTCTCAGATTATTCATCTGTAAAATGAAGTTGGGCTAAATAATCTCTGAGGTCTTTTCCAGCTCTAAATCTATGATGTATGATATATATGTATATATATATATATATATATATATATATATACACATATATGTGCATATATATATACACACATATGTATATGTGTATGCATATGTATGTGTATAAATACATATTTTATATACTATGCATATACATTAAGCATAATGCATGCATTTTATATGTATATATTTCTATTCCCTAACAATATCTATTTATTTCACAACTGCTAGTCTCATCTTCCTAATAAGAATATAAATTCCTAAAAGATGATGGCCTTCTTTGTCTCCTCAACAGTAACTGGAACAGTACTACAAACACCAAAGGAAATCACTAAGCATCTTTTCAGTTGAAAATGAAAATTTATGTCAGTTGGCTGCTGGGTGGTGCAATAGTAGAGTCGTAGACCTGGGGTCAGGAAATTTGAGATGAAACATGGCCTCAAATACTTCCTAGCTGTGTGACCCAGGCAAATCACTTAACTTCTCTCTGCCTCAGTTTCCACACATGTAAAATGGGGGTGATACTAGCACCTTCCTCCAGGGTTTTGTAAGGATTACACAAGATGATATATTTGTAGTGCTTTGTAAACTTTAAAGTGCTATAAATGCTAGGTACCATTACTGTTGCTGCTGCTGCTGCCGCTGCTGCTGCTACAGTATGGGAAAATTCTGATTACAAAATAATGGAATAATCTAGTCCTAGTTTTAGTGGCATTTTTTCTTACCACCAGCTAAAAAAAGATGAGCTTGTGATTGATACTTGTAGTTTAAATAAGATTTAAATATTAGGATGCAAAAGAGTATTAGGAGGAGGCTAAGGGAATTTCAGTTCCTCTTTGGCCATTAATTATGTGACCTTTGCCAAGTTATTTCTCTTTGGACTTCAGTTTCTTCATTAGGACTAGAGGGTCCCTCCACTGGAGATAGATAGATAGATAGATAGATAGATAGATAGATAGATAGATAGATAGCTATGGATAGAACATTTATTAAATGCTTATTATGCTCCACACATTGTGCTAAATACTGGAGATTCTATGAAAAACAAACAAGACAGCCCCTCTCCTCAATGAACTTACAGTCTGTCAGAGAAGATAACAAATAAAAGGGTTTCAGAATGGAGGAGACAGTACCACAAAAAAGAATGACCAGGAGGTTGCAGCAAGTGAAATGATGAACTAGTTTTCTGCTAGATGAGGCAAAAAGCTCTCTTAAATTGGGGTGGACAGCATGGTTCCAGGATTAAAATCTGAGTTGCTGGTGGGATGGAGAAGGAAAGAGGGTGAGGCCATACTGGAGAAATTTTCAGAAAAAGTCAGCGATTCCATGATAGGCAGACAGTGGCAGCAGGACTAGTTGTTAGAGAAGGTATGCTTGTACTCCTGATCTGAAGCTGGAGTCACCATTCTAAAACACTTTAGAAGAGCCCTGAACATTTCTCAGATTTGGGACCAATTTCTCTCGTTACTGACATTATATTATGTCTTTTTGCTTAGATATCTGGAAATCTGAGGTCAAAGCATTATTTTTACTTTATATGCACACTTTTCCATTTGTACACAAACAAGTTTCAAACACCTCTTCTGTCAAAGGATAGCAAACACTGACTGGTACATTCATGACAGCTAGGTGGCACAGTAGAGCAATGGGCTTAGAGCAGCAGTTCTCAATCTGTGGGTCGTGACCCTTTTGGGGGTCGCCTAAGACCATGGGAAAACACATATTTTCGATGGTCTTAGGAACTGAGACACCACTCCTCTATCCATCTCCAGGCAGGTCTGCCCACTTGCAGATACGCCCACATATGAGTATTTAAAGGGTCACAGTATTAGGAAGGTTGAGAACCATTAGTTTAGAGTCTGGAAGACCTGAGTTCAAATGTTACCCCAGATACTTACTAGCTGTGTGACCCTGAGTAAGTCTGTCTCAGTTGCTTTATCTATAGAATGGGGTTCACAATAGTACCTACTTCTCAGAATTGTTGAAAGGATAAAATAAAATATTTGTGAAGAGATTAAGCCTTAAAGAATAATAATTGCTCATTATCATTATTATTATTCTCATTCCTCTATTTCATGCCCAGCCCTGTCTAGGCAGTGTGAGAGACAGTCAACAAAAAATTAGGGTTAGGGGAACAGATTTGGAAAGATTTCAAAGAACAGTCCTCACCAACATGCCCAGAGAACTCAAATTTAGTTGATACCAAGAAACACTGAGAACATAGTAGCCGGAGCGAGTTAAGGAGACTGACGGATACCCTGCAGATGGTGATCAACCAAAACGATACAAATATTTGAGACTTTTGACTATGGACCTTGTCATTCTGTCACTTTTTCTTCCTCCTAACTCTCCTTTTTTTGGGGAAGGGGGTCCAAGGGTTTTATTTCTGGTCATTCTCTGGTGGTGTACAAAAATGCCAGCATATAAAGGAAATAAATGGGTTGGGAAACATACTTTATGCCTGGTGGTATTTTATGGCACTTTCTCCTAGACAGATTCCAGATAACTGTTCTCTTGGGAGGAAGGGCTCTGGGTGAACATCAGGGGCTCGCAGCCTCAGACCTCCCTACTGACCCCTGACAAACCCTTTCAGATGTTCCAGAAAGTTGATGTACTCCTGGTGCTCTAAGGCCGTGCTGGGCTCAATCAGGTCGCCAGCAAACACAACCTCTACCTACCACGAAGTTCAAATTTTGAAGTGCTTGGTTGACTTAAGTTCAGGAATCTTGCTGTCCTTGGGCTTTCTGTCCCTCTGGTGGCTCCTGGTCCAATGTCGGTGGGAAACTGTTGTTAACCTTGAGTGTGACCGTGATCCTCTTGCCAGCTAATATGCGGACTAACTTGGCTTCTGACCCTTGCGCACCCAGTTCCCAGTCCCCAGTCCCGCACACCTTAGGGAGGGATTTGTGCTTAGGCATTCCGCAAAGGCCTTGTCCCTGTTGGTGTGGAGTCTCTCCTTGCCCCCTCCCATCTCACGTGCAGGAACACAGGCCCCGTGTGCTTCGGGGTGGCTGCAGGAGGCTGGGGGCGCAGAGTCCCAGATCCACTGACCATTCCACCTCCTAGGAGGCTTCCAAACGCGCTGGTGGCGGCGGCCAAGGAGGAGCCGCAGGATCAGGACGGCGGGGTGCAGGGCCCGGGCTTCAGGGTGCAGCAGCAGGGGCGGAAGCAGCGGGGTCCTGGACTAGACACAGGGAGGGGGTGGAGTGGGAGCCACGACGGAGACCGGAAAGACCCCAGCGCTCCTCTTTATGTTTTCATATAATGCTTCATATTTTTTATATGAATGAATATAAAAATGGAAATGCTTCCATTTTTTATATTAAAAATTCGTTATTACCACGAAGGGAAAGAGGGAGGGGAAAGAAAATCCTGTGGTTTTCTCCCTCCCTACAAAAAAAATCTAGGAATTTGTAGTTTTTGGTCTTTTGTTGTCCAACTCTTTGTGATCACATTTGTTTTTGTTTTTGTTTTGTTTTGTTTTGTTTTATGGACAGATGGTGGAGTGGTTTGCTATTTCCTTATCCAGCTAATTTTAGGGGAAACTGACGCAAACAGGGTTAAATGACTTGCCCAAGGTGACACAGCTAGTAAGTATTTGAGGTTGGATTTGAACTCAGATCTTCCTGACTCCAGGCAAGACCCTGGGGACCCAACTAAGTAAAAAGTAAGGTTTATAGCATGAAGCTATCCGGGGAACCAGTGATCTGAGGCCTGGGCTAGTTAGTTGAAAAAAAAATATTGAAGTTATGGAGTGGACATACCTCATGACATCACAAGGAGCCACTGAATACTCTTGAATAATAGGATATATTGTGCAAAGTATTATTATAGAAAATTCACCCAGATACAGTGTGCAGGGCCCTTAAAGGCAAGGGAATCAATCTTGGTGAAGTACAAACTTGAATGTTAAGGCTGCTTTTCTATAATTGAACTCTTAGATTGGGGGAAAAAAGTATCCATCCTTCAAGGCCAAGTTTGCAATCCTTCCTTTCCATGTGTGTTTTATAGATCCTTACATTCTAAAATTATTTCCTGTAGCACTTAGGTCTGTTGCACATGTTTGCAGTACTATGTGGTGCAGTAGATACAATCCTGCTCTTGTAATTAGGAAAACCTGAGTTCAGGTACTGACTTTGATACATATTGGTTGTTTGGCTTTGTTGAAGTCTTTTGACTTCTCATTGCTCTAGGCCAGAGGTGTCAAACACACAGTGGCCAGGCTAGAACCAGATTAAAATGCAACTGGGAGCTTTTTAACTAAATAAATAATAATAAAAAAGAATATATATATATATATATATATATAATGTTAATATATGTGATTCTCTAAGAAAATCTGTGACCCTCAGGAATGGTTATTATACTGTTTAGTGTCCCTTATTTCTATTTGAGTTTGACCGAACTCATATTAAGACAGATCCCTAGAAACAGGCCACATAGGGACTTAGAAATCCACAAATTCACATTATCTACATTCTATTTTATTTATTTTCCACAATACATTCCAATTACATGTTATTTTGGTTGGGCCTGACTCACTTGTGAATTTGACACCTCTTCCCTAGGTATCTCTTTAACACTAGAAGTTATAAACAAAGATCCAACTGGTATTTATATTTCTCACTAGGAAATTTCTCACTAGTAGCTCTCTGTACCAATGGAATCAGAGTCTCTCTCAACTACCTATCCTGTGTTAGATAGAATTACAACCTACTACTAGGTGATCAAAAGGCAAATAGTGGTTAATGTTCAGCTCTAACAGCTTCAAGACCTTATAGCAGCTAGAAAAGAAAGGAAGGAACCAAGCATTTATTAAAGACCAGTGCCAGGTACTGTGCTAAGTCCTTTACCAAAAAAAAAAAATCTCATTTGATCCACACAACAACCCCAGGTGGTAAATCCTATTATCACCTCCATTTTTGCACTTGAGGAAATTGAGGCCAGCAGAAGCCATGTGACTTGCCTAGGGGATACCCAGCTCATGTCTAAAGATGGATTTGAACTCACACCTGTGAGTGTGGCACCTGTATACCTGGATAAAATGGTGAAATGTCAATATGATAGCAAAGAGTGGCAAAGCTGAAATATTAATGTAGAATAAAAATTAGTGATCTCATATATATGAATATATACATATACATACATATATTTCTACACATATACACTCACATACATACACAAGTGAATGTATATATGTATGTGTGTGTATGTATGTCAGGAAGATATGGGGTAGTAAGACCCATTGCCTCATAAAGGCACACATCTGTGCAAGCCTTCCTTTTAATAGTGAGCAAATGGACCAGTGCCACCAGTGCTTCCTTGCCCTTTCAAAGAAACAGACACTCTCTGAGACAGCTTTAATAGGTATGAGAGATGCATGGTTATAGATTTTAGAGAAGCATGTAACCAGTTATGCTGCTATATAGATTGCATGAAAGGGAATAATATGTAATAAGCCTAAAAAGGTAGGTGGGTGCCAAATCATGAAGCCCTTTAAATGTCACAGAGGAGCTTTTCTTATTTTGTTTTTCATTGCACCCTAGAGGTAAGAGGGAGTTACTACAGGTCTTTAGAGCATCAGACTTGACCGGACATGGTCAGAAGTGTGCTTTGAGAACATGACTTTGGCAGCTGTGTGGAGTACAGATCAGAGAAGGGGGCCCTTGAGATAGGGAGACAGTCCAAGTGAGGACTGATGAGGACCACCCTTCACTTGGGTGATGACATTGAGAGCGAGAGAAGGGGCTAAAATGTCAGATGTGATGTGGTGGTAGAAACTGTACGTGTAGTGAAAGATAGTAAAAAGTGGAAATGATTTCATGGTTGTGAACCCTGGATATTATTGTATTATTTATTTTTTGTAATGTTGTTTCACTTTATAAGTGTTGATCTTGTGTCCCCAAAGAGATAGTAAGTTGCTTTAGAATGGGCACTGAGTCTTCTTCTTTGTCTCCCCCACAGGGTGTGGTATACAAAACCAACAAACAAAAAAATTTCAATAATTTTTTTATCGTATTGTCAGAAGAAAAAAAAAGATTTATAATTGTCTATTTTCTTCTAGATCTTCCAAAGATATTTTGCATGATCCCGCTAGAGTTCCAGAGAAATCTTTCTTTTCCATGAAAATCACAGATCCATAAAATAAAGAAATATTCTCTGAGATAAGCCCTCCCACATCTAAAAAAAAAATCATTTGAAAGAGGTAATGAGCCTTAATCAAAGATGGGGTTATCCTGTGCTCACTAAGGCAACAACAGATTTTTCTCTAAACACATCTGCCATATGGGGATTTAAATCAAGCACTTTTTTTTTAAAGAAAATATTTATTTCACTACAGGATGTAATCTTTGTGATAGCATATCCTTGGAATTTGCCTTTAAGATATACTCCAGTTGGCAAGAGCATTGGACAGTAGATGTGGGCAGGTGTTGTGTAGAAGAAAAATCTTCCCCCAGCAAATACATTATTTTAAAATAAAAAGACAACTCCCTGAGGCTTTGGGCTTTAATGATTCTCTCTGCAAATTTTCAGAACAATGGTCCAAAAACCCCTTTAGAAAAAAATTTCCTCTTGCAGGTCAGCACTTTTCCCTCTTAGCCTTTACCTTGGCCGATGGCATTAATGTGTATTTGTCAATACTGAATTTCATTTGCTGCATAACAGCTCTGGGAGCGAGCACATCTTGTTGAATTTTCCTTGCCTCTTAAACCGGAGTTCCTTCTTCTCTCTAGCTTTGTGTTGTCAGCAAAACTTAACGTGTTTACAATCGGTCTCTTGATCTGGGGTAATTACCTGTAGGAGAAAGAGCAAGGGTAGGAGCCTTAACAAGAGGAGTGTTGTGTTGTCTCGTGGTGGGCTCCCGTCCTGAAAGTGTATCAGACTTGTCAAATTGGTTCAAATTAAATTGACACAGTGCTCTACAAGGTATCACCATGTTATTATATCTCTCTGAGCCCTTTTGGGCAGGAAATGCCTTTGGAGTTAAAGAGGAATGATGCAAAGGAAACAGACAAATAAAATAAGTAACAAGGGCATTAAATGAAGGACTGGAATGTTGGTCAGAACATTGTCACGCACCTAAAATTTGCATCACATCCCTGAGGCTGCCTGCTTGCTATTAATCACTGAAGATATGGCCTATATTTAGGAGCTCTTTTCTTGAGAAGTTCAACACCAGACCCAGGCTTAGGCATTGGTGAAGGAGATAGATGCCTATATAATCTGATGAGGAAGATGCCTAAAATTTCCCCCCTACCCCCATATATCATGTATGTATGCACTCACTTGTGTATGAACACACACACACACACACACACACACACAGTGTTCCAAAAGTCTTAGTGTGGCTTTAAGTTCTGATAGTTTAAAACTGCACTAAGACTATTGAGACACCCAGTATACAACTAACATCCAAAGTGACTAATACCTAGTACCAGCCAGAAGCCTCATGTATCTGATGCTACTTTTAGTTTCATGACTATATGTACATGTATACACATATCAGGATAAGACTATACATGTATTATACAGTTATACATGTATATGTATATATGTGTGTATAGAACATATGCATGCATGTATATATATATGTATGTATAAATGTATAATATGCATATATATTCTTGTATCTACCATTCATGGGGACTGAAATGACAGTGTTAGAGCTTCACTCTTTGAGGATTAAGAGCTTTTCCATTTTTAAGATTCCCTTGTTAATGTCAAGATATCCTTGGGATGGTTCACACTTTAATCCCTTATCAGCTAACACCTTCAGCAGAATAAGTTTATCAGTTGTTTTCTGACTGAAACAGATGAGAAGAAGGCCCTGTAGGAATGGGACGTAGGCCAGCTGTGTGTGAGAGGGGAGGGGAAGCTATGAATGTCCAAATAGAGAGGAAAGGGGTGAAGAAAATGAAGGCTGAGAGAGAGGAGAAATTCATAAAGCTCAAAATGAGCTGAGGCTTACAAGGAATGGAAATGGACATATTGGTTTGGTTTTTTTTCCCACATATTCTGTATAAAAGGGTGGAGCCAAAGAGAAACTGGCCTACTGGTCGGGGGGGATTGCACAGTGTCAATGGATAGGGAGAAGACAGAGTCACTCAACTCATTTTTCTTCTGTTTTTCTCTGCTGAGAAGAATAATCTTTGAACTGGAAAGGATGGAATAAAAATGACTAATAGAGAATTGATATCCAAGATGCAGAAAAATATAAGAAAAGACCTACCTGTTTCTGATTTCACAAACAATAAACAATTTATTTAGATGCTCATTATGTACTTGATTCTGGGGATACAAAGAAGAAAATGAAGCATTCTCTGCCTTCAAGAAGCTTATAGTCTACCGAAGAAGATGTATGTCTATTTTTAAATACACAAAAATACGAGGTAATCTATAGATGGAACATCGCTAGTTCCTGAGGAGATTAGGTAAAACTACATGTTGTAAAGAAAACAAAGAATTCCAAGAGGCAGGAGGGAAGAGTTTATGCTATATTCTAGGCATCAGGTGCAGCCACTGCAAAGACACTGAGATGAGAGATAGAGTATCAAGTGTGAAGAAACCAATTTAACTGGATTATAGAGTACAGGGAAGGTATTCATAATTAGATTAATAATAATAATTAGAAAGGAACATTAGGTCCAAGTCGAAAGTGTATTAATTGCCAGATAGAGATGTTTATATTTGATGCTGTAGGTAATAGGGAGCCACTGAAATTGAGCAAGGGAGTGACATAGTTAGACCTTCTTGTTAAGGAAATCAATTTGACAGCTGTGTTTAGGATAAATTAGAAAAGGAAGAAACTTGACAGGGAAATCAAAGAGGAGGCTCTTGCAATTCATTCAGGTAAAAAGTGATGAGGGCTTGAATTAGAGTGGTGATAATATGGGGAAAGAGAACAGATAAGAGAGAGGTAGAAACATTGGCAGAAAATACAGTGGAAGCAGAAACAACTGGATTTGGCAACTGATTTGTTGAGTGGTGGTGAATGGGAGTGAGAGTTGAGGATAGTACCAAGGTTGCAAAATTTGATGAGTTTAAGTCACCAGGTCTAGACTGACTATGTACAAGTTTACTAATAACATTGATAGATATGACTGCTGAGCCACTCAGAGACTTTTGAGAGAGTAGAGCAAAGTGTTGATGCTCTTGGCCTGGAAAAGGGCCAAAATAGACCAATTTTCAAAAAAAAAGAGAAGAAAGTAGATTCAGTAAACCATAGACTTGTGATCTCCCCTTTGATTCCTGGGAGAATACCATTATATGATTTTAGGAGGATGATTAGTGCGCATTTAGGAAAGTAAATGGTTATCAGAGAGAATCAGCTATTATTCAGGACAAGTCATACCAATCTAACTTAATTTCCCTTTTTGACAGTGTTAATAGAATAGTAAATCAGTGATTATTAAAATGAATAACTAAGCTGTCTTTCAGCAAAGCATTTTATAAAGTCTTTCATATTTATCCTTGTGTAGACAAGATGAAAAAAACGTGTCCTGGATAATGTTTTGTTAGGTGATCTTCATGGATCTTGAACCCTTTCATGATGTCCTTGCCTGCTTTGGTACCACTCTAGAGTTTGTTCTGCCTGATGTAACGTGTACCCCATTCCCTGAGTGTTCTCCTTATTCTTATCAATATTAACAGGCATTTTTGAATGTTTCATTTGTGCCCAGCCTTATACTAGATCTACAGAAGCTTTTCTCTGTCCCATTACACCAATACCTCTTCTTCCCAAGGAGACATCTAGATATCTGATGAACTAACTTAGGCCATGCATCAGTGACTGATAATGAATCAATGTGAACACTTTGGGTGTATTTTAACTTTCATGGAACAGTTGATTTCTGAAGTTGTAAGAAATCTCTGAATTCATCTATATCCTAGTTGTCTAAGGTGAAGTATCAGAAGGTGCAAAATGCCCTAAACTCCATCAGAAGATGGAGGTTTAAATCTTACCTCCAATATTTAGTGGGTGAGTGATTATAGGGACATCATTTCTCTCTGAGCCTTGATCTTGCCATTATAAAATGACAGAGTTAGATCAGTTCTTCCATAAGGTTTCTACTGACACTACAGTTCTGAGCTGTAGTTTGATCCTGTCTTTGGTGAAGATACTGGAGTGGTTTGCCATGTCCTTCTTTTGCTTATTTTACAGATGAAGAAACTGAGGCAAACACGGTTAAGTGACTTGACCAGGATCAAGTATCTGAGGCCAGATTTGAACTCATTAAAACAAACCTTCCTGATTCGAAGTCCAGGGCTGTATCTACTATATCTCTGCCAAGAATATCCCAAAATGGAACCACAAAGAATCAGACACAACTGAAACAACCAAACAAAATTTTCAACTAGCTCTCCAACATTCATTATCTGGTAGTTAAATATTTCCACTGATAGGGAGGAGTTCCGTATATCACAGGAAAACTTTTTGACACTGTCTAGGTGAGATCTGTTCTATTGTAGATGCTTTAATCAAGTTAACAACATATATTAAGTACTTATTATAATATGGTTTCTTGTGCCAAGATGGTAGAATGAGGAAGGAACCCTCTGAAGCCCTCACAAATTCCCCTCCAAATTATTAGAAAGTTGCCTCAGAATTGATCTGAGGAGCAGGGAAGCAGCTTATCAGTCTGACGGGAAAGGTCTGTCTCACTGGGGTGGGAGGGGAGTGAGGTTCAAGAGCAGCAGCAGCAACAGCAGCCAGCCATCCTCACAGCAGGGGGACTGCAGCAAGGCTCCAATCCTGGGGAATTGCACCAGCAAGGCCCCACCCTCCCACTAACCAGAAGCCCCATACGCAAGTAAGCAGTACAGCAAGGCCCCATTCAAGCAACTCCACACCCAACCAAAGCCACTAGCCAGGCCTTGACCCCATTACTCTAGGAGACTGCCCCCTGAGAGACTCAATTTTTATAGCAACCCAGCAGCAGGGCCCCACCCCTGGGGGAGGCCAGCAAGGAGGCCCCATTCACCAGTACAAGCCAGAAATGAAGCGTACCCTCCAGCAAAAGCAAGGAGCTGAGCCAGTGAAATCCAGCAGCAAGACCCTGACCTCCAGCATAAAAAAAAACAAAAAACTTGGGACAGTGCAGAACCGGAGCCCAAGTCTCACATAAAAACACCAAGTCACCAAATGGAAGAAAAAGTAAGCAAAAACAAACAAACAAACAAAGAACTTAACTGTAGATAGTTACTATGGTGATAGGGAGGTTCCAGGCATAAACTTAGGAGAGGACAATAGTGTCAAAATGGCTACATGTGAAGCCTCAAAGAAAAATGTAAATAGATCTCAGGCCCAAAAAGAATTCCTGGAAGAGCTTAAAAAGGATTTTAAAAAGCAAATTAGAGAAGCAGAAGAAAAATTGGGAAAAGAAATGAGAGTAATGCAAGAGAATCATGAAAAGGAGTCAGTAGCATGGGAAAAGATATACAAAAACTTACCGAAGAAAATAATTCCCCCAAAATAGAATTGGTCAAACAGAAAAGGATTAAAAAAGCTTGCTGAAGAAAATAGTTCCTGAAAAATTAGATTTGATCAAATGGAAGCTAATGACTCATGGAGATGTCAAGATACAATAAAGCTAGAAGCTGATTTAGTGGGGGGGAAACAATAAAATAGATTAACTATTGGTTAATTTGTTTTAAAAAAGGGAGGAAGAAAACCAAATTATTAGTATTAGAAATGAAAAGGATGAGGCAGAGCCAAGATGGCAGCGTAGGAGCAGCAACATATCGCAGCTGTCATATAGCCACCCCAAAATACTCATAAAATATGACTCTAAACTAATCCTAGAACTCCAAAACACACACAAATATACTTTCCACTAATGTCAGCTCAGCTACGAGGAACCATATCAGCACTACGAACTGAAACCAGCCTGGCCTGAAGCCCTGGCTGAGCCACGGGGGCGGCCAGACGAGAGGAGCAGTGAGCGGATTAGCAGTAGCTGCGAGCAGTGTTCAGAACTAGGTCAGTGGGACTTCCGAGGTCTTGGGAGAAAAGCGGTCCCGCTGAAACACCTCCAGAGCGGAAAAGCGAAAGGCAGAGGTTCTGCGCCCGCCTCCACATTGCAGCTTCCACGCCCTCGGTCTGCAGAAAGCAGGGGGACTAAGCGATCATTCAGAGGCCAAGTGCTCTCGCGTTGAGCGGCCTGGATTCGGATCGCAGTCTTGGGCTTTCGGTCCTGCGAGTCTTCGTTATCCAGTGAGCTGGAAGTAAGTAGGAAAGGGACCCAGCACCTTCCTGAGAGCTACAGCAGCCAGGAGGACCCCAGCGATTTGGGACAGAG
>CM053587.1:48164971-48183011 GCA_028646515.1 Pseudochirops corinnae | reverse complement strand
AAAAAAAAAAAGTGTCCTTATCCATGATGGTAGTTTTGAAGAAGAGCTCAGAATTGTTCTCCTTTCCTCACACATTATAGGGGCTAATGGGCAAATAGACTGCTAGCTGGAAATCTCAGTGATTCCTCAAAACTGCCTTAGCAGGGAACACACAGGACCTACTGGCACCCTCCAGAACTATGCCACAGATGTAATTAAGTGAAGGTTGTGGAAGGCAAGACCAGTAAGATAGGTGGGTGACTTGAGGCAGTATTAACTCACACTAATGATCAAGGCTAGGACTAGAAGACCAAAGTGACAGTGACCCCAGGAAGTGGTTTCTCTGACCTACCACAGCCCCTGCTCCCTGAAGGCTGCTGGCACCTGGGAATGTATCTTCATGAAGGGAATCCTTTGGTAAAACACAGGAGAAATATTTTGGCTGCTAATCTTTATTTGGGGTCAGAGAAGAAGGGAGGAGATAGAAACCATTGGGTCTGGCCCAGGACAGGTCCTTATTGAGGATCACCAACAATAGCTCAGCAATCACATCTATACATTGTTTTGGGCCCTACGGTTTTAATAATTTTATGGAAGCTTAGTGGAAAGAAGAAAGGAAACGAGCATTTATTAAGTGCCTCCTGTGTGACAGCTGTACAATTCTGAGAAATAGAAGTTATTATTCCCCATTTTACAGATCAGGAAGTTGAGGCACTAAGAAGTTCAGTGACTTGCTTAGAATCACATACTATTTTAATAAAAGTCTGAGGCCAGATTTGAACTCACAAATACAAGTCTTTCTGACTCTTGGCCCAGTCCTCTGCTCTATGGCACCACCTATCTCTCTCAGTGTTCTTTCTCACTTACCATGCAGTTCAAATCATATTTTCATTCTATCCCTCTCATTTACCCCTAAGCCTAGTTCCTGTATTTTCCCTGATATCTTCTTAGTCTTTTTATTATATGGCATTGATCACAAGTCTTTCAATACAATCAAAGATTTAGAGCTGGAAAGGATCTTGGTTGGATCTAGCAGACTATGGGTTTAGAAACCCCTCAAATTATTGATAAGAAAACTAAGTATAAAAGAAACTATCACACAGGGAGCCAACGACAAGGAGAGGCTTTGAATTCACTTCCTCTGACCCCAAAGTCAGTTCACACTGAAATAATCTGAACCTGTGAAGGACAGAGGTGAACAAGGAGGATTGCAGGAAGGAAGAAACCAGCTATTAGGTTATCAGGTAGAATCCAGGAAAAAGACCAGAAACAAGTCACTCATCCATATTCTGGGAGAACATAACAGCACCACCAAATCAAGGGAATGTAAGAGAATGGGAAGAACTGAATACCAGGCAGACAAAGAAAATGTAAAAAGAGTTTCACATAATTGGTTAACATCAGTGAATTCTATATTCCTGCGGGTTTTTTAACCAAGGTACAAAGGATTAATCCCCTCTCTCTTATTCTTCTACAGAAGAAGCAAATATGAAAAGCCCCTGCTTAGGTCAAATGCCACCTGAATGGTGAACAACCAAGCCATGATGGCAGTAGACAGCCTTCTCCATCATTGTTACCATTATCATCATCATATTTGATATTAATTTAAAGGCTGAGAAAGTATTTTCATAACAGCAGTCTTACAAGGTAGGCAATTCAAATATTATTATCCCGCTTTTAAAGAAGAGGAAATTAAGGTTTATAGAATTTGAGAGATTTGTCCATGGGTACAGACCTAGCAAGTGTTGGAGACAGTGTTCAAACTTAGATGTGGCTCCAGATCTGGCTACTCTTTATATAACGCTTTGTCTTTTTCCCTTTTCAGTTATGTTCTTGCCTTTAACACCAAGGTCCAAACTTCTGATAGAAGCACATAGGCCAGAACACTCATCTACCTCCATCATCTCTGGTAACCAAGGAGAGTGACAAAGAAAGTAACAACTTCTTTTAGGTCACGAGCCAAAGAGAGAGGAAAAACTTCTAAAATGTTATTGGAGAATCACCACACTCATGTTAAATACTAAAATATTAAAATTGATTGAGGTTGTGAAATAAGTGAATTACTTAGTCTCCCATGCATTAAAATTAATTTTTCATCTCCTTCCCCAAGCCACTTCCCAATGGCTTTCGTTGAGCCCTCTTAATATTTTATTTGCTGAAGGGAAAAAGCTTCCTTCTGACATCTCAACATTCCAAGATAGTTGGCCCGGATCCTCCTTAACTTCAAGGGGAGAAGGGACAGGGGTGGGAAGGAATATTTCAGCCCACGGAAGAGAACAAAGAAGATACGGGATGTGTAATGAATAGTGCTTTTAGCTATTTCTCACATTACTTATCTCCTTCTAAGTTTATGTCTTGGCCTTCGCTCTAGTTTTTTATGGTCAAATACTCATTTTCCCAGACTATTTCTTCACTTTGAACTTTATGTTAAAGTTGGACATGGCTCATTTTGGGGGTAGGAGAGGTGCTGTGTCAAACTTTAGTCTTTTTTTGTGCTGTTGTTTTCAGAGGTAGGTTTTTGTTTTGTTTTTTTTTGCTGGGGGAAGAGGTGGAAGTAGTCTGCAAGTTGTTGGTGCTTCCAAAGTTGTGTTTGCCTCAAGAGGTGTGGTCATTGATCTGCTGCTGGTCTATACTCTGCTCTTTACACAGGAAGGGTCCCTACTCCTCTGCAGCTGCAAGTGCTAGTGTTCTTCTCGGTCCTGGAACTGTTAACTGCTCCCTGGTGACCAATCACAAGTGCCCCTCTCCGCTCTGGGACTGCAACCCAGAACTGCTTATGGGCAAGAAAGTTGCCAGTGGGCACCAGTTCTACCCAGTGCCAGCTAAGGTTCCCCTGTACTCTCTCTTGTACTAGCTGTCTGACCTCCTTACTCTGGGCTGAGAGTTTACAAAGTTGCTGTTGTGGTCACCCCTAAGATCCACTATTGGTGTTCCTGATGTACTCTGGGCCTGAGTTCACCCCAAAATTATAGACCTCTCCTGCAGATCTCTTAAGTTATCATAGGTTGGAAAAATGTCTCCTTCTAACCTTTTGTTGGCTCTCCCACTCCAATTTTTTTTAGACATTATTTTAAATTCGGTTGGAAGGAAATGTTGAGGGAATTTAGATGGGTACTGTTTTATACTTCACCATCTTGGCTCTGGACTTTAAATATTTTTAAAATGCTTTCTTAATGCATCTCATTTTATATCTGTAAAACCTTTGAGATTTAAGCACGACTACCAACCCCATTTGGAAAAGGAGGAAAACTAAACTTCAGAGACATTGTTATTTTCCCAGTCTCTGTCCTGGTCAGTGACTAAGCCTGGCGCAGAATCCTCACTCCTAGCCATATGTTCTTTCCATCGAACTATTAGGATTCTTCTGAGTTAATGGTCAGTTTGAAAGCATGTGTAGCATCCCAGTAGCCTCCAACAAACTACTATACCAAGTAGTGTTGGCTTTAGGCATAAATGGACTGATTAGATGTTGATAAGATGTAATGTAAACGTAGGGGAATGCTAGAGCCAGACCTAACCAGTTTTCAGAGCCCATTGTTAAATTTTCAGTAAGAGAAATTACACCTCAGAAATTAACAATCACTAAAATCAGAGTTTGATTTATTGTTTGGTTCATTGTCTAGACTTAAGGAAGTGTTAGTAATGAAGATTAAAATTTAAAATGTATATGCATATTTTTTTTTCTCCTAAAGAGCCTGGTTGTTAAATATTTATCACCACACCCTTACATTCCTCTATAATCATTGCTTGAGGTCAGCTTTCTGCTGACTTGTAAAAACAGTAGAAAGAAGGTTCAGAGAATGAAGTGATCACAAGACTAGAGACCTTTTGACCATAATTTAACAAATAATTATCATAATAATAGGCATTTATATAGTGTTTTAAGGTTTGCAAAGTGCTTTACATCCATAATCTCATTTGAGCCTGACAACACATTTGTCTTTAGGCACCTCCAAAAAGCAGGTTAGCCCAAAGATGCCTCCTACCCAACTGACCTACCATGATGGCCTCAGTTTCTACATTAGTTGTCCTTTGAAGCCGAGGCATTAAAGGCCCTCGATAAAACACCAATGATATTTAAGAGCAATAAAATACTAAAAGAAAGAGCTTACGGATAGTAAAAGGCCACCTACAAGGTGTAATTTGAGCGGACCTTAAATCATTCATTCTTTCACTGAACAAGAATTTATTACATGCCCACTAAGGTTTTCTTACCTCTTTTACTCCATCTCCACAAAAATAATTATCCTCTATTTACACATGATGATGCATGAAATTCTTCCACTAGAACTTGTTGCAATTCAAGAAAACGAAACAAAAACAAAAACTTCACTTTTTTTTCCTAACCTGGTCTCTTTCCATTCAACAAGTTGTATTTATCATAAGCATTCTCCTCCTACTGTATGGTAATTCTTTTCTCCTTCCTGGCCCCTTCTCTGAAACGCCTCACATCTGGATTTTCTAGACTCTGAATCTTCAATGCTGAAAATATCCACTTCCCTAGCTTATTATAGTCTCCCTTTCCATGACTTCAGAGGTGGGAAACCAATGAATCCCACCTGAGCAGAAACCTGTAATGTTAATGGGATTTAATATCTTCCCCCTCATGTGGAGTCCATTAAAGGAAACTTGCTTAGGGGAGGCTGGCTTGTAGGAAGGCTTTCACACCTTTTACTTATTTCTAATTAGGCACTAACTCAGGAGAAGTCTATATATATTCTGAGTTGATATTTTGCTTTGGGGGTTCACTTATGAGAAGGATCTTGTGATTCCCTGGTCAGGATTCTGAGTGGGCTATATATTCAGCGCTCCCCGACTACTCAGATACAAAGGCTCTCTTGATCCAGGGATGTATGTAAAGTGTATAGTTGATTCAGGCAATCAGAGCCCTGTCCATTGGTCTTTATTTCTCTGCTTGTATTTTCCCTGTTTGTATTTTCTATGAAGTTCAGGGTGCTGACTTTTTCCCTGAACTAATGAATGTCAATATAAAGGATTGTTGACCCCTTACACAGCTATCTTTCCTAGTAAAGCAGATCTAAGAACCTGTGCTAACAGCCGTCCTGGGTATACCACTGTGGTTGCCATTACAGATCCCAATCTTCCTTTAAAAACATTTGAACTGCCCTGATCCTAGAGCTGCCTTTACTGTGCATGGAAAGAGTAAAGATGGACAACAAAAGTTCCTGCAAGAATTTCATTTTTGCAATTCCCCAGGTCCTAGGAACAGCCTGACACAAGACCATTACAGACCCTCATCTGCAAACCATCACTCCTAAGGTGCCTGTCTGGCAGCCCTGTGTGTAGTCCTTTCCTGCCTTTTTCAGGTATCAGTACCGGCCCCAGTGAAGGTGGGTTGGCAGCTGATCATCATATTGAAGTGTCAGCCACTGAAGTCACTCTATAATCTTTACATCATTACCTCTGCACCACCCCCCTCCATCCATGCTTGGATGTTGCCAGTTAAACTATAATATCCTAGAGTCCTGGAGTTATTAGAGCCGGATATGAATTTAGAGGCTATCTATGCCAAACACACAACTGCTGGATTGTGGTAGCAACATTCCCAGGTACAGTTTCAACCTAATTAAAACATAATTGGAAAATATTTAACAAAATAAATTTTAAAATATAATAGAGCATTGATGTTAATATGTAGTTTTCTAAGTCAATATGCATGTGCAGGGATCCTTATGCAGGGTTTGTTTTTTTGTTGTACAGTTGTATCCAACTCTCTATTTTTGTTTGTTTGTTTGTTTGTTTGCCATTTCCTTCTCCAGTTCATTTTACAGATAAGGAACTGAGGAAAATAAAGTTAAGTGACTTGCCCAAGGTCATTAGCTATTAAGTGTCTGAGGCTGGATTCAAACTCATGAAGAATAAACTTCCTGATTCCAAGTCTAGTGCTCTATCCACTGTGCCACCTAGAGGCCAGATATAGGATTTAGTAGTTCCCTTCTCTATTTTCTATTTTTTTTCTACTCTGGATAGATTTTCAAACTATCCTGATACTGTCAATGACACCACTCAGTGTCCATGTCCTTAGTCACCCATGTTTGATACTTTACCATCCTCAATCACCCTACATACTCAATCCATTGCCAAATCTTTTTTTATTTCTACCTCCACAACAACTCTTGAGTGCATTGCTTTCCTGGACTCACATGGGTACCACTCTTTCTCAGGTCCTCATCACCTTTCACCTGAACTACCATAATCTTCTCATGAGTCCCCCTTTCTCATATATCTATTTACACGTATTTGCACATATATTACACTGTTACACAGCTGTGTCCTCCACATAGCTGTCAAAGTGATTTTCCTAAAATGAAGATCTGATAATGACACACCCTTACTCAATACACTCTAGTAACCCCTAACTGACTCAAGGAACAAGGATAGCATCATCTATTTAGCATTTAAAGCTCTTCATAATCTGTTCCCTTCTGATCTTTCCAGTCTACTTAAATATCACCTCTCTCCATATATTCTGCAGTTAAGCCATACTGGCCCAATGACTTTACCTCACATATGATGCCCCATCTACCATCATCATGCCTTTGCACTGACTGCCCTTCATACCTGAGGCGATGTTTTCCCTCCTTTTCTAGGCCTCTTAGAATCCTTAGCCTCCTCTGAAACTCCGCCTATGTGCCATCTTCAGGAGCCTTTCCCAGTACCTCCAGACACTAAAACTTTCCTTTCTCATCTTATTTTCCTTCTACTCTTTTTATATCTTGTAGGTAACTAATTTTATGTATGTTGTCTTCTCTTGTTAGAAGGTAAACTCTTTGAAGAAAGGGACTGGGTTTTTTTGTTGTTGATTATTTTGTTTTACTTTTTCTTTGTGTCCCCAGGACTTAAAGTGTCTGGCACACAATATGCAATGAACAAATTATTATTGATAGGTTGATTACAGATGAGCAAATTAAGGTCCAGAGAGATTAACTGACCTTGTAAAGTCCCTACAGCTAGTAAATGAGACAGGAACAACTTGAATTTGTGTCTTTGGGATAACCATCCTACTATCACACAGGTTTCCCTTAAATGAACCAAAGAAAATGGTTTTCAGCATTGACTGGCTCTTCATAGTCTTCTGTGATTCTTCCTTTAGACCTAGTAAAGCTGTGGTTCTCAACCTTCCTAATGTCGCAACCCTTTAATACTTACATGTGGGTGTATCTGCATGTGGGCGGACCCACCTGGAGATGGATAGGGGAGCCGTGTCTCGGTTCCTAAGACCATCGGAAATATGTATTTTCTGATGGTCTTAGATGACCCTGTTAGACCCCCAAAGGGGTCGCGACCCACAGGTTGAGAACCGCTGTAGTAAAGGATCTCATCAGAGTTTTGTCATGTTCTGTTAATTAAAGCCCTCTCCAGTGTACTTTTTTAGAATACTAGCCCCTTCCCTAAGGAAAAGAAACTTTTGCCCCCAAGTTTGCTGCTCAGCACACAATCATAAAGGAGTTTATTAGCGACTTCTTTTATATGAAGAAGAGAGGGTAAGGTTGGGGAATAGAATGGTACAAGTTGTGTGAGTTATAAAGGAGGGGTGGAGAGATAAAGGGAGTACTTTTGCTATTTTTGAAGTTACTGAGTATGGATTATAAGGGCAGGGTACTGCTCCGGTTAGTCAGTGTGGCAGAATGCAGCGGTGTCCGACTCACAGGAAAGGGATCCCGCAGAGTACATACAGACCCAGAATATTATAAATTAATATTATTCATACTGTACTGCATTTTTATTTACTTTGTTGCACATTTCTCAATTACTTTTCAATCTGGTTCTGCAGTACGGTAGTTTTATGGATCAAATGCAGGGTGCACTCAGAGTCTGACACACAATGTACTTATAAAATGAGGGAGTAGCCTTGGAGACCTCTAATGTTCCTGCCACCCCTAACCTATGACCTTATAAGCCTATGACCCACCTTCCTCATGAGGCTGTTTTGATGAAACACTTTGTTAACCATAACTTACTTCAAGAATCTGCGATTTTTTCCACAGGAGCTTTTCCTCTCCTGATAGAGGCCCAGTTATGAGTTAGTAGATGGTCTCTGAGAATTACTGTGGTTAAAAAATCCATCACCCTGAGGCCAGCCTTGTGATGAACCTGTCCAAGCACAGCTAGGCTGGTCCTCAGTCAAAAGACACACCGTCCATCACTGGGTCTATTTGGAAACCTTAACATACTCTAGAGAGGTGAACTGCGTCCTATCATTATGATTTTTAGGACTTGAGGATTTGCCATCAATAAAGATATCCTACATGTCTGAGACATCAGAGGGAGAGAGAAGGAGCACTGAGCCTATAGCCAGAAGAGCTCCTGGCTTTGCTATTTACTAGCTTTTAAGAACCCTGTGAGCTTTTAATAACTCTGAACCTCCATTTTCTCACATATAAAATAGAGGACAGCTAGGTGGTACAGTGGATAAAGCACTGGGCCTAGAGTTAGAAAGACCAAAGTTCAAATCCAGACTCAGACACTTACAAGCTATGTGACCCTGGGCAAGTCAGTTAGCTCTGCTTGCCTCAGTTTCCTCATCTGTAAAATGAGCTGAAGAAGGAAACAGCAAACCACTCCAGTATGTTTTCTAAGAAAATACTAAATGGGGTAACAAAGAGTGAGACATGACTGAAATGACTGAACAACAAGTAAAATAAGAATACCACTACTGACCTCACTGGGTTTTTGTGAAGAAAGTACTTTATAAACCTAAGAGTGCTTTAGAAATGTAAAGCAGGGGTGGCTAGGTGGCACAGTGAACAGAGCACCAGCCCTGGAGTCGGGAGAACCCAAGTTCAAATCTGGCTTCAGACACTTAACAAACACACAAACCATGTGACCTTGAGCAAGTCACTTAACCCCATTTGCCCTCCAAATAGCAAAAAAAAAACAAACACAAAAAAATAGAAACGTAAAGCATTTGCCAACCTCTAGAAGACAGGCAAAATGATATGTATACAATTTACAAAGATTATCAATTTTCTGTCCCAAATCTTGTGTTCTCTGGGCAAATATTATTCCAATTAAGTAAAATTTTTAGCATAGAAGGAATAGTTCAGGTACTATAGACATTAAATAATGCACCCACTCCAGCCCCTTGCCTCTAAACATGACAATTCAGGCCCCATCACAGACAAGCAATATCTCCCCTCCCCCTGTACTCCTTCTACTTCCCTCTCTCCTCTCTCTCTGTTCTTTCTTTTTATTCCTCCCTTCCTCTCCTCTTTTTTTGTTCACTATTCCTTTCTTTCCCTTTCTTCTTCCCTTCTGCCTTACCTGACCCTGCCTTACTCCTTCCCTCTCTGTGTCTTTCTCCCTTATCTCCTCTTTTCTGGTCTCTGTCTCTGTCTTTCCCTCTACCTCTGTCTTTGTCTCTCTTACTCTTTTGGATTATAGGATAGCAACTTGTCCCTAAACTGTTTCCATCTAAGCATACTGAAAAATATACAAATGGAATTAAGTTAGTAATAAAACCTCATATTTATGTAATTTTTACCTTAAAGGTAAATTGCTTTCAGACTTGCACAAAGATTTACATATATGACCTTTTAAGGTAAGTAGTATTATCATCCCCATTTTACAGATAATGGGACTGAGGCTGACAGAGGTCAAGTTGCCTGCCTATATCTAGTAAGTGTGTGTGTTAGGATTTGATCCAAGGCATTTTCTTCTGGAGCTTTCTTTTTCTGGAGATTTCTTTCTTGTCCTCTGTGATGTAACCTTCCAGGAACACAAGGTCACTTTGGTTCCATGATGAAATATTGGTATAGAATTTTAATATAAGAAGGTGGCCCGTGTTCCTAGGGAAACATGATTGTTAGCATCATGCTTTAATCTACATATGTGGAATCATTGTAATTAGTGATTCCCTGAGTCTGGTATGCTGCAATGGGTTGCCTCAGAAAGTAACACTCTCCTGCACAATTGGAATTGTTCAAAAAGAGACTTGATAAAAATTTGTCAGGGTTTCTGGAGAATGTAATCCATCAGTGAAAGAAAGGCTGAATTAGCGATCCACTAAAGCTCCTTCCAAGCTCACAGAGCCTATGACTCTTTGAATTAAACAGTGGACGAAGTAAGGTGATCACCAGGAATAAAGATCACATCAAATCAACCTATCACGGGAAGCTGACTAGCTATTCCTGACTAATAATCAAATTTGATGCGTTTAGTTATCTTCCTCTCGTGTCCTCTCTGGTGACATTGATTGTATCACCTTCAATATCTCTTCTGTGGCTAAAGGCTGCACTTACGATGGCTCTGTCTGAGCTGCCCAGCTTTGTCAATTCCAATCCAGACAGACATTTTCTCATCCTTTCCTGCACAAAAAAAAGGTATTACAGAAGCCTTAGAAAATCTTACTAACATCTCCTTTCTCTAGACCCTCCCCACCCCTTATCATTGTTCAGAGGGACTTGTTCTCTGGCCCTGCCAGCAGCTTACACTAAATTTTACAATCAAGCTTTTTACCAGCTAACCCAGAACTTCAAGTAGAAGGTCATGTTTCCCTGTCCTGCTTATTTTCTCAATCAATCTATCAATCAATCAACAGGCATTTATGAAAGGCCTAATATGTCCCATGCACTGCCTGCTAGGCTACAGAGACACAAAGACAACAATGATTCAGTCAGTGTGATCAAGGAGCTAACATTGAGGGAAGCAAATAAGTGTATGAGCATGTACATATATTTATGCAAAATAAATATAGAAAGGATAAATACAAAATTAAAATAAGGTAGTTGGGAAATGAGTGCCCTAGTGGCTGGTGAGATTAGCAAAGGCTCTGCCTGACCACCATAGCCTAGCACAGGGGTGGGGAATCTGCAGCCTGGAAGTCACATGTGGCTTTCTAGGTCCTTGGGTGCAGCCTTTTGACTAAGTTGAAATTTTACAGAACAAATCCTTTTATTAAGTGGATTTGTTCTGTGAAGTTTGGATTCCGTCAAAGGACTGTACCCAAGGACCTAGAGGGCCACAGGTTCCCCACCCCTGACCTAGCTCGTTCTGAATGGAGGATACTCTTTGCAGCATAGTGATAGGCCCATAGTAGACATTAAATAAATGTTTGCTGATTTAGTAATTCATTGATTTTCTTGACCAGACCCTATCTAGCTAGGATTGATTATTTCATAGGATTATTAGGAGGATAATTACTGGCATATTTGCTAAGTGCTTGACAGATGCATGATCCCTTCCCATTTCCTCCTAGAAGACTAGAAGGATCTGACAAAGAACAGAGTCAATGACATAGCCTCTAAAGAACCCTTTCCTCCCTAGGTATCTCTGATCCCACTGTACCCTTAAAAAAGAGATTGACTCTGCTAAGGTTTTATGACTGACTAAAGTATAGGAGTTCTCATTCCATTTCATCACGTTGTCCTGGGAAATTTTTAAGCCTTACTTAGAGTATCAGGTCTATCTCTTATATGATTTGCACTGTTCTGTTACTATCCCTCCTCCACTTGCAAATCTCCTTCAATGATTCCCCTTTGCCTATATAAACACCTGATTCTGACATTCAAGGCCCGTCATGATTTGGTTCCCACCTACCTCTTAACTGCTTGGCACTTCGACACATACTTCATTCTAGCCAAACCAGACTGCCCTCCATTCTTGATTCCTATCTTGTACGCTATCATTTTCAGGCTCTTGTGGATGCTATGTCTGCCATTAAGTCCCTCTCTATTTGCTGAAGTTCCCTTATTCCTTCATGACAGCTAAGTGTGCAGTGGATAGAACCCCCGGGCCTGGAATCAGGAAGATCTGAGTTCAGGCACTGATTAGCTGTGTGTTCCTGGGCATGTCACTTAACCTGTTTGCCTCAATTTCCTCATCTGTAAAATGTAGTACTTTCCTCCCAGGGTTGTTGTGAGAATCAAATGAGAAATATTTACAAAGCATTTCACCTGCAGTGCCTGGCACAAAGTAGGAACCATATAAATGCTAGCTATCGTTACTGTTATCATTATTATCATACCTCCCCTGCCCCACCCATCACACACACACACCCTTCTAGGGACTAATACTTCCTTGTTCAAGAATGCCCCTTTGTGATTCCTATAAACCTCATTTCATTTCTTCTCGTTCCCTTCTTGAGTCTGGCTTCCAACTTCATTCAATTGCTCTCTCCAAAGTTACCAATGATCTCTTACTCACCCAATCTAAAGACCTTTTCCCAGTTGAATCCTTTTTCTCTCTGCAGGATTTGACATTGTTGATTACTCTCTTCTCCTTGACATTTTCTTCTAACTAGGCTTTCATGACACTGTCTTTCTCAGTCCTCCTTCTATCTGTCTTCTCATTCTCTTCCTCCTTTGTAGAACCTTCATCCAGGCCCCAACAACTAACCACAGGTGTGCCTTGAGTCACCATCCCTGGCCCTCTGCTCTTCACTCTCTTCACTACTGCATTTGGCATCTCTTTTCCCCATGGATAAAATGATCAACTCTATGAAGATAATTCTTAGATCTCCTTGTCTAATCCTAACCTCAATCATGATCTCCAGTTTCACATTTTCAACTGCCTGTCAGACATCTTGAATTGAGTGTACCATAGAAATCTTAAACTCGACATGTCTAAAAATGAACTCTTTATATTTTCCCATAAACTTCCCTAACCCCTCTTTATAAGAACTTCCTACTATTGTTGAAAATACCATTATCTTCCCTGTAAGAACAACTCTCAACTTCAGTGTTATACGTGACTTCTCATTCTATCTTGACCCCAAATCCAATCAGTTGTCTGATCTTGTCAATTTTACCTATATAATATCTCTCACCTATACCCCTTTCTCTCCTTTGACTCTACTATCACCCTAGTGCAAGTCCTCAGGCCTGGTACACTGCTGGAGTCTGATGCTTGGTTTCCCTACCACAAGTCTCTCCCCAGTGCAATTCATTGTCCAATGAACTCCATTGAGTTGTCAAACTGATCTTATGGTTTTGCCTGTCTGACACTGTCAAGCCTTCTATTCATTCAACTTCAGTGGCTCCCCATTTCCTCCAAAATAAAATATAAAAAGCTCTGTTTGGCTTTTAAAGCTCTTCATAACATTTCCCATTTTCTTATGTTCTTTATCTCCCTCCACATACTCTACATCAAGTGACACCAGCCTCCTGGATCTTCCTTACACATGGTACTCTCTCTGCCAAGTCCAGGCATCTTCATTGGCTCTACCCCCATAATGTGGAAATCTCTCCATCCTCATCTCTATATCTTGGCATCATTGGCTTCCTTCAAGTCTAGATTAATAGTCCAAAAGTAAGGAGCCTTTCTTAATCCTACTTAATCTGACTGTCATCCCTCTTAGATCATCTCCACTTTATCCTGTAAGTATCTAATTTGTATATAGTCAAAATTGGTTTTCTCTTTGTGTCTCACACATGGTACTTCACTCCATTTCCCTTCTCTACAATGTAACTCAGATACCTTTCCTGACTGTCCCTACTGTTAGTACCCTCCCTCTCAAACCACCTTGTACTTAACCATTATATATATATACATAAATGTTTATTAATTTTTTATTTATGCTACATATATTTTAGATATACTTATTTTTCTCCTCCATTAGAATATAAGTTCCTTGTAAGTAAAAAAAAAAGTTTCATTCTCTTACTATCACCAGTCCCTAGTAAAGCACCTGACTCACAGTAGGAACTCAGTAAATTCTTGTTGATTTAATCATCACCATTGCAGAGTACCATTGCTACTCTGCCTCCCTTTAGAATGACAGATTTGCATTGCCCCTCTTGCTTTGTGTCAGTGTGTAACCATGAACTATGGGAACTATAATCCTTAGGGAACTAGGATTAAATACAACTCTTCCATTTGACATGGAAACCTCTTTGTCACTTGGTCCTTTCCTCTCTGTCCAGCTTGATCACATAGTATTCCCTCCATTTTCTACCATTCAGCCATTCGGTTGTAATGTACTGCTTGCCATCCCTCAGACATGATACTTCCTATCTCATCTCTTCCCCTTTTTATTGGCTGTTCATCATACTTGGAATGCTCTCCCTTCCTACTTCTGTCTCTCAAGAGACCTTGACTTCCTTTAAGTTTCAACTCAAGAGCTGCTTTTTCAGGAGGTCTTTCCTGGTCCCTCCAGCTGTTGGTGTTTTCCCATCTAAAGTGTTCTTGTATTAGTTTTACATATGGCTGATCTAGACATATGTATGTAGAAATGTACATACATGTATGCATATATACATAAACACACATAAATATGTATGTAAATACATATGTATATGCATTCATTTTGTGAACATATGTGTATGTATATACACATATTTTTTTCCTTGTATTCCCAGCAGTTAGCATAATGCCTGACTGAATGATAAGCATACTTTGAGAGTAAGGTTCCTCTTCCTAGGGCCCACTAGTTATAGATAACGTATTCTCACAGGTTTCGTTGAATGAAAACATAAGCAAGACCACTTAAGTGTGTTAGATGTTACATCCACGTAAGAGGAACGCGCCTTATCATTATGAGGATAGGAGAGTCAAATCACTCTGCTCACCATGGAGAAGATTGATATAACGCTTGCTTATTACCCAGGCATCAGGAATTAGGCTCAATTTCACTGTGTCTTATCACTACCCCACTGTATTGGACTCATTCACATTCCAGGACTGGTGAAAGAAATGCAGTATGGTAAAAAGGAACCCTGGTGTTGCCAGTCAGAGGACTTCACTTACAATTTAGGTTTAATACCTGTGTGATCTAAAGAAAGTCTTTTCAACTCTGAGACTCATTTTCTTCCTCTGTAGAATGAGAGGTTTTGACTGAATGGCCTTTAGGGTCTCTTGTTTCTCAGGCTCCTGAGGCTAGATTACTTTTCCATTTAAGCAACCTTAGTCTTCCTCCTACTTATTTTTTTTTCTCCCATTTAATTACTATGTACTAAGATGGCCTCATCTCTATTATGGTTCTTATCTTACCCTCTCCCAATGCCGAATCTTTGTTTATTACGTTATGTGTTCATTGAATATTTTCATGCTGCCCAAAAAGTTTCAAATTTTACTGCTCCTCAATGACTCTTGAAAAAGAAAAAAAAAAAAGACAATATGATTTTTGTATGGATTATCTATCTTCAGTGCCATTAGGGATAAGCTCTTGGTGGCTTAGCCCTAGAGGTGTGGAGGTTCCCAAGTTTGGGACATTCTGCGTTCTTTGGATGATCTCTCACAAGACATTTTACTATCCTAGTGGTCTTCCTTTGGATCCTTAATATCTTTTTGTTAGTAACCCTTAAAATGTACATACATGTTCCTTTTCACGAGCAAAATGACAAGCTACACCAACAATAAGAATCATACATAGTACTTAGCATAGCACAGGCATCAGATGACTATCCCTTGCATTAAACTGAAAGTTTATCTCATTATGGTGTAGTCACACTTTGTATGTATGTGAGAAAAAGCAAATCCTGTAAGATCAGTTGAAAAAAACACCCAAATTCTGAGCCTAGATAAATTTGCAAGAGAAAAAATTAGCAGCCATTCATCTGACCCAGTACAAACTTTGGAACCAACTATAGCATAAATGGGGAAACACAATCCTAGTACATTCTGTTTCTTGTAGGGAAGTAGACTAGACTCAAGATTATTAATCTTCCTAAACATCAGAACTATTGAAAAGTAGATTTGGCAACTCCAGGGAATAATCAGTACTCTGCAAGGTCTTTAGGCAGAGACTAAATGACTGCTTGTTTAGGATGTGTTAGAGAAGAATTCTGTTCAGGTATATGTTAAACTAGATGACCTCTGTCATCCCTACTTCTTCTGAAATTCCATGACTCATAGTCCTCTATGTCACATGAAATAATCTGTTTCCTGAAGATCAACCCCATGTGTAGGAAGAGTAGATTTACAAGTGAGATGTAATGGTCATTGAAAGATTGACTTTCCCTAACTTATTTCCTGAACTGACCTATCAATGTGCAGGAAATGGCCTCACTTAAGGGACTTACTTTGGTTAACAAGTTATACTTCTAGGAGCTCACAGCCAAAATACAAATGTGCTATTTGAAAATGAGTCATCACCCTCTGAACACTTTTGCCCAGAATACATAGAATATGGAATCTTCTAGAATAGAAGCCTAGAATGTTGTAGTAGACTTAGAAGGGCCCTGGGGAAGTAGGACCAGATGCAAGTATCTTGTGATGCTGGTGGCTAAAAAAAAAAAAAAAAAAAAAAAAAAAAAGGGAGAGAGAGAAAGAGAAGAAAATCACAGCAGTTTGGAATACGGGGCAGGTTAGGAAGGCCTAGATGGGCCATGCTGTGCAATTAGGCAGCAGCACCTCCACTATCCAAATGGCATGGAGAGTAGTGAGAGGAGAGATATAGGGCCCTTTAAATGACATGCTTGCAACTATCAAGGCTACATGAGTACTGAAATGCACCAATTCAATAAGCACATATACTAGGGAAGGGGAATTGGGAAGGTAAAAAAGTGAGTCTCTGGAAAAATCAGCAGGGAAAAATATCAAGGTCTCCCCCTCACAAGGAGCTACATAATGAGTAGTGGGAGAAAATAGCAAAGGAATCTCATTGAAGACATTGGTGAGGTCAGAGATGGGAGGTGAAGGGACTTAATAGTCCATCTGGATCCTCTTGGACGTTGAAGTCTGGAATGAGAGTCCAGGAACCACACAGAGTGCAATTATGTGCGATACTAATGGAAAAGGAAAAGCAATCTTTTGGGGGCAATTCACACAGTGAGTAATTGACTCTGGATTTAGATTGTAATTGCTGCAATGGAGCCTCTGGAAAGACTGATGAGGCTTTGGGGGCTGAAACTGGGCAAGTCCCCATCTTGCCATGCAGGGAGCGTGGGGGCCCTGGCATCATTAGAGACCTGGGGAGAGAGAGAAGCTCTGGCCCCTGGCTTTCTCATCATTGAAGTCAGGCCACTAGCCAGGAAGCAATCCTTGCTTGCTTAATACCAGCCGCTGCAGATGTGGCTTCCATGGTCACGGCAGATGCCCAAGAGGTGGTATAAGTGGGGGCTATCCTAGTACAACCCCAGGTGAGGACGTAACATACACAGACAGGTAAAGACAAATGCAAAGTAAAGACAAAGTAGTTTCTTTCTTTCTTTCTCTCTCTCTCTCTCTCTTTCTTTCTTTCTTGGGATGTGTGCAGATTCTATGACTTCAAACCCCGTGATCTTCTCCGGCTTTTGCTACACTTTGCAGTCTCTCATGTCTCCCAGCACCCCTCCTTCTCTGACCACCTCAGCACACATTGGTCCTCTTCTTCTGCCTTTGAAATGCCATTCAGCTATTGTCCTTTTTACTTACTTAGCATTTGCTCACATCCAGGGAAATCTATTTCTTGTATTTTTTTAATTGAATTGTTATTTATTTCTTTACAGAATCTGTTTGGGGAAGGACTTCAGAGATTATTCCTTCCAACCTGCACCTGAATGAAAAATCCTCCCTATAATATCTCAGATATGTGGTCATCTCTCGAAAGCCTCCGGAAATGATGAACTCACTACCTGATGAGATAACCTGTGACACTTTTGTTTAGCTCTAATTGTTAGGAAGTTTTGTGTTTTCTTTTTTTTCCCTTTATATCATGACTAAGTGTCTCTCCCTCCAAATTTCATTCATTGCTCCTAGTCCTCGGCTTATCTGGTTATTATCTTTTCACTTTCATGTCCTAGCTTTGCAATAAGATTATAAGAACCTTGAAGACTGAGACTTACTCATTCTCCATAGTAAAAAGCAGAGTATCATACATACTAGGTTCTCAATAAGTATTGATCAATGGTTAATTGTTATGACTTTTTTCAATTTTAGATTAATAATAGTTGACTTTATATATAGCTTTTAGGTTTGCAAAACTCTCTAAGCACTTCATCAAACTATGTAAGAAAGAATATCATTCACGAGTTCATAATGAAGTACAAAATTCTTTAGTAAAACAATTTTGTGAAGTAATACAAATATAAACAAACCTATTTTATAGATCCTATCCTTTATCCTATCCTATGCTATCCTCTATCCTCTCCTATCTATCCTAACCTATTCTATCCTGTCCTGT
>CM053587.1:48073067-48164471 GCA_028646515.1 Pseudochirops corinnae | reverse complement strand
TTAAGGTGGCATAGAAATGCTCACTATTATTATTGTTATTATTATTTTATAATTATTATTATCTTCACTCTGTGGCATGCAACATTTTTTCTCAACTTAGCTCTCCATAAAAAGGGGGTCAGTAGTCAACTTTTCTACCTATTGAGGAATTTGTTGTCTAGTTGTGGACACAAAGGCTTGAGTTAGTGAAAGAGACAGAGGAGAGAACAAAGCAGTATAACCAGAATATGTGCTGCTGGGAGTTAGAGAAGGGTGAGGTCACTCCAAGAAAAAGTCAAAGAAGGCTTCCTAGAAGGTCTGGAATGGGACCCATTCCTTGAAAGTTGATTCAGAAGGATTGAGAGAAAGGTAGAAGCCATTACAGGTTAGTGGAAGGGTTTGGGTAAAGTCCAGTTTTTGCTGATGTGCCATTCATTGGTCATCAATAATAAGTATAATAACAGTTGACATGCATATAAGCACTTTACAAAGTACTTTACATATATGATTTCATTCTATCTTTCCAGCAATCCTCTGAGGGAGGAAGGATGAAGTATTATTTCCCCCATCTTGCAGAGGAAGAAACTGAAACCCATGAAAGTTAAGTGAGTCACAGGTCAAGAAGGATGAAGAATGTGAAAAGGTCATTATTATGGACAATTAGGAGGTCATTTATCACTTTGGAATGAACAGTTTCGGTTGAGTGATGAGGTCAGAAGATAGACAGAAAAGGCTGTAGAAGAGAGTGAGAGAATAGGAAGTAGAGACACTGAGTATAGGCAGCTTGCTTTCTCAATGAGTTGAACTGAGAAGGAAAGTAGTAACATGGAATGACAGCTATTAGAGAAAGTAGGATCGGGACAGTTTTTTGAGGATAGAGAAGCCTTGAAAGTATTTGTGGAAAACAAGAAAGGATCCTGTAAATGGGAAACAATTGAATATTGGAGAGTAGGAATACTGGTGTAAGCTTGTAGTAGGTTTCCTCAATACATCTTTATTAAAATGAATTTTTTAAAAAGGACTTGTTTTGGGAGGTTGGAGACTAAAAGATGTAAACTATAGTAATTTGGAAATAGCTTATTTCACATATGATGATGAATAACAGTGCTACATCTGGGAAGATCACCGACTCAAAGAATTTGGGTTCAAATTCTCCATTCTGATTGTTATGACCTGTGTGGTGCTGGGCAAATGACTTGACCTTTTTAAGCTTCTGTTTTCTCATTTGTACAATAAAAGGATTAGATAAAATAGCCTCTCAGCTACTTTCCTGCTCTTGATTTATGAACTTACAATTATTATTGCTATTTTCATCATCATCATCATCATCATCATCATCATCATCATCATCATCATCATCCCCCTATTAAGTCTTTGAGATTGTTACCTGGGTGAACTGTGTCAAACAGAAGCAAGAGAGAAAGTCCTGGGCTGGAAAGTCCTGGAAGAATATCACACCTGATATATTTTAAATGGTCAACTTACTGTTTTCATCTGCATCAGAAAAAAACCGTGTTAGGGTGATGTGCAGAACTGGCTGGGATTGTTTTCAACAATATGAGAAATCAGTGGCATTCAGGCTGAATTAAATCTAATTTACTCTACAAATTGCCAAACTATCAGACCTATTAAATCTGTTTATTAAAAAGCAGGAATGTCGGCTCGGGTCGCATAGCTGTGGCCTGGGATAATAAGACAAAGACGAAACCCACTAATATGGATAAATCATGTTTGATTTCCAGGCCAGACGCAGCCAATGAGAGGGCCTTCACCTCAGCTCTCCTGTCATCCAGAGGCGCCTGGAAACTGGTGGGGGGCAACCCCTTCCTTAGCCAACCCATACTGATTAATTTCCACAGTGCTGGGAGGTTCCAGTCATTGCCCCCAATCTGGGGTCATGATCAGATCCAAGAATGTTTCTTGCCAATTCATGAAATTTACTTGATTATCCTATCCTATGAAAAACAATTAAGGAAGAAATTGAGAGAGGAGAGAGAATATACAGTCAGGGTGTATGGAGTAGAGGTGGTGCTTTCTGATAATAGTAGTAAGGCAGTTAGTTAGCCATCAGCTCCTTCCTGAAATGTTTGGAGTTAGGTTTTTATGTTTTCCTTTTTTAAAATTTATTCAAATAATCAAAGATATTATATAGAATGAGAGGAATTGTTGGTGGGTGCCCTGAATTTGGTGTCAGAAGACCTAGATTTGGGACCTATCACTGCCATTTACTCTCTGTATGACCTTGGACAAGGCATTTAGGATTCATAACATCAGTAAAACGCACTTCTCCCTTGTGTTATAACTGACACTGCTGGCTTTCCTCAGCGAGCCTTGACAAAGAGAGTCACACATTGTACAGAGAACTGCTTTAAATCCTGGCTCTCCTAATTATGTCCTGGGTGAGGTCAAGCAAGCTACCTAAGTCCTTTAGAATTCAGTTTCCTTATCTGTACAATGAGAGCTTTGTTCAGGTGACCTTTGAGGTTCCTTTCAACTCTCATGTCTAGGATTCTATGCCCCTCTAACAGCTTGGCTGGTTTTGCTAGCCTGAGTTCTAAATCTGGCACATGTTGATTTGACCCAGACTTTATCAGTTCAGGTGGGTGCTTCAGTCCCACTTCAGATTCAACAAAATGGAACCAGAAAAAGAGAAACTTGACATATTTCAAAAAAATTTTTCTAGGTTCAGAGTTATTATTGTATCACATGACCATTACCAAGCTACCGCTGCTAACTTGGTAACCAAATATCCTAATTTTGCCAGTAACATTTTGTTTATTTTGGTCCTATATATAGACTTTATTCCCTGTGTAAGGAGCATCTGGTATGGAAATCCTCTCTACTGCTGCAGATCAGTAACATAGCTGTAACTCATAGACTTAAGGTATTGAGAGGTTAAGGGAGTTGCCTATGATCACATAGGTAATACACATCAGAGGCAAGCTCTGACTCCAAAGTTAGCCTTCTATCCCTGATGCCACAATCAGCAAAGTTTTTTTAAACATTTTAGACCAGAATTGGGCTTCCTTTGGGAATGAGTTCCTAGAAAGGAACTTTTTACCAATGTAGATTGGCATTTTCTCTGAAACTTGGTCTTTGAGGTTATGTTCCTTCTCCTTGGTCACATAGCAAGCATCTCAAAAGACACAGAAATGAAACCCAGGTCATTCTGACTTTGAGGCCCACTCTATATACATTATACCATGCTATTTCTGTTAGCAGGGTAGTCAAGAGAAAATAATTGTTTTCTTAGGTCTGAACCTGAAAACTCAAGCCGATAAAATGACAACAACAATATCCTGTGTATTTAATCAAAACCAGTCATTAGCTCTTTGACATCGCATCATAAGGGATGCCTTCTTCCTATGGATTCTTGTCAATTGTTCCCATGGTGATGAGCTAGGCCAGATATTTCAAACAAATGTAGCTGGTTCTTGGATTCATTTTCCCCCACCTAAGTCTTGGACCTCAGCCTGAAAATTCTTAAGACATGGCCTTAATTCTTTTTCTTCTTTGTAGGGCTTCTTGTATTGAAGAAAACTGTCTCATAAGGTTTTTGTGTCTGGGACTTTGAATTGGACTCTGGGTCATTCTGTGATTGAAGCCATACCATTTGTGGCCATACTGGAATTTTTATTATTTAATATTGTATTTCCTTTATTGATTCTTCCACTCACTACCTATTCTCCTTCACTTTGTTGGAACTCAGTTTCCTGAAATGAGTGAGGGGACATGACTACATGGGACTCTAAGGCCTCTTCCAGCTCAGACGTTCAAAGATTCAAGGATTTTGTGTTCTAACAAGCAGCAGCATGATTCCCTGAGGACATCTCTGGTGAGGGAGACAGCAGAATCAGCAACAAGGCCAGCAAAGTATTCCCAGAAAAGTCAGTGAAAGGGTACCCTAAACCCTATAGACTTTATCAGCCCCTGAAGGCATCACTATATGTCCCTCACAGTATCACTGCTGTTCTTAATGACTATAATTCATGTAGAAAAGGTCATATTATATTCCTTATGCTCTGTTTACTAAGAAAGGAAGTGTTGGATGTTATATATAGAATTCCATTTAAAAAAAAATGTTTAGAATAAGTAGAAAAGGTTTTAACTATGGCTTCAACTATTTGGAAGAGATACTTATTTCCAGGCCCTTGAACCATGCCAATAGTAAAGGTATGTTGGGGAACATTACTGGAAACAAGAGAGCTCTGAGAGAGAACTCAAGAGGTGGCATTCAGGGCTAAATGCAAACAGATCTTTTATTTGGGTTTTCAAGGGAAGGTCATGTGACTTAACTGGAAACTTTCAAGAAAACAAGAAGCAGAGACACCAAGAGAAGGGTCCAAGGGCAACCTGATGCTCCCACTGACTGGGACCAGGGCAAACACCACCAATGTGTGACTGGCAAAAGGCAAGGGAGGGACACATATCAGGAATGTTTCCAAGGAGCCTTGGGCGTGATGATGGCCTTCAGGTCATGATAAGAAAATGAAATCCACAAAACCACTATAAGAGACTATTTCTAGAACCTGTCAAAGAGTTATGCCAAGTTCTCATTGGGGTTCCTGGATGCACTTTTATTCCACATATATAAGCAGCTCAGGAATTTTATCAGAAGGAAAAGGGGCCTGCCCAAACATGTCTGATTGGTCTCTCATCTCTAAAGTCATTGACAGGTAAGAATCAATCAGTTAAAAAACGGGGGACTTGTAGTGGGGCATAGA
Organism: Pseudochirops corinnae; assembly: GCA_028646515.1. Lineage (NCBI taxonomy): Eukaryota > Metazoa > Chordata > Mammalia > Diprotodontia > Pseudocheiridae > Pseudochirops > Pseudochirops corinnae. Next base: position 48,159,768 of record CM053587.1, on the reverse strand, counting down.
CCAAGATTATGGAAATGGGGAAGGAGAAGGTTGCTGAGAAGGTGCAAAACAGAAGGCAGGAGAGGACCAGGCAAGAGGAACGGAAATATTTAGTTTATCATATGCAGAAAAGCTAGGCTTAAAACCCAGAAGTTTTCCAGGACTGTGTTTTGCTAAATTTAAATTACAACAACCTCCTTTGCCTACATTATCTATTTGAGCTAAAGGGCTCCTCTCCAAGTAACCCTTTTATTTTCTACCAATAGATGAGAACAAGTCAAATTTGTTCCAAAAACTTGCTAGAAATGATAAATGGAAAGAAGGAGAAGTATGACATCAGAGGAGAATTAAAGAGACGTCATGGAATGGGTTCACTAAAGAGCATACATTGTCCAAAATGAAAATCTCTCTTTTTTGTAAATTTGACGTTCTTAAGCTTCTAGCTTGCTTTGTTTTATATAGATAAATAGATAGATATAGATACATATATATATCATATATAAAGTAAATATGGATACAGATATATATAGATACATATTTTGTTATACCACTCTTTCTTTTCTTTCCTATCTGCCTTTTTCCTCTTCCACATGGACATGTTTGGACACATATCCAGAGCCATTATCAGGAACTGGGTTTTGCCTGGTCCACATACAAGGCAAGTATCAAGAAGTGTAACCTCAGTTGAATGGGGCTGGGAGGTGGGCTCCTTAAATTCTGGTGGGGAGACAGAGAAGTTTACACAGATCAATGCATGGCTACAGAGGCTGACACGTAGAGGGAGAAGTGGAAGAAGAGATCAGTCCAGCCTATGGCCTGATTGCTATCTACTGTATCTAATTTTAAGAATTCTGTTGCTTCTCTGCTTCTAAAGGACTACCAGTACTGTCAGCACCCTCTAACAAAATCCCACGTGGCTTGTCTAAGTGTGGTCTCCTTCTCACCTACTGGATCTGATACACTTGGATCTTTTTATACTTGCTCTTCCATGCAGGGGGCTCACAACTGTGACATTCAGATATTTCCCGCTTGTCAAGACTTGCTCTTACTATTCCCAGATGCTAGAAACATTCCATGGGGAGGCACTAGGCCAATTCTCTATCAGGCTAACCAACCTTGTGCATATATTGGGGTCACTTGTGTTCTTAGGCTGTATAAAATCTCACTTTCACTAAACTTCTAAAGTAAGATTTGTCCCAGGGAGAACCTAAAACACTCTGGAGATTTGCAGGCACAGAAACAGAAACCATGTGGGATCTGTAACTGTGGACCCTCAAACAGTCTAACCTGAAACACATCTGTAAGCTCAGAATCCACACCTGCAACAAGTCCTAAAGATACACAAAACGATGCAAACTCTAAACTTCCTCATAGTTTCTTTGCTAATTACATTCTTTCCCTACTTAAAATCACTGATCACTCTAAGCACAATGCTTTCCTCCTTTCTCCCATGTCTAGAATGCATTCTCCCTCTTTACTTCTTCCTCACAGAATCCCTCTCTTTCTGAAGGCACAGCTCAATCATCAGCTTCTGCATTAAGCCTTTCTTCATGTCAGTGCTCTCCTGCTCAGACTTCCTTCTTTTGAACCACTGTTAATGTGTATATACATATACATACATGTATGTAAACACATATGTACACACATGACCATATATTATATATTACTTATATATATATTTATATTTGTAATGTGTAAACATATATGTATTTATTAACTATATTTTTATATAAAAATGTGTATCACACATACACATACACATTTGTTTCCCTCATTAGAATGTAAACTCCTTGCACATAGGGATTGTTTTATTCTTTTTCTTTCTATCTCCAGTGCCTAACAACATCTGGCACATAGTAGGTGCTTATCTGTAGGTCAGTTGATTCACTTAGAGCCTAGCCTTGTGCTATATGTTGAACGATGGTCATCCTCATTGCCTTCTAACAGAACGAAATTACGTAATCTATGAAATGAGACTTACACACACAACAAAGGAGGGCCTTGAACCTGGGTCTTTTTGTCTCCAAAGATAGCTCTCTTTCTCCTGTGCCACACTGGCTTAGAGATATGCTTATAATAAAGTAATCCGAACTCTTAAACACAGATATGTATATGCACAAAACAGAGAATAATACAAGGCAGCTTGTGATTAAATGCCGACTGAGTATCATAGACAACAAATGTTTCAGAATTTCAGAGAAAGAAAGGTTTACCAGAGCCTAGAGTAGTTGAGAAGGATTCTTGGAGTAGGTGGGGTTCGAAGGATGGGTGGAAGGTGACTAGATGAGAGGAAGAGTTGGGGAAGTCCATTCTGGGAACAGGGGTGGGAGAGGAGTAGGAACAAAATCCTGGAGTCAGGAATAAGCTCCATGTGTGCAGGGGACAGTAAAGAGGCTGGCTATGGTCAGACACTTGCACGTCCCTGCTGAGCTGGCTCATAGCTTTCTTCTCCAAAGCTGCTTTCCTGCCTCTCCTGACCAAGACTTGAGCCACTCAGGAGGCTCTGGCTCAGCTCATGTCTAGGCCCATGCCCTGGCTGGCAGCATTCAAGAGCAGATGCTTGAATAATCCTTGGGATTTGCTCCAGATTCATGGAACCTAATCAGCAGTCAGCCAAGGCAGGATGCAGGTGGTGATTATCACACACACTCGTCCATACTCTGTTCCCTAAATGTAGAGCTAATACCTAGCTCCATCTCGAGATTTCTCCTTCATAATGAACATAATAAGCAGAAAGCTAATGCAAGGCTGTCAAAAATCCTAACCATTGCCACCCTTGGCAGAGGAGATCGTCTTTTTTTTTTTTATTAGATCGTTGAGTACATAACAATATATATGCTCAAAATAAGACAGATACTTTATAGAACTTTTCCCTTAATTGAAATGATCAATTGATTAACCAGTATGTATTGGGCAGTCAATAGCTGAGTTTCTGTCCAAATGACCATATTCATAACCAGAAAGAATTAATCAGTCTCTTTATAAAGCTAATTTGTATTGGAAAGAACACTGGACTAGGTATCAGGACACAAGTTATTGTCTTGGCTCTACTAATACTAGCTGTGTGACCTTGGCAAAATCACTTAACCTCTCTAAGCTACCTATAAAGTGAGAGGGTTGGACTGGACATCTTCTCTGGTCCTTCCTAACTCTATATCTGTGATCCTATGACCTTGGATGAAACCACTTGTCTCTACTTCTGTCTGCGCCACAGAGTATCACAGAAATATTTAGAACCAGAAAGAATCCTGGAGGATATCTATATTTTATAGGTGACTAAACTCAGAGATATTAAATCATTTCTTTGCTGTCACATGGGGGATGGAAGGAAGAAGAGGGACTTGAACCTAGGTCCTCTGGTTCTAAATCCAGGGCTCTTTCTGCAAGAGCATGATGCCTCCCAGGTTTATATAGGGGGGTCAAAGTATATATACACTTTACCTGAAAGCACTTAAGAATCATAAAAACACCATAAAAATGTGAGGTGTTATTATCAGCAAAGATAATACCTTAATACCAGGGATGATTCAGCCTTGAGGGAGAATCAGACTCTTTGGAAATTATCTTAAGGATGCAGACAAACACATATCTGTGCCAGCTTCTCTACTCACCACATGTTCCTGCTAATGTACTTTCTGTTCTCAATCCTTTCAAACCATCAGGGGACATCCCTGTGAAACTATTGAGCAATTGTCAGGATCAAACTCACCCTGAGGAAAATGCCCAATACTGTTGTTGGTGTTGTTTTTAGACACCTCCTAACTGGGACAGACGAAATGAATGTAACTCAAAATTACCTTCTCCTTCCTGGCACTGGTTTGTCTCTTAGGGTGCAACCGGGGTGGCCTCAAAACCAGGAGGTCTGTTTCCTTTAGTCCTAGATTCCTTTTAAAGGCTTTGCTCTTCAATGTTATTGGAGTCAATTTAATGAAACAATAATTTAGAAGGCCCCTGCTATGTACTAGGCACTGGGCTAGGCCCTGGGAGATAACAAATCAAAATGAAACAGTCCCCATCCTCAATTAATTTTCTTTTTATTTGGGATAAACATATCCCTACTATCCCTAGTAATCTCTAGAGAGATGGCCCAGGTCTATTATGATGGGGAATTTATGCCTACTATTATAGGTAGCTTATAATAGGATATAGGGTAATCTGATTGATTTATAGTATCTGAAGTGGAAGGGCTCTATCCAGTGATAGTGAACTTGCCACCCCCTGCTCTCCATTTTGTACATGAGAAAAAGGAGGCCTAGAGAGGTTAAGTGATTTGCCTGAGGTCATATAAGCAGTTAGTGACCCAGGAAGAATCTGTTTCCAAATCCTCTGACTTGTTCATAGAATGAGGACTCCAGAGGGCCCAGTAGAAAGGCGGGGAGGAGGGACACTGGAGGAATGGGGTTGACATGCATGGATATCAAGGACCAGATTGGCCAGGGAGTCAGGGAAGGGAGTTTTGGTCAAGGCATCCTCTAATTATGAGTGGTTCTATCAGCAGCTGATTTCTGTATCTGTTTCCTCATCTGTAAAATGTAGAGATTAGACTAGTTGGCTTTAATGTCTCTTCCAGCTTGAAATCTATGAGCCCTAATACAAGTGAGTTCTCTGGATTAGGAGGGTCCAATAATGAAGTATTCGGTAGAAATCTATGGGGCACACAAGGAGTTCCAAGATCACTCTGTTTCTTAGAACACCAAGCTTCCTTCACACAGCTCAATTTTCATCCCCTACAGGAGACTTTCCTGAATTTTCCCAGTTGTTACTGTCTATTTTGTATTTTCTTTGTATATATTTTGCATTCATTTTTCTGTGCACACATTACCTATTCTCACCCCAGAAGGTAAGGTAAACGCTGTGAGGGCAGGAAAGATTTCATTTCTGTCAAATCCCCAGTGCCTAATAAGAGTGCTTGCCACACTGAAAGTGATTAAGAAATCACTGTTAAATTGAATTGACACAAGAGGAGGTACCGTCCCTCATGGAATTTATACTCTTCTAAAGGAGATAAAATGAATATATGTGAAATCTATTATGTATCAATGGGAATGACACAAAGAAGTGTGTAAAAGGAATACAGAGGAAGGAGAGACCATTATAAACTTGTGTGAAGGATGGAAGCAACAGACCATGAAGCCTGAGCTAGGTTTGAATAGGTGGAGAGAAAAGTAAGATACAGGGAATGGTATGGTATAAGTTATAGGCATGAGATCTAGAGTCTAGAACCAGGGATGGGGAACCTGGGGCCTTGAAGCCACATGTGGCTCTCTAGGTCAGTTAAAGGGCCAGACTTGAGGACCTAGAGGGACACATGTGGCCTTAAGGCCCCAGGTTCCCCACTCATGGGGGATTACTTTGAAGTTGTGGTCATGAGATCTAGAGTCTAGAGACCTCACTCTGATATTTATTTTCTATGACCTTAGAAAAGTAACCTTGGCCTCTATAAATCTCAATGCTTTCAACAAGAAAATAGGGATAAGGGGCAGCTAGGTGGCACAGTGAATAGAGCATCAGCCCTGTAGTCATGAGGACCTGAGTTCAAATCCAGCTTCAGACACTTAAACTTGTGTGACCTTGGACAAGTCACTTAACCCCAATTGCCCTCAAAAAAGCAAAAAAAAAGAAAATACGGATAATATTACCCTAAGCAACTAACTCAGAAAAGTATTAAGAGGATCAAATGACATAAAGTATGAGGACATACTTTGTAAACTCTAAATAATTATATATATATGATAAATTATTATTAAATTAAATAAGGAGGGCATTACAGGCAATGAAGAGTATAAACAAAGGTGAGGGACAGAAATAAACTTATGGGAAGAGTAGCATTTCACAATGAGAAATTAGAACAGAGGCTGTTGAGAAAAAGTGAAAGATAACCATAGAAAGGGTGGATGGGACCAGCTCATAAAAGATCTTGAATCAGGATATCTTTTTTTTAATGTATCACTTGAACTGACTCCTAATGTCCCCATGAATTCTGAAATTCTGTGCTTCTGAGAATACTTGGTTAAGGAGTTCAAATATTAGTAGTTCAATTAATGCCCTGCTTCAGGAAGGTGAATCTCCCATCTATGGTGTGGTCCTGCACTGCATGAATCTGATGCATGAAAACTATATATTGTGCAAAGCACACATTTAAACAACATCCCTTTTCTGTGGTTTAAAGAGAAATGATGCCAGTTATAGAGATGGAGACGAGGTGGAAATAATAGTTTCATGAAAGATGCTTGTCTTTTCCTGCTATAATCAGAGAGGCTTCCTTCCTCAGAGTGGTGTCTAAGTGAATAGGAAATCCAAAATATAATACTATAAGAAAAAAAAATTCCTAACCCTTTATTTTCACTCCATTTTTTCCTGTAATTACCAATAACCCACTATTAGATTTCAAGGACAAAAATAACTCTTAAAGCCCCCAGACATATAAGCTGAACCAGTCTTTTTCACCCTGGAAGCAGTTTGGGGAGATGATTCCTCCAGGCCCCTGAAGTCTGTAATTGTTAGCATCACTAGTACCCCTGGAGCTGTGAAGGCAGGGGGGCTTTACTCTGTGATTATTCCTTGGTTATTGAGCCACAACCCAAATCTCCAAAGATGTCAGCTCTGGACAGTGTCTATCTTGAAACAGAAGAGGTTGAAGGGATTTAGAGAATGTCAAAAGGTGGGGGGGTGGGATAGCAAAAGATGAAAGTGGTGGAGTCCAGCCCCACCACTGAGGAGCTAAATCTATCCCAGCTTCCACTCTCCAGATGACCGTGTGGGCTTCTAAATTGTCAGCAGCTGAGCTTGGCAGGTTTCTGGAGAAAGGAGTATCAGTCAGTATATAAGCATTTGCTAAATGCCCACAATATCCAAAGGCTGTGCTTAGTTATAGGGTTACAAAGAAAGGCAAAAGAGAGCTCCTGCTTTCAAGAGTTCACAGTCTAATGGTAGGCAACATGTAAACAACTACGTATAAACAAAATATAGGCAGGGTATTGAAGATATTCAACAGAGGGAAGGTATTAGCATTGAAGCAGATCCAAAAAAGCTTGTAGAAGGGATTTTAGCTGGGATTTGAAGAAAGACAGAGAAGCTAGGAGGTGGAGATGAAGAAATAGAGAATTCTAGGCATAGAAAGCAGCCAGTGAAAATGACTGGAGTTGAGTAATTGAGTGTATCTGTTTGAAGAACCTGAAAAGACCTTAGCTTAAAGGGGCCAGGATCTCTCATTGCACCCTGGGCCATCTCCAGTTATCCTGATGAATATCTGGTCACTGGACCCAGATGACTCTGGAGGAGAAAGTGAGGCTGGTGACCTTACACAGTCCTCTCTCACTCAAAGCAAAGTCAACCACAAGTCATGTCATCATTTCCCTGATGCCATGCCCCTCTTTGAAAACAAAGGACAAACAGAACAACAACATGGAAGATGCTGCCTGGCCCAAAACACAATGCTCTCTCTCTCTCTCTCCTTTTGGACTTCTTCTAGCATACAGATTCTGAATTGCAAAATCTACCACTGCACAGTAACACCCACGATCCCCTATTATTCCCTCATTCTTCCCCATGTGTCTTGCCTCTCCCACCAAACTGGCAGCTTCCAAGCATAGAAACCACCTTCTTTCTCTCTTTTTCTCTGCACTGTCCAAAGCAATGTCCTCCTCCCTGCTCCAGTCTTTTAACAGGTATCTGACCACCGGGATCAGAACTGTTGGATCTCAGGAAAACTACAAATCAACTGGACCCCCACTGTTTGGTCCCCACCAGGCACTAGGCACTAACTTTCAACAGGATGCTAATTCATCGCCCTGCCATTGTTTCCCAAGATCCTCAGGGCCTTGCCCTCTGCTCTGATACTTTCCTGCCAAAGCCTAGTTACCACCTGGCCATTCTAACTGCCATGAACTGAACCTTACATCATGTATCTCCTCCACCAATTAGAATGTAAACTCCTTGAGGGCAAGAGCTATCTCACTTCTCCATTTGTATCCCCAGCACTTATCACAACACTGGCTCATGTCAAGCACAGAGTAAATGTCTTCCTGATCCATTTCTAAAAGCCTGAGCACAAAGAAGAGGTTTGTTGACTCACCAACGATCTGAATGTCATAGGGCCAATTGGTCTGAAAAAAGAAGTTGGACAAAGAACAACATCCACAGAATAGGGTAGATTTGGGAATACATCTAGGTAATTTAGGCAATAAACTCTACAGCATGGCGAAAAGAGCCCTAGACTGACCATCAAAAGGCTTGATTTTTAGTATCCATTTAGTAACTGTGTAGCTATGGACTCATTAACTCTGAGCCTCAGTGCGCTCATCTGTCTAAAAGAAATGATTATGTTTGTACCATGCACCTTACAAAATAACAAAGTTGCTTGGAGGAAAGCATTTTGTAAATTGTAAAATGCTATAATACTCAGTAATTTTATTCTTTGAGAGCAAATTCTGGGTCTATGGTCTGGGTATTTTTCCTATTTTTTTTTAAATTTAGAGAAACAATTCCCCAAACTGTTCCTATCTCAGTTTTGTCCTATTTTTATGTTGCTTGAGTTAATTAACCCTGTGATGGAATGATTAGTTGGATTTACCAGATCATTCAGGAATCAGTAAATAAATATTGAGTACCCTGCCCTCGGTGTGCAGAGTCTTAGATTGGTCCTGGGTTAAGATGCGGATGGGACTGGACCTCGACCTGATGAGGAACACATTTGAAATGCTTGATAATCTCCATTGGCTTAGTTTTCCTTATCTTTAAAAATGAGGGGTTTGGACAAATTAAATTCTGAAGTTTCTTTTAGCTCTGAACTTATCATTTCCTCTGCTCCTCAGGGAACATCACAGCTGGGTTGGAGATACAGTCTTCACCCTTAGGAGCACCTGGACTCATTGGGAAGATCCATTGGGATAACAATCATATTAATAATAACTTGCCTAAAGTTTATAATTTATGGGGGCAGTGTGGTTTGGTGGATAGAAAGTTCACCTTAAAGCCAGGGAGACCTAGATTCATGTCTCACCTCTGACAGATATTGGTTCTGTGACCGTTGGGCAAATTTTTTAACCTCTCAATTCTCAGAGCAGCTCTTTAAGATTGTAAATCACAAAGAAGGTGCTGACCTGCATAGGTAAGGGTTAGCCACACCAATGAAATTACAGTTCCAGTCCCAAGCCCTAGATTACCCTTCAAAATTTGTAAAGCACTTTATATACCTCATTTCATGTGATGCTCTCAACAATGCTTCAGGGTAGGTGTTCTAGATACAGACATATAGAGTAAGAGACTGGAGCTAGCTGGCATGCTTAGGAGACAGTCCTGGCTGGAACCAGGAGCAATTTTAGATTATCAACCTGCTGTCCTACAACCAGCCTTTTCAGTTTTTCCCCCTTCCACCTCATTTTTCCATTCCAGCCACAAGGAAGGAGGAAGCTGTGGGAGAGGAGTAGGAGAGAATGACAGCTGACAGCCAGGGCAACCTCGGAGCTGCAGCCAGCTCAGAGCAGCCAGATTGGCAGAGCAGGACTCCAGCAATAGCAGTAACAAGGCCAATCGATAGAAGGTCTCTATCTCATTAATACAGCAACAGGGGGGAAGGAAAGGCAAGACTTAGCTACAGCTCAGAGACTTTTCATATCCCCAATCTGATAGGCTGAAAATCTCAGCAGCCAGCCTGTCTGTGACTTTTCTCTTCTGAAACCTGGGATTGGACACCAGATGTGGCCTTCTCCTCAAATCAGGTTTGAAAGGCATCTCTGTCTCAAGGCTGGGAGTGTCCTACGCTCCTAAACTACCCAGTGCCAGCTCAGCCCCTCCTCCTACACGGTCTCCCAAAGTAGGCTCCTGTCTGCCCAAGCAGAGGGGCCTTTATGTTTTCTTTGCCCTCTCCTGCATATGACACTCAGGATTCTCTTTATTCCCACTACATGAACTTTTAAGCAATGATTTTCTTAGACCTCAATTCCCCTATATGTCTAAAGGAGAAAAAAACACCTACCCTGCATTCTGGGCAGGGTTATTTATGAAGACAAATAGGCTCATGTGTGAGAAGGCATTTCAAAGAAGTTAAAATCATAGTAGAAATGTAAGGTAGCATTTGGGGTTATGATTGCTCAAAGAAGAAAGGGAGCAGAGCACGGTAGGCAGAATGGTAGGCTTGGAGACAGAAGGACAAGGATTCCAGTGCCCACCTCAGGCATCTACTGTGTAACCACTGACAAATCACTTAACCTCTCCAGGACACTGCCAAAAACTAACATAAGAGATAAGGGAATGTAAACTAGGTGAAGGGAGTTATCTCACCAATGACTTCCCAAACACACGGACTCTAATCATTTCAGTTTAAGAGAACGGTGAAAGCAGGGATTTTTTCATTTTTTGTGTCGGCGTCCCTGTTGGCTGGGATAGTGCCTGGGAAATAGTAGAAGCTTTATAAATACTTGTAGATTGATTGATATCAATCCATGGGGAAAATTTCATATGAGGAAATAGGTATTTGCCTCTACTGTATGATGTGTGATTGTAATCCTGCTCACAACTCTTACTTCTGACCCACCTATCAGAATACTTGGAAATTCACCTTAGGTGTTTCATTTCTTTGTGTTTGGAATCAGGCTCATCAGTCACCTATGCTTATAAGATGTCCGGGGAGGGGTAATATTTAAACTGAAGCTACTATCAAAAACTAAGACGTGGGTGTAAATTAGCTCACCAGGAGCTTTTCCTCTGGGACTGTTAGCTGAATATAGGGCACTGAATTATGATGGCGGAGGGAAATAAGGAGGATCCTTTTGGTTTTGTTTTTAACAAAGATATTGCTCAGGTGGGATACCACAAACACAGTCTGAGAGCACTGGACAATTGAGGGCAGAGTCAGGTTAGCAGGACAGGCAAGAGGCACCCTGAAATAGGAGGCGGAAAGGAAAACTTAAAATGCCATTTTGCTGAGGGGTGGGTCATCCCACAAGCCTCTGCAACACTCCCTTTTGGGGTCTGGTACATTCCTCTATCAGAACAAAGGCCACCATAAATCCCTGAGGTTTAAGGAGGCAGATTGTATTAAGTAAATTATTCCTTGACACCTCTATTGCAGGCCCTCTGATTTCTCTGCAGAGCTCCCCAACTTGAAACCCCTTCTCTGGCCACAAACCTTCCAATTTCTACCTCAGTTCTTTTGACCTGGAGATTCTTGCGGGGAAAATAATTCTGATTCCTACACCCCCACCCCAGCTCTGATTTATACCTTCCTCAATCACAATTTGGACCTTGCCCTTTTATCCTTGGGAGATGGGGTGGGGGTTTTCAGTGGTCTTGGTGATTACTTGAATCACCAGCATGAAGCAGCTCACAGATTCGCTTAATGTTGCCTTTCAAAGGAGTTGATGCCAGAGGCTCTCATCTAAGACACTAGGCCTAGCTGTTAAAACAGGAAAATTTCAAAGGCATATTCACCAAAAGGGTTTTGCTCTCTTCTCTAGACTTCTCACCTCAAGATAAATTCCTCATGAAGAATTTCAGGGGACTCACAAACTTGGATAGATTAATATATATATATATAATTTCAGTATAATTAGTTTCCTTTGTAAACCAATGCATTTTATTTTATGTATTTCTTTTCTAAGAAGGGCTCAATGATATAAAAAAAAAAGTTCAGAACATCTGCACTATATTCAAATTCCTCCCTCCTTTGACTTATTGTAAGAGCAGCAAGGCAGCATAGTGGATAGAGTGCCAGGCCTAGAATCAGGAAAACCTGAACTCAAATCCTGCCTCAGACATTTACTAGCTGCGTGACCCTGAGTAAGTCATTTTAATCTGTTTGCCTCAGTTGCTGCATCTGTAAAACAAACTGAAGAAGGAAATGGCAAACCACTCTAGTATCTTCCAAGAAAACCCCAAATTGGGTCGTGAAGAGTTGGACATAACTAAAATAAATGAGAGACAATAATTGTCTTATTATCAGTCATGCCTTATCAAATGCTAACCTTGGATTACTCCTACAATCTGTTTACTTTGCTCCTGGATTCACATGCTGATGAACAGAACTGGAGAAAATCATAAAACTGTACTAACTGGGGGTCCACTACAAATTTATGTTACATAATCTCAGCTGGGTCCTCACTGCTTCAAGGCAAACCTTGTATACCTTCCTAATCAACTCCCTCTCTCTCTCTCTCCACAGTGGCTATTCCAAACATTCTCACCCTTTTTCAAGATTCCAGTAGCACCCCCTTACTCCACCCTCTCAGCCAAGGACCTCATTTCATATTTTCCTTTTAAAAAACAAAACAAGGCATTCACTGAGAGCTCACTCTTCTCCCCTCTCCTGTTCTCAGGTCATTCAGATGTGCTCTCCTACTATTTCCTTCTTCACCCTGACTTCACCTCAAGATGTGGCTTATCTCTCTGCCACAGCCAACTTCTGGATCCCATTTAATCCTATCTTCTCTAGCAGATTGCACCCCAATGATCCCCACTGCCTCTCATTTTCAATTATTCTCTGTCTATTGGTTGCTTCCTTGTTGCTTATGAATATGTAACCCAGTGGAGGGACATGGTGGGCTTGGGTTCAGGAAGCTCTGAGCTCAAATCCAACCTTAGACACCTCTTAGCCATGTGACCCTGAACAAGTCACTTAATCGCTGTCTGCCTTATTTTCCTCAACTGTGAAGTGGGTATAATAATAACACATACCTGTTGCACGAATCAAATGAGACAATATTCATAAAGGACTTAGTACAGTATAGTAGACAATAAATGATTGTTCTCCTCCTCTTTCCTTCTTTCCTTCCCCTTGTTTCTCCATCTTTAAAAATCCCTCACTCAATCCTTCCATCCCTTCTCAATGTCATCTTAAATTTCTCTTCCCCTTCAGAGGCAAATTCCATTAAAAATCCTTTTGCCATTGGTGTCGCCACTTCATTTCCTCTCATTTGATTCTCAACCCTCTGCAATCTGGCTTCTTCATCACTCCATTGACACAACTCGCTCCAAAGTTAGGAATGGCAGCTTAATTGCCAGATCTCATGACTTTTTCTCAGCCCCCTACTGCAGTCTTTAACACTGGTGGTCACCCTCTCTTCTCTTAGACATGCTTCTCTCTAGGTTTTGTGACACCACTCTTTCCTGGTTCTCCTACTACCTGTTGGAACGCTCCTTCTCATTGGCTTTCAATAGAGCTTCACCCAGGTCAGTCTCACTAACTGAGGATGTCCCCTTAGGCTTGATCCTGTGCTCTCTTCCTTTATCCTCACTCTTATCAGCTCCCAGAGATTCACCTACTGATCCTTTGCAAATGAATCTCACAGTTATAAATCCAGCCTTAATCTCTCTCCTGAGTGACAGTCATGCCTTTCCAACTGCCTGATGTCTCAAACTGGATATCCTCTAGATATCTCACACTCAATATATCCAAAGCAGAACTGGTTATCGTTTTCCTTTAACCCCCTCCTCTTTCTCACTTGCCTATTACTATCTGATAAGTTTTGTCATTTGTACATTCACAACATCTCTAATATATGCCCTCTTACCTCGACTCCCAAAGACCCCAGCTTGGTGCAGGCCCTCATCACCTCACACCTGGATTACTGCAATAGCCTTTAATCTAGTGTTCCTATTTCACATCAATCCACACTCCAATATATTCTATATTCAACTGCCAAAGTGATTTTTTTCTAAATGACCATGTTACCTTCTTACTTAACTCTGGTGGCTTCCTATTACCTCTACGATCCAATATAAACTCCTCTGTTTGACTTTTTAAAGCGCTTTGCATCCTGACTCTTTTCTACTCCTCTAGTCTTCTTACACCTCATTTGCCTCCAAATAATCTACAATCCAGGGATACCAGCCTGCTTACCGTCCCTCACACGGGTCAGCCCATCCCCTAATTCATTTGCTCTGACTTTCCCTCATGCCTGGGATGTTCTCCCTCTTCACCTCTGACTCCTAGCTTCCCCGGCTTCTTTCAAACTCAGCTCAAATCCTACCTTTAGCAAGAGGCCTTCCCTAGTCCTCCCTCCATCCCCACTGCTGTACCTCTTGGCTGAGCTGACTTTTCATCTAAACCAGGCCTGCCCATCTTACTGCCCTTGGGAAGGGGTTATGTTTTGAAGGCCTGACTTACACTGTATTTACCTTTTCTGCACAATTTTTTTGCACATTTTCTCCTTCATTTGAAAGTTAGCTCATTGAGCACAGGGACTTTTTGCCTATGGTGTTTTTTGCCTTTCATTGTATCCCCCAACCCTTAGCCCAGGCCTTGCCACATAGTAGGCACTTAATGAATATTTCTTGGCAGATCTCTCACACCTCTGAACAATAGTACATTCTATCACCAGTCACTGGACAATCAGCATAACCTGCCTGGAATTTTCTTTCATGTTTCATGGACACTAACTTTATCTCCCCCCAAAAACCATAAACTCTATGAAGATACGAGCTATGTCAAAAATTATATCTGTTCCTCAAAGGTCTAGACACATAGTAGGCACTGAAATACTTGCTGATTTTACTGGAGTCCCTTCATACAACCCAATGGCTTTTTTCCAGCTTGTCATAACCCTTGCATTTAGTATCTCACCTAAATCTCTTCTCCTTCAGCAAATTCCTTTGGCAAGTTTCATTCCTCATACTCTATGGTCCCTGCATCTTCCGTACTCTAACTCTTGTCCACAAAGCTAGGATGTTTTCCTCCAGCATATTCTCTAAACCCCAGCCCAATTCAGCTGAGGGAGCCCCCAGGCACCAACAAACAATTGTCTCTCTCACCTCCTCGGGGAGGGGAAGCAGGGAATCACATGTAGGATTGTGGTAGATTTTGCGGAAACACATTAGTATATTCTGTCAGGACCAAACTTTTCACTGTTTGATCACACCTCATTTGCATTTTTAATAGCCCCCATTAGACAGCCTCTGAGCTAATTAGGCAGGCGTCTATAATAGAAGACTTCTGTTTCTTGTTTTCAGAACTCAGAAACTAATGGCTGAAGCAGTACTAAGACAATTAAGTAATAAGAAAAATACTGTGTTAAGATTGGCAATAGTACAGCTGCTATAAATCATTACAAATGACTCACAGCTCAGAGTGTTTAATTAGGGGAGAAAAGTAACCTATCAAATGTTCTGATGGCAAAGAAAACATGAGGGCCCCTAGGGCCAAGAGGAGGTCACTGGGGTGCAATGGAGGAATGGACTGACAGCGTGCTGTATGTCTTGGAATCCTGGTTCAGGGGAAGTCTGACCTTTATTGTCTTAGACTAGATGAAAGGAAGATTATTGTAAATGTCTATTTCTTTAATATGGCAGCTGGGTGGCACAGGGCATAGAGTGCTGGACCTGGATCTGCAGAACCTGAATCCACAGCCCAGCTCTAACACTTATTAGCTATGTGATTCTGAGCCAGTCACTAAATCTCTGTTTGCCCCAGTTTCCTCATCTATAAAATGGAGATAATAATAGCACCAACCTCTCAAGGTGGTTGTGAGGATCAAATGAGATAATAAGTTTAGTGTCTGGCACATAGTAAGTAGTCTATGTTAGCTACTACTAATAATATATTTATTACACTGATTGGTCTTTGCTTCATTCTCAAATAAGGCTAGTTGTCTATATGACAATACTCACAGTGGGCTAAATGAGGCTGAAAGTAACCAATGGGTTGCAAACCCCTTGGTGAGTTACCCCAAGCATGTGAAGACTCCCCTATCATAATGGGCAGATGAGAATAGTTGTTTGCAATAGCCATGTGTAGTGGCAACCACACTAGCATAACCGGGATGGCTGCTAACACAGGTTCTTAGATATGCTTTATTAGGAAAGATAGCTGATCAAGGATTCAACAATCTTTTTTAAAATTACACTCATTATCTCAGGGGAAAAAAAATCAGCACCCTGAACTTCAGAAAAAATCCAAACAAAGAAAATAGGGAAAATACCAGCAGAGAATAAAGACCAACTGACAAGGCTTCTAACTGTCTGAGAAATTCGCACAAATCAACAGACAGATCCAACTGTCTGACCAAGGCAATACATGTAATTACCAGAGTGAGAAGTGTCAACATCTGGGTTTTTCAAGGGGTGGGGTTGGGGTGAACTCCTTAGGGGCTATTCATCTTATCTGGTAAAATCACAAGAACACTCTTCCGATGAGTGAATCCCAAAGCAAAAAGCTAATCTCAGAGTATATAAACCCTTTTTAGAGCCAGAGAGCATCACAACCCTTGTGGCTCAGCGCCTAACTATAAATTAGCAAAAGGTGTGATAGCCTCCCCTAAGCCAGCTTCCCTTAATGGGCTCTATGCGAGGCCTATATCACACTAACGTTACACCATGAAGGTGACTGAACCAGGCACTGTGCAGTGGCTAGAGCTTGCTCAGACAGCAAAGACAAAAAAGTCATTTGCTGCATTCCTGAGCCACAACCAGTAGTCCTGACTTTTGTCTTACCACAGAACTTGGATGACTAGAAAAGAGAGTGAGACTCATGGCTTTCTGCAACTCTGTCACACTTAAATTTAATTTGTGTTCAAGTAAAGGATCACCCAGTGATGTGATTGATCCTCTTTGAAAATGAAGTTTGAACAAAAAACAAGTTGCAGTGGTCTATGTTACAGGATTTGAGGAGCACATGAAAGGTGCACTACCAGAAAATACCCTCCCTACTCAAACACAGCAGTGCCTGATGTCTCACCTTTGGAGAAAGTATTAAATTAAGAGGTAGCTGGGCAGGGACCTATTGCTGTTCAATCAATAAGACTCCAAGTGAATTGGGTGTAAGACCTGGTCTTTAAGGAAGAAATCTAGCCAGTACAACCGAGATAACTAGGTAGGTTTCAGCCATCACAATTTACCTTCCTTTGGGGAAGAAAGGGAGAGGGAGAAAAAGAGGGAGAGTGGAAGGGGGAGACAGGGAGAGAGGGAGAGGGTCTCATAAAACAAGGACATTTACTAGGAAGTGCCTTTGACTCTCTCTCAAATTAGCAGATCTGCACACATGAATTTATTAGATGTGCTCCCCATCATGAGCCCAGAAAGGAAAGGATTCAGGCTTCGGTTAGGACACTTTTGCAGGTATGACATTTCAAACAGGATGGGAAGAACAGCATAACAATAGTGATGAAATGAAGTACTTGGGCTTGTCAACAGTAACAGTAGAGAGGAAAAGGTTTTTGTCTTCTGGAGATAAATCATTTCTGCTTCCCAGCTGTGAGCAAAACTCATTGGGTAGATTCTCCCTTCATTCCAACTGTAGGGATTCCCTTTCTTTTCTTCGTTTATTAATTCATCTACATTTCTTCAGGACTCAGCTTAGGTGCTACCTCCTCCAAAAAGCCCTCCCAGATGCTCACAATTGTCGATTCTTTTTTCTTCAAATTTTGCTCAAGTTTCTTCTCTTATTTCTTTTTCCTCTTCACACCCTCCCTTGCATTACACTTATCTGTGTTGATTATTTCTGTCTCACCCCCACCTGCTTGCCAGCTCCCCCTCTTCTAGTAGAATATAAGCTTCTTGGGAAGCCTGAACTGGACTCTCAAGTCAATAGAATCCATCTCTTCCTTCCAGATTGAAGTCTTTCCTGAACCCTTCCACTGCTAGTGTTATCCCAAAAAATTAACTTGTATTTAAAGATTTTGTACTTAATCTCTTTACTTTTACTCTGCAAATAAATATATGTCCTTGCCTCCTCCATTTGAAAGAAAGCTCTTTGAGAATCAGACTGCTTCATTTTGTGGATTGTTATCTCCATTGCCTTCACATTGGAGGCACTTAATAAATGATTGTTGATCGACTGAGCAAGTAATAATTCCTTGTTTAGCCTTTGTATTACTAGCACCTAGCACTGTGCCTTGCACATGGCAGGCATTTAATAATTTATTTTTTTAAATTAAATTCCTGTGCATTGAATTGAATTCAATAAACATTTCTGGGGCAGCTACTAGTCATCCAAACCTGTACTAGGCCGTGTTGTAGAGGACAGATAAAAAGACAGGGGAGTATAGTGAGAAGTCACACAAAAGAATGAAAAGGCAGAAGATTTAGAATTAGATGGTCTGACTTAGAATCTTACCTCTCTCATTATCAAATGTGTAGCCTCAGAGTAAATTACTTAATTTCTCTAGCCTACAGGTAGCTAGTTGGTATAGTAGACAGAGTGACCTGGAGTCAGGAAGACACAAGTTCAGATACACTCTCAGACGCTTACTAGGTCTGTGATTCTGGGCAAGTTAATCAATCTTTGTTTGCCTTAGTTTCCTAGAATGTAAAATGAAAATCATAATGACACCCACTTCCCAGGATCATTGCAATGACTTAAAAAGATAATTGCTGTATCTGGCACATACTAAGTGCTATAAATGGTAGCTATTCTTATTAAACCTCTTTTTTCCCCATAATTAAGAGATTGGAATCGATATTTTAAGGTCTATGATTCCAAAACTTTCAGAAGTTGATCCCTGCCTTCTGGGAGCCCACAGCCTTTGCATGCACCAGTTACAGACTATTTATTAAACATTCTGAAGGAAGGCAAAGTAAGAGGTAGGTAAAAACTCTTGGAGAAGGCAAAGCTTTAACTAGTTCTCGAAGATGACAGGCTTTAATGGACGTAGAGAAAACAAGTTAGCATTATGGGGGAGGGAAATAACATGAAACAAAGTACAGAAGCAGGGGAGGAGAAGATGTGGAGAGGGATGGTAGCTCCAGCTTGGCTGTAAGGAGAGATTAGACCAGAGAGGGCAACAGATGGTGTGGGGGTGGTAGTACAGCTGATGGGAGCCTTGAGGGCAGTTGTTGGCAATTGTATGAAGCTCCACATTTCTGGTTGGCTCTTTGGCATGGCTGCCTCCTGTTATCTAAGCATAGGGATGTCCTCTATACCCCTACATGTACCACACCTAGGCCAAAGCTAGACATAGGACTTGGTTAAGATAAAACTTGAATTACTGAGGTGGCTTTCTTTGTTTTAGTGACATTTCAGTTCCTGTTTGTTACATTTGGTTGGAATGTCAGCATTTTTTACTGATCATCTTTGAAGATTTGCTCAGATTTTAATCCCCCATGTTCTGAACCATTAAAGAATGATCAATGTGGTTGCTGAAGACTGGACTCCATTCTATAACTATTCATTCAACAGACATTAAACACCCACTGTGTCTGGCACCAGGAGAGACAGAAATAAACACAGGCAAGAAATGATTAAATGGGGAGTTTAAGAGGAAACTGGGAAGATTTCTATGAACCAATGTAGAGTGAAGTGAGCAGGACGAAGAAACTGATTTGTATGATGACAACAATACCATAGAGAAAAACGACTTTGAAAAACTTGGGAACTAATTGATGCAATGAAAAATCAGGAGTCCAGGAGACTGAAGATGAAACATAGACTCACCTCCTGCTAGGGAAGTGATGGCATGTGTCTGGGGGAATGGCCAATGTGGGGATTTGTTTTGTAGGACTCCACATTTATGTAGATGAGATTTTTCTTTTCCTTTTTCTTTGTGTTCTGTGTGGGTAAGGGCACTGGAAGGGACTTATTTAATAAAATTTTAAGAGAAAAAAGAAAATAACTTGACCTAATCAAGGGTTCAATCAAATAACAGTTACCCACAAGAAAATCCCTAGGAAAGTTAAGAGGCCATGTGTAAAGCTGAGACACATGAATAAAATTACTCAGTGTTGTGTTTAGTGATCATAGCTTTAGAGCTCACAGGGACTTTGGAGATCATTGAGCTCAGCTCTTTCATTTCACAAATAGGATACCTAGGTCCAGAGAGGTTAATTGTGCCTGCCATTAGGAAGCGTCAGCCAAAGGATCTGAACTCAGGTCTTCCTGACTCTAGATCTGGTACAATAGTTGCTAGACTACAATGCTTAGTTGCTGTGTTACAAACAGATATTTGAAAACCAGTTGTCTGTAAAAGATCCTTCTATCAGCAAAGAGTCACAACTAAAAAGAGAGCTCAAAAGATTTATTGTTGTTCAATCATTTTCAGTGATATTCAATTCTTTGTGACCCTATTGAGGGTTTTCTTGACAAAAATACTGAGGCCGTTTGCCTTTTCCTTCTCTAGCTCATTTTACAGATAAGGAAACTAAGGCAAACAGAGATAAGTGACTTGCCCAGGGCTACACAGCTAGTAAGTGTCTGAGGCCAGATTTGAACTCAGGAACATAAGTCTTCCTGACTCTAGGCCCAGCACTCTATTTACTACACCACCTAGCTGTCCTCTGAAGGCTTATATATCTTTCTAAAGGGCTTCTCAAGAATTCCAAAGTTACCTACAACTATACAGCTTTTATTGTCATCACAAGTCAAGAATGAATGATATAGTAGAATGAGTTTTGCTGTTAAATCATTACAAATCAGGAGCACAGACTCAAGGACTCTAGGGTGAGATAAAGGTGTTGTAAACTACAGAGATCCAAACAACTGGAAACTTATTAGAACAGAAGGCCTTTGTATGTACTATACTAAAGCATTCTGTGTCTTGTAGTCAAAGGGCACATAGATAATTCCTCTTGTGATCAACAGACAGTGATATAAATTACTGGCCTAGATATTTCAGATTTTTTTTAAAGACCTTTTTAATTCTACTCTACCTATATAGACTTGAAACTTTAATACCATGCTCCTTCACATAGAGTAAGAAAGTGTGTGTGTGAGCACCATCCTGGTAACACAATGGAATGTTCCTGCATAAGAGCCTCCATTAAGAGATTTCATTCTGCCTCCCGCCCCACTACACACACACACACACACACACACACACACACACACACAATTGCACGTTTTCAATTGCATTAATCTCTATCTTGATCTAGGTTCTTTTTCTTTTCTCTTTTCTGATGGTATAGAATTCCATTGTTCCTTTTCTCAACTGTTCTAACATAGATTCAAATTGCTAAGAGACTCATCCCTGAGAGTAAACTTGAAAAACTGGAATGATTAGCTTCTAAAAGACTAAGTGGGTGCATGGTATCTGTCTTCAAGCATTTGAAGGTCTGTTACAATAAAGGGGGATTAGACCAGTTCCGCTTAGATCCACAGGGAAAACTAGGAGATGTTCAGGGGAGGGGGAATGGAGAGGAATTATAGAGAAGTAAATTTAAGCTTGATGTAATGAAAAACTTCCTAACAATGAAAGTTGACCCAAAGTAGAATGAACTGCCTGGGGAATTAGTGGGGTTCACTCTACTGCAGGTCCTTTGTTTTTCTGGGGGGAGGCAATTGGGATTGTGACTTTTCCAGGGTCCTACAGTTAGTAAGTATTTGAGGCAGGATTTGAACTCAGGTTCTCCTGACCTAGCAGTCCTCTATGTACTGTGCCATCTAACTGCCTTTACTGTAGGTCTTTGAACAGAGCCTGGATAGCTATGTCTTGGAGGTGCTGTGGAAGGGATTCTTGGACAGGTACATTCCGCACACCTGAGCTCCCTTCCAAGTCTGAGATTCTGTATTACTCAAACCCCACCGTAACATGGAAAAACCCTGCTATAACGGTGCCCAACTGTTATAACAATCTTCCTGTGGTACCAATTTTCCCATGTAATGCTTCACTTAAATTGTTTTAAAATAATTAACATTGTTAGGGGATATTCATTTATAATACTCTTGTCTCTGGTTTCAGGGAATTTGGGGAGACAATACTAATGTAGTAGGAATGGCAAGGTGAGCTGACTGATGGTCTACCCCTGTTAGCTACTAAGTTAGCTTGGTAGCACACAGGATAGAGTGATGGACCAGAATTTAAATCCTGCCTCAGACATTTATTAGCAATATTACTCTAGACAAGTTACTTGACCTCTCTCAGACTCTGTTTATTCATCTGTAACATGGGGATAATAATAACATCACTTCTCAGGGTTGTCACGAGGATCTAATGCGATAACACTTTTAAAGTACTTTGTAAAACTTAAAGTACTATGTAAATATTAGCTATTATTACTAATTAGTTGTGTGACCTTGAGCAAGTCAGTTCTTTATTTTTTTTTTTGGTCCCAAATTTCCTCTGTAAAATGATAGGGGTTGGGCTTGAATGCCCCAGATAAGCTCTAAGGTCCCTTTTCATCTGACAATTTATGATTCCAGGATTGATTCTAATACTGAGCTCTGCAGAGATAAGCATTCTAAATGCTGGCTTTGTGTAGGTGGAACAGATGGTTGGATTAGTTGTTGGATTTGAGGAGTTCCAGGTAAGGTTGTTTCTCACTCTTCATCTCAACCTCATCAAACTAGCTCTTCTACTCCATCCCTAACCAAGGCCCTCAATCTTAGCATTGGACAGACATTTGGGTAGGGGACTCTTCCTCTTGCCTTAGCCTAGTTGGTGATCAGATGCCCAAGCATCAGGAAACCTTCTGGCAAAAGGATGGAAAAAGCTGTTTTGGTACACACTTCCATACTGAATCACAGCAGTGATGGCCATCAGAAAGAGACTGCTGCCAATCTCTGACAGGCTGCAACTCCCAATTGCCAAAGAGGGATTGGCTTCAGTAGTGCCCACTTCAATTGGCCACTAGTTCCCTAAATAGCCTAAGAAGATAAAAACTATTGTCCTAGCAGGATGATAGTGAAATTATAAGCCCTTGACCTTTTGGAGAATGGGGACAATGGGAGAGATATTATGGGAGGTCGGATATATTCATCAGTCACATTACCCAACTGGACAGCAATATTGGGGGCACAGGAAGGAGGAGAAGGGAACAACATTGGCTCCAGAATGCCTAGAAACTAATCAAGTCATGGAATCCAAGGATTTCACACAGCTAGAAGAGATATTAGTGGTCCAGTAGTGTCAAACTGAAATACAATTGGGGGCCACTAATTCATACATGAGGATTCTTACAGGGTACAGATTGGCTTAGTTTTCAAATGTAATGTTATCTATGTTTCACTGTATCTTTATTTTGTTAGTTATTTCTCAATTACATTTTAATTTGGAGTGTTACTGGTTATATGCTGCTCAAAGACTTTGTGACTGACACCTATGATCCAGGTCAGGGGTGGGGAACCTGTAGTCTTGAGGCCACATGTGGCCTTCTAGATCCTTGTGTGTGTCCTTTTGACTGAGTTCAAGGTTTACAGAACAAATCCTTTTATCAAGGGGATTTTTTCTGTGAAGTTTGGATTCAGTCAAAGGGCTACATTTGAGGACATTCTTTAGCCCCACCCTGCCCTGTCCATCCATTCTTTTTTTAAAAAGAAACTTTTCTACAATACACTCAATTCAAACAACCATAACCTTAGCTCATATTAAGATATCCATTAGACTAGAGGAAAAATTAACCTTCTAAGGTTGGCCATTTGACTTGTAGATCATTCTAATTATTAGAAGTTCTTCTTGTGGTTTTCATTTTCCTTATGTCAAACCTAAATTTCCCTTTTTTCATCTACAGATCTTGCTCTTAGTTCTACCCATCTGGAACAAACAGAATAAATCTAATTCTTCTATGTTATAGGCCTTCAAATATTTGAAGACAACAGTCACCTTGAAGATAATCTATTGTCCTCCAACTTAAATATTCCTTCTTTTTCTTCAACTAATCATGATATAGGGTGGACTTGAGGTTCTACCATCTTTGTTGCCCTTCTCTGGATGCTCTCCAGTTTATTTATGTCCTGCTTAAAAATATGATGTCCAGACAAGAACACAACATTTCATATGAAGTCTGATCAGGACAGAATTCAGCCCTAGTAGTGGGCACCATGCTAGTCTTAGTGTGGCCTAAGACTGCATCAGCTTTCTTAAATACCATATCCCACTGTTGCCTCATTGGTCCAGATCTTTTTAAACAACCTGCTGTCTAGCAATATCTCCTTTATCTTGAATTGCACAATTGATTGTTTTAATCTAGGTTTAAAATATTACATTTAAACTCATTAAATTTTATCTCATCATTTTCATTCCAGTGTCTAACATATCAAGATCTACTTGTACCCTAATTTTGCCATCCATTACATCAGATATTACTTCAAGCTTTGTGTCATCTACACATTTTATAAGCATGCTTCTTATTGCTTTACCAAACCAGTTCTAAGAATATTTATTTTTAAAAAGCCAAATTTAAATTGCTGGGGTCATTCATCTGAGACACCCTTCCAAGTTTACATTGAACTGTTAACTTCTCTTTGGGAATGACCATCAGAATAGTTCTGAATAGATCTAATTATGTGACCAACTAGCCCCCACATCTTCATCTTTTCCATAAGAGTTGAATGAGAGATTCTCTCACATGTTTTGCGAAATCTAGGGTAACTATGTCTGCTACATTCTTTGATGTAACACTCTACTAACTCCATTGAAAAAGGAAATAAGGGCCTAATGTGGCATGACCTGTTCTCGATGTAGCCATGCTTTCTCTTTCTAGATATTTATTAACAATCCCTTTTACAATAGATGCTGCTAGAATTTTCAGCAGTCAAAGGCAAGTTCATTGGCCTGAAATTTGCAAACTCCATTCTCTTCCCTGTTTTGAAAATCGAGGTAATATTCTCTTGTCTGAATACTGTGACAACATTTCTAACCTTGGAACTCAGAATCAGGAAACCTAGATATGAGCCCCAGGCCTCCCATTAATTTCCTGTGTGACTTTGAGTAAATCACAATTTTCCAGATATCATTTTCCTTGTTAAGCAAAGAAGACACTATTCTGGGGCTAGAGTTTCACACTTCTGTCTCCATTCTGGAGGATAACTGAAGAATGGATAGTGATGATGAGAAATGATGGATGTAAGATTTGAAGGGCAATCTCTTATGAAGTTAGACCTTTTACCTATGGAGCTGATTTCTCCATGCCCAATCAAAACACGTGAGCTTTCTGATCTAATTAGAAGACTTGGCCTCAGACACCAAATACTTAAGGCTTTGTGAAAAGGACAATTTCCCAAGTTCTGGCATAGCTTAGCTCAGTTTTTTTAAGACTCAAAGTTTCTGCCTGAGCTAACACTGACTGAATACTCCTGAGCTGTCCAGGACAAAAGGTCTCAGACTGTACAATTTCTCCATTAAGGCCTTTGCTCTTCTCTATACTATCACTGAAACTTTCCCTGTTGACCAGTCAAGCTGCTGTTTTTGGATCTCCTCCTCTGAGACACTTGTACCTAATCAGACCAGCTTACCCAATAATGACCTTTGCCTATTAGCAATGCCCCATCTGCTACCCCAATATTGGGCAATGGAAATTAATTATGTTCATTCCAGCAATTATTTCCAAAGTGCATACTATGTGCAGAGAAGCAGTATGACATGAAGAATAAATTATTTAAAATAAGTGGGGAAAAAAAACATTAAACATATACTGTGTATTAAGCATTATCTAAAGACTAGAGATACAGATACAAAAGTAAGAGGACACTTTCCCTTAACTTATAATTTAATGGAGGAGGCTACACCTGTAAGGAAGTGGAAGCTAGGGATAGAAATTTTGGTTTGGAAAATTCTAGAGATGGTGAGTGGAGTCATAGGGATAGATTTAACACATGGTGTCCTGAAGCAAGGGCAGAACTGATTTAATTATTCTTCCAGAACTAGAAAGGAGAGATGCAGGGGTGAGGGCCAGCTCCTAAAAACAAACATTTAAAAAATTATCCTTTAAACTTAGAAAAGGTGATTTTTTTTTTTATTATAGTCTTGCCTCATCTAAAAATTTCTCAGTTTAAAAATTTCACTAACATCCAGGCTGGCTAGCCGCTTGCCACCAGAAAAACTAATAAGTCAGTAACTGACCAGTGAGATCAGCCTTTCTTCCTAGTTAATTCTTTTATAGTAGCTTTGGGTGCCATAAATTATATACCTGTTTTGACTAAGAGGAGCTGCAGGATGAGTTGGGGGGCTTATCAAAATCTAGTCAACATTAAAGGAGGTGTTGGCGCGATAGGGAGAGAGGCAAAGTGTAATCCCTTTGATTCCCTGATGAAACATACACAGAGGCTTAACCTAATCCCTGATGGAATGACAGGAACAATAAGGAGAAAGACCAATTAGGCTCCTTCCATACTAATCCTAGAGAGATCAACACATTCCTAGGTTGTTGTTTTTCCCCTTCCCCTGACATTGTTTAGCTTGAGCCAGTAGGCAAGTGGAGCCAGGTGCTGTTACGGCACTGAGAACTGCTTCTTTATGATGAAGGATTCCCAGACTGTCCACCCCCAACTGTAATAACAATTCTTACACTTCATACATAGCTTTTCTTTGGGGTAGTTTAAAGCCCTTTTACAATAAATGCTTGTATCCCACAATAGGGAGGACACAGACAGTTAATGATATAGAGTAATTCTTTCAAGCCATTAAGGTTCTCAACCAATACTTAATTATGATGAAGATGATGATTATGGTAATTATAAGAATAGCTGCCTTAAGTTTCTATGATTCTCACAAGTTGGGTAGTCTCTTAGGGTAGACAGACTGGAATCTCTTTATGCTTTTGTAGAGTTTTCTTGAGTTTTTGTGACTAAAAAGATTTACCCCAGAAACTCATGAAGACTCTATTAGAGCACAGAGAGATCTCAGTCTGCTGTGTCTACATTGCTTTTTGTTTACCAAACACCTTTTTCAGAAATTATGTGACGACCTGAAAGTTTGTTTAAAAGAGGCAAATAGGTTAGTGATATATATTTATTATCATCTATTCCCTTAAAGCTAGCCAAATACATATATGTATGGAGCTAGATAAAATCTGATTGCCTAACAAAAGGAATGAGAAGGCTTAAATACATTTTAGAACAATCTCAACTCAGGGTCTTTATGTCACTCAAATTTATGATCTCCATAAATGTTTAAACATATTATGAGAAAAGGAATTTTCTTAATTGAATAGGTGGTAAATACAACAAGAGAGTTGACAAAGTGTCAATTGAAATTATGACCCAAGGATAGCTATATTTTCTTTACCATTGACATGTCATAACATAGTATATGTCCAAAAATATTAAGATAAGAAAAAATCCCATTATTCAAGATTGTATCTCAGGTTAAGGGTCTCATCCTTAATGGCCATAAAGAGAGGAAAAATGCTTTTAAGTCAGCCCCATCTGGCCATGTTGACATAGGAAGAGGTATTCTCTGAGTTTACTCAGAGAACAAAAAAGCTGTTATGTTAGGTCCAGGTTCTTCTTCTGGTTGATTAGTTCAGGCTCTGGCCCTTATTAAGGTGATTAAATTGATATTAAATGATTATCATATGTTATCTGATTCCTACAACAACCTCATGTAAGTATTTTCTTTCATATCTTGAAGGAGCCATTCTACTGCAGTTACTACCTGGCTGACCTCTGGCCTTGCTTAACCCATCTGGACCACAATTTCCTCATCTGTAAAATGAAGAGGTTGGATTAGGTCAGTTATTTTTAACCTAAGATCCTTGAACTATTTAAATATATTGATTATAATTTGTTTCCTTTGGAATCCTGTACACTTTATTTTATTCATTTAAAAATACTATTTTGAGAAGGGGTCAGTTAGACTGCCAAAGGGGTCCATGACACAAAGAGTTAAGAACCCTTGCATTAGATGGCCTCTGGAAGATACCCTTTCAACTTAAAAGTGTGTGATCCATCACTAATGTGTTGGGTATTCCCACCACCAAGGCAGATTAAAACTCCTACATGGTTTTCTAGTTGCTACAGCTGAAAAATGCATCTATCACTTAGTGGTCAACCTTTCTTATCTTAGCTGGTTCTTGGATGTCTCTAAACCCATTGTTTATATTGTACTCAAAAACTGAGGAGATGTGGCAAAGATTGGACTCATTGACATGACAATTGAGAATGCAGGATTGCTTCCACATTATTATAAAGCATAGAAGCTGGGCTTTTTTGTGGAGATGTGAGGGGTTATTATTCTCTACAGATGAGGAAAATAATTCTTACTTTGTACCTTCTCTAAGCTCAAATAGTCATAGAGCTCAAGTGGCTTGAATACATAGTCCTTGTCTTGTTAACAGCAAGTTTTCTTGGTTTTCTAAATTGTCTCATGTTTTAAAAGAGTTAATGATATTACAAAAGTTGCTTCACTTACTCTAGGAAAATCACAGTTATGGGAGAATGTAAGGAACTCTTGCATCAAAGGACCTATGTTCAAAGTCTACTGCTGACACTAGATGGGTGATCTTGGACAAGAAAAATCATTCAACCTTCCTGCTCTCAGTTTACTCATCTCTAAAATGAAGGTGCTAGACTGGAAGGTTTCTGAGGACTCTTCCAGCTCAGGATCTTGGACCCTATTCACTTATTGCTGAGAAATTTAGCTGTCAGTGCGCTACCTTTGTGTACTACTAACTCCTGGTGCCTGGAAATGAGGTAAGTAAAGCATTAAAGCAAAGACAGCGAAGTTGCTTATTGTGACTGTCCCTTTCCCTTCAGATATCATATCCACAGAGATACCCTCATCTCCCTTGAGACAATTTAACACATCTAATTTTTCTGACCTCCTATTACACACCCAGTCCTACACCAGGTCCTGACAAAGTTGCTGTATTGGTACCCTTGAGCTTATTTTGTTGTTGATTTTGGGAGGAGGTGGGAAGAGAGTCATAGATGGTGAAGTAGGCAAGAAAACCCTGTTATATTTGCCATTCTAATTCCCCAAATCATTACTCATGATTCTGTGACTCTCCTAGTCTTCCAGGCTTTTTCCTGTACCCAGAATAACTATCCTCCTGATTGCTTTTTTCCAAATGTCCTGGCTGCACTCTCCAATTTGAATCTCATCCTTATCCTTCCAGCCCATCGCCTTCACCTCTCTAGGTCCCTTTATATAGGATTTTGGCCCTTGCCAGGCCTTGCAACACCTCCCAATTTAGCAGCATCTGAAAATTTAATTAGCGGGCTCTTGTCTCCCTCTTCTAGATAATTAATGAAGATGTTAAATAAAACTGGATTAAGAATTTATTACTCTATAATTTGCAAATCATTGCTACCATTACTGGGATAAGCTCTAATGACACTGGAGGGAGCAGCTTGGGAGGGTCAAGGGTAGCCAAGCCAACAGGGTCCCAACTATAGCAATTAAGGCAGTGTGTCACAGTGGAGGGAATACTTCTGTGGTAGGCTAGAGACCCAAGCTCTACTCCCTATGTTATTAACTAGCTGCTTAACCTTAGAAAAGTCATTGCTACCTCTCTGTGACTCACTTTCTATTCTGTGAAGTGAAGGGTTTGTAATAAATGATCTCTAATGATCTTTCTAGTTATGACACTGATACTATAGGAACCTAGTGTTGTGAAAATTTGGAAAAAGGAGAATTCAATCCATCAGCAAGCCTTTATTAAGCACTTACTGCAGGAAAAGCAATTTCTAGGCACTAGGAATACAAGGGAGGGGGAGAGAGAGAGAGAGAGAGAGAGAGAGAGAGAGAGAGAGAGAGAGAGAGAGAGGAAGGAAGGAACAAAGGAACATAGAAAGGCATTTTGAGGCATTTATATTGTATGAGAGGAGACAACATGAAATTACAGAGAGTTGGAGCAAATAGGAGAGACCACATGGAAAAGGTAAGAATTTGATGGGGCCTTGAAGGATGCATTGGAATTAGTCAGAATGAAAGAGATGAACTGGAAAAGGTATATGCAAAAGCCCAGAGGTAGAAATTAGTAAGTATGTCACTTGGCTCAGCTTCTGTCTCTTTCCCCTGGGTACTACTTCTTTTAAGGCTTACCAACCCATTCATCTCCCTCTCTCCCCTCTCTTCTATTATTTAACTTCTTTTTGCACCAGAATGTCTCTCCCATGACTGATCAGTGAAGTCAAGAAAACTAGGTATGACTTGGTGATGTAACGAGAGGACAGCAAAAGGAAGGAATTTTCCAGAGTCCTGACTTGCTTCAGAGCCTGGGCCTAGGCCTTTGGGCCTAGCAACTATGCCTTGAGGAAGCCAGAGCAGAGGTGGTAGAGGTCCAGAAAGCCTCCTCAAATGAACTGTGAGGGGGAAGAGCAGTCACATGATCAACTGAAAGGCCTGAGGCTTCTTTGGTTCGTTCAATCATAGGGGATATACTCAGTTTATTACATCATGAAAAGGAAGAAAAGTCGATACAGATCCTTCTCTAAGACTCCAAATATTAGAATTAGGAGACCTATCTTGAGAAACAGTTGAATATACACTGTCCCAAAATTCTTACTTCAGGGTTAAGCTACTAAAGCTTAAATTAGTATGTCTCAGGCACTTTCCCTAGCCAATTAAAATCAAAGCTGGGGGCACAGCCAAGATCTTCTAGAATATATTCATTGTTGCCCCCATCAGAGAGTGGTTATTGAACTGAGTGGATTATAGGTTTGACCCAAATCCAATTTTTATATGTACACATTTAGCTCATGATTTAAGGAAACTATGAGTGCCCAATGATAAATTCCCTATTGGTTGATGTTGGGGGGTCTCCACCTTAAGTTGGACCCCAAGTATATTCACAAAGACATATGGCCCCTTACTGTCTTTTGTGCCAAGTGTTTAAAATAGAAAACATTTTTTGTCATTGTTGCTCTAAAAAGAGAAAAAGACAAGGTACTGTCTCACTCAAGGGAATACCTTGAAATGGGTATAATTTATAAAACAAAATACCCTTAATATGACAGCAGTCAATTTAGCCTGATATAAAAGAAGGTCTCTGTTTTCTTTCATTTATATTTTTATGATATGTAATGTCTTTATAATTTCACCACTCCACATCAAAGCTGCCAACCGCTGAGCGTCTAAATAAGTAGCATGTGAAGAAAATGAATGAATTGCTAAATGTCCCATTACGTCCACAGAGAATATCCCTCTATTTGGAGTCAGGAATCTTAAAATTGAGACGACAAATGAATGGTTCTCACTCCAATGGAGGGAGAGTTTTGGCAACTTTATTACACTGGGTGTTTGAATAGAATAAGGAAAGAGAAAACACACAGAAAGAAATGATTAAGAAAAAAAAATAAAGTGCTGGTGGTATCTGGGCTCTGGCTCTGAAAGTCAGTTCCTCTGTGAGACGAGTGATGGGGACAGTAGGGTGCATAACTGAATGAGTAAGAGCTTTAGGCAAATGGGAGGACGGCCTGTCACTGGTATGATTTCTGCAGCACAAAGAGGCTATTTGGAGAATTTTAACAAGTTCCAAAGTGTTTGGCCAAACACATTAGGGCTGACATCAAAAATTGAAAAGAAAAGAATGTGTCGAGCTGGTTAAAGGAAATCACAATAATGGTGGCTCTTACAGCACTTAACTGTCAGTGCCCGGGGAGTGGCACGTGCTCAGCAAACATCCCTAGTGTCTGTCTCTCAGAGGCCAGGAGCTGGGGATAAGGAAGAGGGGGTTGGGAGCTGCGGCACCAAGGGGCTCATCAACTTTTTGAATCTACCCAAAGTGCAATGGGGGAAACGGGATGGATGTTTTGGAGAAGGCAATATGACCTACTGATCTGACTGCATGGTAGTAACAACAACTCCAAAGTCTGCCCCTGGGACTCCTTTAGCATGTATGTAACTTGCACAGGCTCGTAACTCATCTTCTTAAAGTGACATCATTTTAAAACTTCTGTTCAAGCTCCATGCCCTTTTTCTAACTCCTACCATCTGACAGTTTCCATGGCTGCTTTCCTTTTCCTGATAAAGGCTGTTCAACAGCATCCCTCCACTCTCTGAAGAAAAGAGAGAGTTGTGCTCATGATTAGGCAAAGGCAAGATTGTTCAGTGAAAAAAGCTCTGGGCCTGGGTTCTAGATTTTCATCGGCCACTGACCGGCTGTTTTATTTTAAGTTAATTACCCTAATTTTACTGTGTTGAAATGGGTTGTTTTTGTTCCTGTTTTTAAGTCCTGAAATAAAGATGATACTTGCTATATCTCTCTCACGGGGTTCTAATGGGACATAAATAACATAACATAGATAAGAGTGCTTTCCAAAGAATAAATGACTTATTATTAATATAACATACAATCTATACATATATGATAAAATATTTTATATTATTAAAGGTATTATTTTGTGCTTATGTCTATCCCCTGTACCTAGTGTGATCCCTAGAGCGTGTTTAATAAATGCTTATTGATTAAATGATTATTAAATAGGAAGTCATTTATTCTTTTTTTTGTGGGTTTATTTTGCATCATTCAACTACTGTCTTAATTGTGGGGCTCCTTGTTGGGTACAGGCTGAAAAATCTATGTTTGGAGCCTATCTGGGATCAAGGGAGGGTTGAGACTGATCCCAAACACTGATTTCCTAGGATTTCCTAAGTAAACTGTCATGGCATCAGCATGTAGAAACAAGGCTGTCTCCTCTTTGCTTATCTTTATGGTTTTATTTTCTCTTGTTTCGTTGTTATTGCTAGCTTTTCTAGAACTATATGAAATTAAATCAAGGAGAGGGTAAGTCATTGATTCTAAGCATCCTGTGTTTCTTTTCCCCAAAGGATAGAAAGTAAAAAGCTAACTAGGCCCTGCCTTTTAGGCTGGGATGGAATCCAGAAGAGCTATTTTCCGTGTTCATGTAAACCCAAGAAAGAGACTTGGGCTTAACTTGTAGCATGATTAAACTGCCTGACTTTCATGCCGTGTAGAGATAAGGACTCTTCATGAGGCAAGTTGTCTGCGATCCTTCCTAACACATCTGGTAGTACCCCAGGGTATCAAAGCCCAGGACACGATACTTGAAAATTGAATCATGTAGCTATGGGACAAACCAGGCAGTAAAAGGCAACATCAAGTACTTTTTTTGGAAACAGACTTGGCATGAATCCTAAATACATGTCAACATACAACCTCCTCTGGGCCTCAATTTCTTCATATCGAAGATGAAAAAGCTAAGTTAGAAAATCTCAAAGGTCCATTCCAGTTCTGGGATTCTTGGATGCTGTAATTATAATTTTTTTTCTTTGCTTTTTTAATCTACATAGAAAATGAGATAGAAGAAAAGATTTATTAAAGAAAAAAGTGAACATGGGTTTGCCCTGGAGAACTTTAAATATACTTGGAGAGATAAGACAAACCAAAAAGAGAAAACAATGCTGAAGAGCACTTGGATAAAATTGAGTGGGCAGCTAGGTCACCCGGTGGATAGAGTGCCAGGGCTGGAGTCAGGGAGACTCATCTTCATGAGTTCAAATCTGGCCTCAGACACTTACTAGTTATATGATCCTGGGCAAGTCACTTAACCCCTGTGCACTTCCATTTCCTCATCTATAAAATGAACTGGCTCTAGTATCTCTGCCAAGAAAATCCCAAATGGGATTGTGGAGATTTGAACATAGCTGAAAAATATCCCAAGAGCAGCAAATAAATTTGAGTGCTAAGTTCTGCATTTCTAACAATAAGTATGCTACAAGAAGGGAGAGAAAGGAGAGTTCAATGTCCTCAGAGAGTTTTTTCAAAGCTCCCTAGAGCAGATGGGAGAGCTATGATGTGTATACAGGAAATGGAGAAGCAGGGAGGAGATGGAAGGGCATTTGTGTGTGAAGTAGATGATACATTTAAAAGATTCAGGCAGGAATGAGCTTGATCCTACCATTGGACAGTAGGTTGATGGGTATTTATAGAGGAATGAGTATGTTTGTCAAGCTCATTGTTGGTACACGTGAAAAAAAAAGCCATGTTTGGAGTCTATTCAGTATCAAGAGAGCTGAGATTAATCCTAAATGCATCATTCATAATGGTATATTGGAGGAGTGTTTCTGGTGTGTAGTGGTGTTGTGGCTTGTGGTACTTAGAGATGGATATCAAGGAAGACTTCCATGCCTTTCTACAAACAATCCCTTGGTGCCCCTATCAGAGACCTGATTTCAAAGGCCCATAGGTGACCCAGGAGAGCACTTCTGATACTCTTGTGTTTCCTGGATAATAGAAAAAAAAAATGTATCTTGTGGAGAAAGCATCAAATTAAGAGTCAGAAAAATCTATGTTTGAATCTAGACTGTCACTAAGATGACCTTTTATTCATTCCCACTTTATATATAATTCTATCTTCCTCTGGCTTAATAACTCTATAATCTTGCACCTCCATTCTGTGCTAAGCAAAGCACATGGTAAGAATTATACAATTATTATTTATTATTTTTATTATTTCAGTTGGCTCACCACAACCCTATGAAACATAGGCAATATTATTATATCCCTTTTATAGATAAGAAACAGAGGTTAATAGAGAGCTGAAGTGATGTGTCTAGGGTCACACAACTAGTTAGTATCTGAGGCAGGATTTGAGCTCAATCAAATTTCAAACTGGAATGGACCACCAAGTCCAATGTAAGTTGTCCAGGATCACACAGCAAGTGTCTAAGGCAGGTTTAGAACTCAGGTCTTTCTGACTTTAAGTTTAGAGTTCAATTCCCTTATTGCCTACGTAGGGACATGGTGAGGAGAAAACAAGGCAATGAATATAAAATGTTTTAAAAACCATAAAGCACTTTAGGCATGTCAGCTCTTGTGATTGTTGCAAAGGCAAGCCCAGCATCGAGGACGCAGCACCGCATCATTATGGGGCAGAAAAGGGAACCCTGAAACTTTTCCAGCCCATTAACGAAGTGCAAGGCCTCCTCATTTTTAAATGCAACATAACCTGCATGTCAGGTTGCATTAAGATGTCTCAGGTTACGATGACATAAATGGTTCAACATAATGAAACATGACACAGAGAAATATGGGCATTGATCTGTGCCACTAATTTAAGGACGCGTTGGGTTTTGCCTTGATCCGTTTTTATGTCCTATACCAGGAAGTGACACATGGATAATGGGCATTGTCTGCTGTATTGTTCCCATGACAGTCTGCAGAGATCTGTTTTTTCTGTTATTGATGCATCCTGGGTATTGACAAGCCAGTTTTCATATTCTTTTTTCTGATGGCCAGTTGTCAAATGGGCATATCTTACAAAAATGCTCTCGAGGCCGCCTTCAAGCAAATGAACACAACCAGGCCTGCCTTGTATCTCCCTGACCTCTATTTGCACTTTCTCTGCATGTAAAGTGTGGATCATAGCGTCATAGATCTAGAGATGGGAGAGAGCTCAGTGGCCACTGGGTCCAACTCCCTCACTCCAAAGATCAAGCCGTT
Organism: Pseudochirops corinnae; assembly: GCA_028646515.1. Lineage (NCBI taxonomy): Eukaryota > Metazoa > Chordata > Mammalia > Diprotodontia > Pseudocheiridae > Pseudochirops > Pseudochirops corinnae. The sequence continues at coordinate 48,124,803 of CM053587.1, read as the reverse complement.
GATACCCGAAGAGTGTAAGTAACTCACTTAAGGTCAAAATATGTTGACAGGGCAGACAGAATTCAAACTCAGATTTGAATTTCAATATATAGAATTCCTCATCCTTGTTCTCTTCTTCATTAATCTTGTGGCTTCAAGTATGTTGTTAAACAAGTCATCTAAACTCTCTGGGTCTGAGTTTTGTTTCTCTGATTGGGATATCTCCCCAGCCTATATTACAGTGTTGTTAGGATCAAATGAAATGTGAAAATATTTTGAAGAGTTAAAGGTATTTGGAGAATACGAAATATTATGATCATAGGAATTGGTGTGGTGTAGTCAGGAAAACCTAGGTTTTCCTCAGATACTAGCTTTGTGAGCAAAGGTAAGTATCTTCACCTCTCTGAGGTTTTTTCCCCAATTTGTGAATGGAACTAATAATACTTACACCTGCTTTATGGCATTTATTGAGAAACTTAAATGAGAATATACATATATACATATACATATATTTATATAAAAAGTAACTTGCAAATTTTCAAGTATTATACATGTGTATATGCAAATATATATGCATATGTGTGTGTGTGTGTGTGTATCACTATTATTATCATTATAAAATTAGAGTGATCTACCTTTGAAGAAATCTCCCTTTGGAATGCTGTCTACAGCATTTAAGAAAACATTAGTTCACTTAGGATGAGAAAATCAAGAGGGAAATCACAAATTTCTGAGTCAAATAACAGAACAGGTTGTGAAGTTTTCCCTCCTTCTCCCTCCCATTCAAATTTGAGGATGAATGATGTCTGCCTAAAATAATGCATGACTGGCACTCTGTTACCAGGGTGGATAGAGGCAAGAAAACAGGACAAGGATAGTTAGAAGGAGGGAAAAAATGAGGATGGGGAACTCCAGGACATAAGGAATGACACATAAACAACTGCAGACATCAGGCCCTCATTTTACCAAGATAGAGAGAAAGTACACTGGGAAATCCAGGCAAAGTACTGTGAAAAATCTGAGAATAGAGAAGTCACATTTCTAAGTGCCCTGTAACCAGTCAGGGTAACACAAGATTTAGCAGAGTCAGCAGATTTGGAATATGATATTCCAGAGGGCAAAGGAGCTAGGATTACAACCAAGGATCCCAACAAAACTGAGTATAATCCTTCAGGGGGAAAATGGCTATTTAATGAAATAAGAGACTTTCAGGCATTCCTGAAGAAAAAACAAGAGCTGAACAGAAAGTCTGATTTTCAAATACAAAACTGGAGAGAGGCATAAAAAGAATAGGAAAAAGAAATCTTAAGGGATAAATATCAATAAGGTTAAACTATTTACATTTCTCCATGGGAAGATGACACTCATAATTCCTAAAAACTTTCTCATATATATATATAGATATATAGATATATATAGATATATATAGATATATAGATATGTAGATATATAGATATATATAGGTATATATAGATATAGACAGAAGGCATGGATATAAGTTGACTATATGGGATGATATGTTAAAAAATGAAATCACTCGGTGAGAGAAGCATCCAACCCACATGGTTCTTCACAGGTCTCCCACCAGTCCAACCCACCTCCTTCTTCCCCCCTCCCCGTATCCTGTCCCCACCATGGCAGACTATCTTATCAATGGTGGCACTTTTTACATTCCAGATGATGGGCTCATGGAGCAGCAACTCTTCAACTGCAGAGATGAACTCACATACAATGACTTCCTCATCCTCCCAGACTACATAGACTTCACAGCAGACCAAGTAGACCTAAATTCAGCACTCACCCAAAAATAACCCTGAAGACCCCACTTGTTTCACCCCCAGTGGACACAGTCACTGAGACTGGGATGGCCATAACCATAGTGCTGACAGGTGGTATTGGTTTTATCCATCACAACTGCACCCCAGAATTACAGGTCAATGCAGTGTACCAAGTGAAGAAATATGATCCAGGCTGTGGTCCTGAGTCAGGATGTGTTTGAAGCCAAGGCAAGGCATGGCTTCTGTGAAATCTCAATCATGGACAATGGCAAGATATGCAGCCACCCAGTGGGCAATATCTCCTCTCCTGACGTCGACTTTCTCATGGAGGAGGAACGTTTCCTGGGTGAGATCATGACCAAGAGGGAGGATATAGTGGTGGTTTCTGCAGAAGTCACACTAAAACAAGCCAATGAAATCTTGCAGCAGAGCAAGAAAGTGAAGCTACCAATTGTGAATGAGGATGATGAACTAGTAGCCACCACTGTCCCCACAGACCTGAAAAGGAATCAGGACTATTCCCTGGCATACAAGGACACCAAGAGACACCTTTTGTGTGGGGTAGCCATCAGTACCCATGAGGATGACAAGTACCGACTTGACTTGCTGGCCCAAGCTGATATTGATGTGGTCATGCTGGACTCTTCCTAAGGAAACTGCATTTTCCAAATTAACGTGATCAAGTACACCAAAGAGAAATAGAACAACCTCCAGGTTATCGGTGGCAATGTGGTGACAGCTGCACAGGCAAAAAACTTCATTGATGCTGGAGCGGACACCCTGAGGGTTGGCATGGGCAAAGGCTCCATCTGCATCACACAGGAAGTGTGCTGGCATGTGTGTGGCCTCAGGTGACAGCTGTATATGAGGTCTCAGAATATGCATAGTGCTTCAGTGTCCCAGTCATTGCAGATGGTAGCATCCAAAATGTGGGCCACATTGCCAAAGCTCTTGTCCTTGGAGCTTCCACAGTGATGATGGGCTCTCTGTTGGTGGCCACCATAGAGGCCCCAGGCGATTACTTCTTCTATGATGGGATCCAGATAAAGAACTATGAGGGGATGGGCTCCCTTGATGCCATGGACAAGAACCTTGGCAGCCAGAACCATTACTTCAGCAAAGCAGACAAAATCAAAGTGGCTCAAGGGATGTCTAGGGCATGCAGGACAAAGGTTCCATCCACAAGTTTGTTCTGTACTTGATTGCTGGCATCTAGCATTCCTGCCAAGATATTGGCGCCAAGAGTCTAACTCAAGTCAGAGCCATGACTTCCTCAGGGGAGCTGAAATTTGAGAAGAGGATATCATCTGCTCAGGTTGAAGAGGTGTCCATGGACTCCATTCATATGAAAAGTGACTCTTCTGAGAAGTGGCCTTGTTTGCTTTCACTACCTCTTACCTCTCACTCTATGAGTTTTTCAATAATAAGCTGGATATAAAAAAATTAAAATAAAATTAAGGAGTAAGAAAGAGAAATGCCCTGGGAGAGGGGAAAGAAAGGAACAGAATGGGGTAAATTATGTCACGTAAAAGAGGCACAACAAGTCATTTGGAGTTGAGAATAAGGGGGAGGTAAGGGGGGGTACTTGAAAATTACTCTCATTGGAATTAGTTCAAATATGGAATAACATATATAGTCAGTTGGAAATAGAAATTTCATACCCTACAAGGAAGTAGGAGGGGACAGGAATGGGGGTGTTGATATAGGGGAGGATGAATTGGGGAAGGTAGTAGTCAGAAGCAAAACACTTTAGGATAAACAGGGGTAAAATAGGATGGAGATAAATACATAGTAATCGTGACTGTGAAAAAATTTTTACAGTGTTTCTCTGATGAAGTCCTCATTTTTCAAATATATAGAGAATGGATTCAAATTTATAAGAATACAAGTCATTCCCAATTTGATAAATAATCAAAAGATATGAACAGGCAGTTTTTAGATGGAATAATCAAAACTATCTATAGTCATATGGAAAAATAATCTAAATCACTATTGATTAGTGAATTGCAAATTAAAATAACTCTCGGGTACTATCCACACACACATTAGATTGGCTAATATGGTAGAAAAATAAAATAACCAATGTTGGAGGGGATGTGAGAAAATTGAGATACTAATATACTGTAGGTGAAGTTGTGAGCTGATTCAACCATTTTGGAGAGCAATTTGGAAGTATGACCAAAGGGCTACAAAACCATGCATATTGACCCAACACCACTATTAGGTCTGTATCCCAAAGAGATTTGAAAAAGGAAAAGGATGTATATACACAAAACTATTTCTAACAGTTTGTGTGTGTGCGTATGTGTGTATGTGTGATAGCAAAGAATTGGAAACTGAGAAGATGCCCATCAATTGAGAAGTGACTGAACAATACGGCACATATGTAAGATGGAATACAATTGTGCTATGAAAAATTATGAAGGGGATGATTTCAGAGAACTCTGGGAAGACTTGTGTGAACCGATGTGAATGAAATGAACAGAAGTAGGAAAACACTTCTAATAGCATTACTATAAAGACAAACAACCACAAAACCTTGAAAGACTTAGGAACTCTAATGCAATGACCAACCACTATTTCAGAGGATTCTTGATAAAACATGTTAACGATCTCCTAAAAAAAGGTGACAGACTCAGAAAACACAATAACAACACTCTGTTCTCATACAGAAGTTCCTCTATTATTTAAGTCATCCAAATAGGATTATCTTCTCCCCAGTGAAGTAAAGTATGCCTTGAAATGTGATCACTAGACCTACTACACACTTCCAGGTGCAGACACACCAGAAGTTGTTTGTTTTTGTTTGTTTTTGTATTTTTGCTGTGTTTTGTTTTGCAAAGGCAAGACCAAACCTTCTGGTTTCTATCCAGTTCTCTTTCTGGTGACCAAAGGAGGTAAGAAAGAGACAAACAAAAATGTATCAAGGACAAGGACCAGGTTCTAGACAACAGATGCCAAAGGTGGAATGTAAGTTCCTTGACACGAGGGTCCATTTCGCCTTTGTATTTGTCTTCCTAGCACTGCACACTGCATCTGGTATATAGTAGACACTTAATAAATGCTTTTTTCTTTCATTGTTTCTTCATTCATTGGATAAGAGATATGGAGCATGAGTAATAAGAATGAGCTTTATCCTGAGCCAACCACCTTATTTTTCAAGGTCTCTTCATAGGATTCCTGCTGAGGGCAAGAACAGGTCTCAAGGTATAGATGAACCTCTCGCCAGTCCCCATCTCTCATAAAGGGAAATCAGTACAACATAGGGAAATGAAAAAGCAAAGAGTTCCAATCATACTGCAAAAACTATCTACAGTAGCTGCACAAGAAATTAGCTACAATGTGGTACAAAAAGCACTGGATCTGATGTGAGAAAACTTAGATTCTGATTCTAACTCTATCACCAACCAATGAATGATCTTTGGCAAATCTGTTAACTCCTCTGAGCCCCAATTCCCTCATCAATAAAGTGAATATAATCATATTTATTCTACCTAACTCAGAGAGTTCTTCAGTCAGTTAAGAAACAAACATCTATTAGGCATCTAATAAGTCCTAGGCACTGTACAAGGTGCTAGGGATATAAACACAAAGATGAAACAGATGTTGTCTTTAATAAACTAGTGTTCTCTTGAAGATGACATGGTTGACAGGGCAGAGGCCAACTTAGTGGGGTGGGGTGAGTACTCCTGCCAATTTCTCCCAACCCAACCTACTAAACAACTTCTAAAAGCTACGTCAAGTCAAATTCTGAGTGGGATAAGACAACAAATTATTTAAGTCATTTTTCTATCCCAGAACAGCTTAGAAGGACAGAAAGAGAGGTGTGCAGACCCAGTTATAGGGGCTGACCAGGAATGTAGTATGATGGAAGCAGCACCAGCCATAGGACCTAGGGATAACAGCAGTGATGGTGACAGCAGCAACAGCATTGGTTTCACCAGTAGTGCTCAATTCTTAAGGATGGCAAGAAGACTAAACATTCAATGAAAAAGATATTTTAGGGGATTTCTGGGCTAATAATGCATGCAGGATTCAGCATCATTTGTCAGCAACTTTGTCCATTACCCATTTCCTGGTTGTAGTTTCAGAATGCAGAGGACCAGTTATCATCTCGAGTCATGAAGAAGCAGAGGCCCTTCCTAGGTAAGAACCAGAGCACAGAGTAGGAGGTTAATGGTCAAACCTCTCCCACTGGAAGCACTGAGAACCTACAGGTCCCCAGATCTAGCCATGAAATCTGAGGCTGGCCATCCCCACATCAGGGGTGGGCAGAGCCCAGCCCTAAAATCAAGTGCAAAGGCAAGAAATAGGTTGAAAACAAGCAACAAAAAAGAACCTGACCATAAACAGCTTCTATGGTGACTGGGAAGTTCAAGAAGAAGACAATGACATGAAAACACCTATAAGCAAAGCCCCAAAGAAGATTCTATGATTGTGACATCAAATGAGAGAATGAATATAATGTTTTTTATAACTCTAAAGTTCAATATACATTTCAGCTATTACATTATTCACTTATTTGAGCATCACTTTCCTCATCTGTACAACAGGTATAACAACTCTTGCACTGTTTACATCATCTGAGTATTGAAAGGAAATGTAAATTGCTGAGTGCTTAATACCAAAGAGCTTTTTATTGTGACTTAGCAAATCCTATGCTATTACTCAAGGGTTCTTAACTTGGGGTTTGTGAACTTTAAAACAAAATGGTGACATTTGTATTTCAATATAATTAGTTACTTTTGTAACCCTGTACATTTTATTTTATACATTTAGAAACATTATTCTAAGAAGTCCATAGTTTTCACCAGACAAGGTTAAGAACCCCTATGATGTAGATCACACTCTAGAATAATTCAGCATATATCCACATATCTTACTAATTTACTCATACCATAATTTTCTGGGGTGCCCCAAATAAATTCATTTTTTTCTCAAATACATTCCAAATACTTTGGCATGATGACATTCTTCTTTGGGGGAGGGGTGTTTCCCTGGGGCAGGGACAGCTGCTCAGAGAAGCTCCATTGCCTGCCCTCTTCTGAAAGAAGGAACATTTCATTTGCATCATCTACAGTGACAGTTGAAGACATTTTGCTTTGGGAAAAAAATCAACCTAGTTTGGATGGAAACGCAGTATAATTTCAGTAATTTCTTTTAGAAAAGTTATCAAAATCATTACTTTTGTACTACAGCAGTTCTTGGTACCTTCAAAGACATTTTACAAGCAGTTTATCTGATAGTTCCGAAGGCAAAAGACTAAAGGAAGGAATTTTTTTTTAATATTGGAATGGGGGTGGAGGACAGGGAGACAACAGGACAAAAAAGAGGGGAACACTTTTCCCTAAAGAGGGGAGCAACTTGGAAGTGATAGATGCAGAATTAAGCATTCTCTCCAGCATTACACCAAAGCCCAAGGAACATAGAGAGGGAAGCAGCCAAAGAATGAAATGCAATGGAAGAGAACAGAATGGAATAGAATCCTGGGACCAGACGGAAATCTGAAGATCATTCAGTTCAGCTCCTTCATTTTTCCAGAAGGGTAAGCTAAGGTTTAAATGCTTTACCTAAAGCAACAGAGACACTCTGTACCCTCCTTTTTCTGGGTTGTTGTTCTGTATTTTCTTTTACCTTTCTAACCTGTTTCTTCATGCTTGTGGTATGTCCAGTTAAGCCAACTGCCTTTCCCTTTGAATTGAAATATATCAAAAAGACTGTTGTTTTATATTGATGACTTGTCTAATCCTTCTCCAAAGACCATTTTATGGCCCAGTATCAGGTGTCTCAAAAGGGTGGGATTAAATAATTTCTGAGATCCCTATGAGGATCTCTTAAGATCTACAATTCTACAATTCTTTATAATGTCTCTTTATATAAGAAACTCCCAAATACCCACCTACAGAGACAAGCAGGGAAGCTTTGCTGCTGACATTTAAAACTTTATATGCAACTTTTAAAAAGTAAAAAGAACATAAGAGTTCACAGTTTCAGAACCCTTCCACTCCCACCCACCCCCCAAATGAGAGGAAATTAGATCAGATGAACTCAAAGGTCTCTCCAAGCTCTAAATCTATGAGTCTATAAGTAAGTATATAAACATAAGTGAGTACATAAACATTCGAGTAGGAAGAGAACATTAGATCAGCAAAGGCTTCCTAGACGACTTGAAATCTGAGCTGAGCCTTGAAGAAAGCAAAAGATTCTGAGAGTCAGAGATAAAGGAGTTATTTAGTTTGACTACAATATAAAGCACAGAAAGGACAAAGCATAGCTGAAGGGAACAAGTAGTGAAGGTGGTGTTACGATATATGGCACGATAGAGGAAGCTCTAGATCTGAAACCAGAGAAACTTAGTTCAAGTCCTGCCTCAGATGCTTACTATCTATGTGATCTTGGACAAGTCATTTAACTTCCCTGGGCCTTTATTCCTTATCCATAAAATGAATGGATCAGAGTAGGTGACCTCTGCTTACCCATCCAAGTCTTAATGTATAACTCTTTGATCTTGTCATTGTGATATATTTATTTCATGAACTATCAAATACAGTTGATGTGGCAGATAGTTCCACTGAGCTGCTTTTTCCCCCTTTTCTTTCTTAAATTTTAGTTTTAGTTTTTGCTTTGAAGGATGCATTTCTAAGCAGAGGTTGGAGGATTGGGGTATATTATGAAATAAAGATAATGTAAAAAAGATATCAATACAATTAATCTCTCAGAAAAGAAATGTCACTGTACTATTAGAAATGACAAATATGAAGTATTTGTAAAGCATGGAAAGACACATGAAGTGATAGAGTGAAGTAAGCAGAACAAAGAAAACATAACACCCAATGCCTACTACAAAGTAAAACAACCAAAAATTTAAACTGAATGCTTGGCAGTCATGATGATGAATCTTTGCTGTTGAGAAAAAGGTATCTCTCTCTCTTCAGAGGAAAAGTCTGTTACATAGGCTGTCAGACATGGACAAAGTATGAGCTTTGCTGAATATTTTTCCCCTCAACATCGTGTTAGTATTGTTGGATTCCTCTGGCCCACCACTTATTCCTTATCTCGTAACCAACACATCTTCTCTTTCTCTCTTACAATTCTCTTATGATATCCTCACCTGGGAGGTTTTCATTGGTTACATGTTGTGGTCTGCCCACACCTACCATGCATTTTTCTATTGCCTTCTCTGTGATGATCACCTTTATTTCTTGAGTTCTTTGTTGCTACACAGCAAAACTTGAAAAGTGTTTGGACTGAAAAGAGGATCTTTTGATGTTACAGAAAGCTTGGGGTCAGTAAAAATGCTTTACAATTTGTGAAAGCAATGGGGCTCACTCTTTTTCTTTTCAGCCCTGAGTCCACCTTATTGTCCTTTACCATCTATCTCACATACACATACTGTTGGACAAGTACTAGAAAGGGCCCACTTAGTCATGGTGAAATCTGGGCAATAGACATTCTTTATTCAATTGTTTTTTCCTGTGTGGATAAACAACTCAAACTCCACCGGATGACTGCAGTTTTCTTTTTTTCAGGAGACTGCAATGCCTCCAGGTTTGATACAATCAGAACAACGTCCTCACAAACAAGAGTATCTTGATAATCTCACCAGCCAGCAGGAATCCCCCCTTAACCTGATTGAATCTCCTTCATCACAGTGGTGAATACTTTTCTCAACCATACATCTCCATGCTTTATGCTTCACTTGATGTTTTTCTTCAGTTATTGAATAGGGTTACTTCTGCTATTATATCTTCTGAGGGATCTTGAATGATCTTGATATATGGATGGGAGACCCCTGGTTGTAACAGAGCCTAAGGCAGACTTTTGTTCTGCCAGATGGAATACTTTTTTGTACAATCATTGAGCAGTAAGAACACAGAATCTTTTAGTATCAAACTATTTCCAAACAACTCAGACACTGTGATGTTAAGGTCCAAGTGTGGTGATCCCACTGTCCTTGATGGAGAAAATTCTTGCACTAGATTTTGCCATTAATTTCCTCTTTTCTTCTCTTTGTAGTCCTCTTTCTAGCTTCATCCTCGAATGCCCTTAGGATAACTATTTGTAGCGATACTGGGATTTGAAGATCTTCCATGCCCCTTGAGCTTGCTGATGTAGCAGGAAGGGGTGGAGCAAGAGAACGCCTGAACCAAGCTAGTCTCCATGCTGTACCGACTGGAAGCAGCTTCAAAGGCAGTGGCTGCGGTTCCGAACTCCTTTTGCTTTGAGCAGGGCAGAATCTCTGCTAAGGACTCCTGCTGAGGACTGCCTGGGGCAGGAACTGCCAGGGGCTGGAGCTGCTGGGACCAAGCTGCCTGGACGCTGAGCAGTTGCGTGCATGAGGAGAGGAGGATCTTTGCCTGAGGTAGCCTGTCCTGTTTGAAGGCTTGAGGATGTGGGTGTTTACTACTCTGACCACATGTGCCAACTTCATCACTACTGGGTTAGCTTTGACTTTCTGGTTTTGGGACTCAGTCTTCTGGTATTTAAATGAATGCACTATCTATATTTCTTATGTAGAGAGCCTGTTCCATTTTGTGATTAATAACTATATCAGCATATGTATAGTTACTGTAGGCATTGTGAATACTGCATTGCTGATACACTATTGCTTCTCTCCACTTCATGAAATTAGATAATAATCCATCATCCATCTTTGTAAGATAACATTGCTTTTATATTGGCAGATTAAAAGTTTGTTGAACAAGGTACTTTCTGGGATATTTTGATTTCCTTTCTGGTTATAGCACTTCTTACTTTGCTTTAACTTTTGGATGAAATTATTATATTCAGTGCCAATATTATTTCTGTTGTCCATTTCCCATTTTAAAATTCTCAGTGGCTTGAGTAAATAATTTCTGGTTAATCCTTTTTAATCTTACATCACATATATATTTTTATCCTCACTATTCTTTCTTCTTTTTAGAAAATAAATTCTGGACTTAGCTCTAACAAGTAAATGGTCTAACTATGCACAAACAGCTGATTCAGGGATAACTCTCACATCCATAATACATCTTTTATTTTCTTCTAAAATTAAGTCAGTTACATTCTTTGTGATATTATTCAGAGCTCACCATATCCAACACTTCCATTTTTAAGTGTTTATGATATGAAAATGTGATTCTCCTTGAAGACAGTGATCATCCTGTGCCTCTTTTTGTATCCGCGGTACTTGGCACAGTATGTGGAACATAGGAGGCACTTAATAAATATTTATTGTTTGAATAGCAATGTCTTTTGACTCCAAAGTCAACCCATTTTCTACTTCATCATAGCTGATTGTCTGCTGTAGGCTTTCTCCTATTTGAAATTATATGAGGGGGTTCAACTCAATTTGGGAATGACTAGTACATTATCCTGGCTTCCAGTGGCATGAAGTGTTATATAGAGTCCCTAATTCTTGGGATTAGGTCCAGGAAACTAGGACAGACAAATTATTTACTTATTAAATCATAGCTTCTTCCTTTCCTGTCTTCCAGTCTAGTCACATCTCTCCAAAATAATGGACTTGTGGTGCTCACCAGTGAAAGTAGATAAGGGAGACCTAATTAGTCTTTTTGATCTCAATTGTTTAATGAACCCTCTATGAAGCTAAGACTTAACTGGACTGGTTGTGGTAGTTTTTTTGTTAGGCAAGGAATTAGACTATTGAATCAGTGTTAGGTAGTGGAATACACAGGAGGGGAAGGGAAAGGAAGGAAGGAAGGAAGGAAGGAAGGAAGGAAGGAAGGAAGGAAGGAAGGAAGGAAGGAAGGAAGGAAAAAGGAATAAAGGAAAGAAGGAAAGAATTCAGAGAGATGCTGAAACTAAGTAAAGATTGCGAGACTCTCTGAGGCAACATGATACTACAGAAAGAACACTGGGCCCAGGTTGAGTCCTAAGTGAAATTTTGTGTTTGGTCTACTATATAAATCCTCTAAAGAGTGCTATAGAAGACTTAGGTTTTATTCCTCATTCAGATCTCACCTCACGGCAGTGTTCAGACACCTAGATAGGACCTCAATGTTTTTTGTTTGTTTGTTTGTTTTTGTTGTTTTTTTTTCCTCCAGAAAATAGATTCCTAGCTTCTTGCCAGATAACTCAATGGAAGGTAAGTCTCAAGTATCTACAGTCCTGGGTTCTAGTTCTAGTCCCAACTCTGCTACTAATCAGCTACATGACTTTGAGTCAGTAACTTTACTTCTCAAGGATTCAGATCACTCATCTGTTTTAAAATAAGTGTTGTTGATCTATACCAGGATTCCCGACTTGGGGACCACAGATGTCAGAGATATTTCAAGTGGTCCAAGAACTTAGGTAGGGGGAAATATATATATATGTTCATTTCGGTATTAATTGGTTCCCTTGTGATCTATGCATTTTATCTTATGCCTTTAAAAATATCATTGTGGGAAAAGGTCCATAGATATCACTAGACTGTTATAACGGTCCATCATACAAAAAAGGTTAAGATCCTTTAGACTATATGATCTTAAAGGTCTCTGTTAACTTTGATGCTCTATGGCTAAAATGCTGAGAAATGGAATGAGTCAAATGCTACTTTCTTGAGCCCACGAGGTTTGGCTCTTTCATGGATGGCACAGAGGAACCAGGTAGGTACAGTCCTGCTCCTGCTTAAATATGGGATTGATCCAAGGCACCCTGACCATACCTCATTTCCAACATCATAGTCTTCTCATCAGCATGATTTAAAAAAATAATCATGGCAAACTTTAATTTTATTACCCCAGAAATATATTAAAAATGTAGATCTTTTATAATTCCTTCAATTAACAGTAGACACTTCTTGATTACTTTCTAATTAAATCATTTCACTCCAAGACTTAGTAATTACAACAAGAAGTTATTAAAATTAGAAAACATTTGCTAACTCAGTACTTTTGATTATTAAGCCTTTGTCATTTAATATCACCAAACAGTCTATGAAGATATATGAGCATGGAAACTGATTTTAATGTCTTCAGCTGCAATAATTAACCACAGGTGTCCTAAACAATGCCATGTTTCTTTCCTGTCACATATTTTTTTTTCTGTGAAATCTACTGTTCTTGTCATCAACCCGATTTGGGGGCCTATGAAACTATCTTCCCATCTATATTATTGTTTTTCCCATAGAAGAGAATTATATCCTTGAATCTCTTCAGCTTGGGTATTTTATCTTTCTTTGGTGCACTGATGAAAATACATCCACAGCTTATTAGAAGAATCATTTTGAGTTACTCTGCCTTTGATGGGTTTATCTGACTGATCACCACATTCCGATCTATAGAACAATAAAACTCCCTGATCAGATACATTCCTTGAAAGAAAACATCTGCACAGCAGTGGCAGAGGGAACACTGTGCTATTTGCCTCTGTGCCAGGTCACTGGGGTGACAATTTCCTCTCATCAGACTTCTCCTATGCTGTGATATCTTTTATCTTCAGCAAGCAGACTCTACGACACGGAGAAAGAATTTTTTTTCCCTCTTTGGACAGCCTCTGTGAAAATAAAAAAAAAAAGACTCCCCCTCCCTCCCTCTTGCTCCTTACAACTGAGCAGCCACTACCGATCAGTATGAGTAAACGGTACACACATCATCAGTGATAGGAAATGGCTTTTGAGGAGTAAGATTGGATCCATAGAACCAAATGATCACTGTGAGCTGTGATCAGTCAAAGCAAATTCTGCCAAATGTGATTCTGAGGCACAGGGTGAGGTGCTAATGGCCGTCTATTGGAATATTGGTTTGACAAAATAGGCCTTGCAAGATATTGACAAGTCCTTCAGTGTTCTAGCAGAAAAGATCGTCTTAGAGCAGAGCTGCTCCTTTGCCTGCCATCTACAGAGAAGGCAAGGGAAAGATTTGGGTAGAAAAATCGCATGTTAAAGAAGCTGTCAGAGAAAATCATGAATGCAGATGACTGCCATTAGAGAAGATTCACAGGAATTTGAACCCAATGTAATGAATCCCTAAGGGAAATTCAGAGGATATCTGGATATCTTCTGATACTGATCCAGTTCAGTTATATCAGAAAACATAAGATTAATGTTTTGTTACACACAATTCACTGTATTTTTATCCATCTATCTATCTATCTATCTATTTTAGTTTGTCTGTATCAATTCATTCACATAGGGAAGATTTCTTTTCTCTACTGATGCTATTTTGAAACTGGTCTGTCAAATATTGCCTTAGAAGGTAGACTGGTTTACTTAACACTAGTAAATTAGGCAGTTTCACCGAGTTCATCTAGACAGCTGGCATCAGATATCTAGATCTTCCTGGTTCAAAGGTGAACTCCCCATCCACCCTTCAACGCTATCCCTCTTATTAAGTAAAAATAACAAATAAAACCTTACATTTGTTTTTTTCTGCATTAAATACAAAGTAAGATTATAGCTAAGATTTATATAGAGCTTTAAGTTTTGCTATAACTGACTCCAGAGAATTAAAAATGAGCATCACACAAAAAGCAATGGAGAGAAGTATAGTGAGCATGAGCAAGCTGTAACATCTGGATGTGTTACCAAGAAGAAACTCCAGAAAAGAGCAGGATTAAAGGACTTACCTTGTCAAGGAATTATAGGATAGTGAAAGAAACTGGGCTGGTGCCATGGTGAAAATGAAGGGAGGCAGGAGAACAACCAGAATGCTCCTCCAGTCTGCTCCAGATGTCAAGAGAAAGTAAGGCAGATCTGTAGCACCCTGGGGAGACACCCTATGGCAAACTTACTGGAAAACATGGGCAAAAATATGACTTGGACAGAGGATGGGCCAGCATAATTCAGGTGTATTCTGATTCTTTACTAAGGACTTCTAAGTGAATGAGATTGCTGGTTCATTTGAATGGTTAAGGTTTACAAAGCACTTTTCAGATATTTTCTCACTTGATTAGCCCTGTGAAGCAAGTATTATTATTGTCCCCATGCAACCTGGGGTGTCACACCCTTTTTACAGATGAGGAAATTGAGGTAGAGAAGTTAAATGACTTACTCAACATTTATACAGCTAGTAAGTATCTGAGACACAACTTAAATACAGGTCTGGAAGGAGGAAAGGAAGGAAGAAAAGTAAGAAGGAAGGGAGGTCGGGACGGAGGAAAGAAGGAAGGAAGGAAGGAAGGAAAGGAGAAAGGGAGAGGGGGGAGGAAGGAAGGAAGAGAGGGAGGAAGAAAGGGGGGAGGAAATAAAGGAAATAAGCATTTATTAAGCACCTACTATGTGCTAGACACTGTACTAAGTATTTTACGAACATCTCATTCGATCCTCACAACAGTCCTGCAACATAAGTGTAATTATTATCACTGTTTTAGAGTTAAGTGCTATGCCCAGGGTTCCACAACTAGTAAACGTCTAGGACCACATTTGAACTCAGTTCTTCCTAACTCCACACCACCTAGCTGCCTCATTCTGGTCTTAATTGGGCTACTAACTCTATGCTTCAAATAAGATTTTTCACCTCATTTTCCTTAGGTATAATATGAAGAGAAGGGACTAGACAACATGCATTTCCCAGCTTTAATACTTTAATATTATACATAATGCATATTTGTGTATATGTCTGTATATACACACACCCTTACATAATATACACAATACATATACAAATATATGTACAATATATACAAAGTATTTAACATACACATTGCTGGATGTTTCAGGTCAGCAATACTTTGTGCCAGAATTTTTTTTTCTCAGTTTACACATCCCTTTTCTACCTTCAGAGCCCTGAAGAACAAAGTGGGATAGAAGTACCTTGGTAAATGTCTTGATCCGCTCTGAACATTGTCTACATAAGCTTGCATGTTGCTCCAGTTCCACCCATGCTGGGATAAGCTCAGTATCTCTCCTACACATATAAAGACACCAACATAAGCCTCCCCAAATGGCTTATTTACATGCCCTTGAGATATGCCTCTTTACCACGACATGGACTCTCTGGCTCTGACATTTTTAATTAGTTTGTCGGGAGAACTGTGATCAGTGAGAGATTCACACCCAGGTAGCATCTCTACAACTAAGATTTTGGAAATTGTTTCCTTTGGTTTTACCCAAACTTTTTCTTGTTTGTTTGGTTTTTTTTTTCCTCATTAGAAATCAATCAATCAACCAACCAAGTACAAAGGCAATATGGTGCAGAAGAAAGATTACTGTGTCACTGGATTTGGAGTCAGCTGGACTGAGTTTGAAACCCAGCTCTCTTGATTACTACCTATGTGAACCTGAGCACATTGTATAACCTGTCTGAATCCACATTCCCCAGCTAGGAAATGAAAATGGGATGGATGATTTCAAGGACTCTATCTAGCCACTAAACTCACTGTGTGTGACCTTAGACAAGTCACCATGCTAATTTCCTCCTCCATCAAATGTTAATAATCAGTCTTGCCCTGTACACTTTGTGGGGCTTTCAGAGGAGGTGATGCAATAAAGTGAAAATACGTTTGAGAAAGTTCAGAATACTCTACAAATGTGTCATTGTTTTCATTAACCTTAAGTAGAAAAACCTGTTTTAATAAATATATCACGTAAGAAAAAATGGGTAAGATAGTTTCCAGTTGACAAGTAAGTGTTTTTGGCTTTCTGCCCATCTGCCCATCCTCTAGGGGTGGGTGAATCAGAAAACTTGTTAGATGGCAGGATGGATTGTAGGAAGGAGGTAGGAAGAGAGATGGGCTTTCAAAAAAATTTATTTGAATCTTCATTGAAAGAAGCAACTATGGCAACTTAAAACAGCTGCTGAGCAACATGGAAAGGAAGCTCAAGGAGCTAGAGGAATGTGTGTGTGTGTGTGTGTGTGTGTGTGTGTGTGTGTGTGTGTGTGTGTGTGTGTGAATGTTCTTAGAAACGGACATTTAAAGGACTGTGGTTTGGCAAGAAAGCTGTTTATCTAAAAATCTCCTATCACTTGAAGAAGAGATTTGACAAGTCAGTGTAGCCATGACCCTCTCCCCCCCCCCCTTTTTTTAACATGTTTTTTGCGTTATGGGAAATGATTATTTCTCCTTATAAAATGGGGCCTCTAATCTTTAGCTCATTTCCTTATTTTTTGTTTTAGATGAGTAAAAAAAAAATGCCTTGAATCTTACCAGTCTACTATAGGGCATTTTTGCCCTGTCATTAATTTTCAATTTCTCCCTATTTATTGACTCTTTCCCTGCTACCTATGATAAGGTCTAAGTATTCCTCATCCTTAAGAAATTCCTCACTAGTGCATATCATCCTGTCAAGAAAGCATCCTCTATCTTTCCTTCATTTCATAGATTTAATCTGAGCAAAAATGGTCTATATTTGTTGCCTCCTCTTCTCTTCTTCCCACTTAATTCTCAACCTCTTGCAATCTAACCTAATCCCTGAAGCTACATGTGATCTTAGAACTACTAAATCCCATGACCTTTTCTCAGATATTCTTCTTGACCTCTCTGCAGATTCTGACACAGTTAACCCAACCCCTCTTCAAGCATATTCTCCTTCTTTACTTCCTGCAACAGGGCTTCCACCATTTCTGTCTCAGTCTACGTCTCTCCCTGTCTCTCTGTCTGACTGTCTCTATGTATTTGTGTCTCTGTCTCTCCCTTCCTCCTTCCCTCCCTCAATCTCTTCTGGTTCTCTTCTTACCCATCAGATACTTGTTGCCCATGTCCCTTTTGATGTATCATCATGCATAATATGTCCCCTAAGTATAAGTATACCCCAAGGTTCTGTCCTGCACTCTCCTGTTTTATTCCTTATAATCTCTCATAGTGATTCAGCACCCAGCAAATTCAATGATCATCTCTATGCAGATAAATCTCATACCAAGAATGTAGCTTTTTCTGTCTCTTGGGACTGCAATACATTTCCTCCTCAACTTTGCCTCTTATATCCCTATCCACCTTTACAACTCACCCCCAGAACCACCTCTTGCATGAAGCTTTTTCTGGTTGCCTTATATGTATTCTTTAATCAACTTATGTGTGTTCACATTGTCTCTCTTGATGCAATGTAAGTTGTCTAAGGGCAGGAACATTTCATTTCAGCCCTGAGCACAGTGTCTGGGTCCTACACAGGAAATTTTAAATATTTATTTTAATTTATTAGTTTATTGATTGATTAGAAATCAGATCGGTTCCTAGAAAAAACACTTTACAAAAGAATGTCTGACTACCTGCCTCTATCTATGACATCTGTCAATTTGATTCTGAGACTCCAATCTCATGTCCTTTACTAGAGCTAAGGATTATTGTCTTCTAAACTTGAACTGGGTCTATATTATTCTGAAACATCCAGCCCATTGTGTTAAAAAAAAAAAAAAAAGGTGTTTGACCATTTAAAAAATCTAAGCACATTGAGGGCAGAAATTATTTTAATGTTTGTCTTTATATATTCAGTAACTGGAACTGGAAATATAGAATGATGTACTGAGAGCTGATCTTAGAGTCTGGAAGACATGTTTAAATCCCAGCTCTGACATATAATGGATTTGTGACTTTGGAAAAAAGTCACAACTTCTCAGTGCTCTCAGGCAGCTCTGTAAGAGATTAAGTTACAGAACAGTTTGCTGACTTGTTGATTTCCTCACTGGAATCTCCCTATACCAAGGAAATCACAAATATCCCCTTCTCTCCATCTCCCCCTTCCCCCTAAAAGACTCCCCAATAGCTCTCATAGATCCTGGGATATAGCAGGCACTTTAAAAACCCTTGCTGAATGGAATCAAATTGACCTAAATGATTTGTATACATGGCACCCAATGGACTATGTCTAGAAAAATAGATAGGGTCAACTTCATTCTCCACTTGGAGTAAGCATTTCTCTTTGCAAGGTAACAGAGGAATAATTTGGAGGAAAGCTTTGTGATCCTTCTTGATTGCAACATCACAAGGTTCATATATATTACAACTATCCTGAATTTTTTTTTAACAACCCCTTTACATTTATCATAGATATCTGCCTTTTCTGAAGTTATAAAGTTCCTTTGACTAAGTTTCTATCCTGATATCAATTAATCAATCAAGAAATATTTATGAAGCACACCTCGTATGTCAGACATTGGTCTAGTCTAGATGCTTGTGACTTAAGCACAAATAATGGCATAGTTTCTACATACAAGGAATTTGCATTCTGATGGAGGACATAGGCATAAATATATATATATATATATATATACACACACACATATGTGTGTGTATGCATATTTATATATGAGAAAGAGAGAGAGAAGAATAAATACAAAATAGTTAAACACAAGGGAGTTGGGAAGAGAAAGTTCTAGTAGTTGAGAGAATCAGAAAAGGTTTACTGGAGAAGAGGGTAATTGAACTTCATCTTAAAGGAAGAGGGACACTCTTTGAGGGGGAAGTAAGGAGGGAGGGTATAATAACCAATTCAAAGGCAGAGTGACGGTGTATCCTGTGTGAGGAAAAGAGAAAAGACCAGTTTGTATGATTTAAATGGTGAAGGTGAAGGACTAATAATCAATGAGATTAGAAAGATAGATTTGAAAGAATTTAAAAGTTAATTAGAAGAACATGTGTGAATATATATAAATTATTATAAAAACATGTATGTAGACATATATAGTATAGATGTGTACATGTATGTATGTGTATGCATATTTCCCTAGAAACAATAATGTAGCCATGGAAGTTGAATGTCACATGGCCAAATATGAGTTTAAAGAAAATTATTTTGACAGCAGTGAGGAAAACAGACTGGAGTGGTGAGGATATGAGCCAATGACCAATTAGGAGGCTTCTGAAGTGATCTAGGGGAGAGGGGATGAGGGCCTGAACTAAAGTGGTAACTGTATTAGTGGAGAGAAGGAGGTAAGATGTTGTAGAGATAGAAATGACCAGATTTGGTAATTGATTAGCTATGTGAGGTGAGGGAGAATGAAAAGTCCAGAAGAGTATTGAGGTTATAAGCCTGGGAGACTGAAAGGATAGTAATGTCTTATATAGAAATATGAATTTGGAAGATGGGAGAGTTTTGAGGGAAAAATAATGAGTTAAGTTTGTACATGACGTGTTTAAGGGGAAATATGATTTGAAATGTCAAATGGACGGACACTCTTCTTGGCTCTGGGGATAGAACACAAATAATGAAATAATTTCCACCCTCCTAAAGATTACATTCTCTCCAAGGATATATGTTTATATAAGTATATAGAAAATAAATGCATGATCAGGCTATCAACAAACATTTATGAAGCACTAACAAAGCATCCAGAACAGTGCTAAGTGCTGGGAATCCAGATATAATCAAAAAGAAAGACAGTTCCTGACCTCAAGAAGCTTATGTTCTAACTCATAAAAAGATAGCTGAAAAGCAGGGAGAAGGAGAGGTTTGGAGTATGGGCTAAGTCTGGGGAATGAGAGATGGCTGGTCCAGAGTCTTTCCCAAAAATGTAGGTGATGGGAAGAACTAACCAATGGGAGAAAAGGTCCACAGGAGAACAGCTGAGACATAGTACTGTGAAGGGAAGTGGTTAGCAACTTGGAGTGTCTGGGAAAGCCTTAAGTAGGAGGTGATGCTTGAAGTAAGCCTCAAAGGAAACTAGGGAATCCAAGAGTTGGAGCTGAAGAGGGAGAATACTGATCAAATTGGAGACCACCTGTGCACAGACACTGAGATGGTAAATGGAATATTGTTTGTGAAGAAAAACAAAAAAGGTAGTTTGGCTGTATGGGAGTAATCTATAGTAAACCTGGAAAGGCGCATTGGAGTCAGGTTGTGAAGGGCTTTAAATGCTAAACAGAGAAGTTTGTATTTGATCCCCTAGGTAACAAGGAGTTTATCGATCAGGGCAGTGACATGGTCAAAGAAATGCTTTAGGAATATTGCTTTGGCAGATTTGTTGAGTATAGATTGCAGAGTAGAGAGGATTGAGTCAGAGGCCAATTAGGGAACTATTCAATCAAAATGGTCAAAGCCCTTATGTGTGTGCAGACAAAACTCACACTGAGCACTACTTTTGTCAACATATTTGCCAACCTTTGACTCTCATCTTTTCTAAGTTGTTTTTGTTGGATTGAATTAACTTAGGACAAATAACGGGGGGTTGGGGCCAAAACTGAGAGGAATCCTCATGTTTAGTATTTCCAATGTTGCAGATTCCTCCCACCCATAAAGAGACAATTGTATAATACAATTATAAAGAACAAAAGGTTCTGGATCTGATCTTATCCTCTTGAGACTTAAAAAGTTACCTGGGTGATTCCGTTTTTACAGGCAAAAATGAGAAAAGTTATTTAATGAAATCCTATTTCTAAGTTAATCTCTGGCTACTGTGAGCACCTCCTATGTGTAAATATGGCAGTAATGTTGCTACAGTAAGAGACATTCTCCTGAAATGAATTTTCTTGCAATTTATCGTATGTGTTCAACCAACTCTCTACTGATGCAACATTCCCCAGTCTGGGGACTGAGACTTTCTCGTAACCGTGGCCTGCAGTATGATACAGTGGCCTCCAGTCACTCATCAATCCAAATCATTTGATGTGGTTTTAATTAGTCCAATCAGGGGACCCAGAAGATATTATAACTCTGCTGCAGAAGGAGGAAAAATCAACACTTTGTTTACTTCTGGTGCCCCAGACGCATGAAGACACACCAAAATAACTGCTATTTATTTTACAAGATGGAAAAAATATTGACCGCCCTCCGGTCATAGAAGGCATTTTCTTTTGGGATTACAAGTGCAGAGATGAATTAGGTACACTTAGGATCAATATCTGTTTCTCTTCTTGGCTCAAGATGGGATTTGTCAAAATTCGAGAGCAGATTCTATTGAGTGTCAGCTACAAATCCTTCCAGTCCTGAGTCATACACCTATTCAGGGTTGAAATATAAAAGGCAAAGGGCTTTTTCAGCTACAATATCTGGGGTCAGGATGCTGGATCGCCTCTCTCTGCCTTTTCCTTTAATGAGCTTTAGTTTGATGAAGTGACCTTACAGGTAGAGAATGGAAGGGAGTAAAGAGTCTTTGCTGGCCATAGGCAGTCACTCCTCACCGAATTGGGGGAGAGGCAAAGTTGTAGCACACATTATGGAGGCAAGGGAGGGGAGGGAAAGAGAATGGAGAGCGGAAAGAACTGAAGCTAAAATAGGCCTTGTTAAAGGCAAGACCAGAGCATCAGAAAGACTGCTGGGGGAGGGTAAATGTGGCTGGAATTTAGAGGAGGCATTCCCTCTAGCCCTGCATAATTTTTGGAGGCCTACAACAGTTAATCAATATGTCCAGTTGAGGAACTAGCCATTAGGGATAGGGCGTGATGTGGCAGAAGATGCCTGTCTGACTTGTATAAGGTTTTGCAATGAGTTGGGAGGAATCAGGTCTTAGAAAGTAGGGTGGGGAGGCAATGTCTCTGAAAATATGAATTCTAAAGCTATTTGGATTGTAGCTACTGGGGATGGGAAGCAGTCCTTTCAGGTAAACACAGAGAAAGTTTTATTTTATTTTTTTTATTTAATATTTGCATGTATTTTTAATGACAGAAAATCTCACTGTCCCTATATAGCATGTTATTGGCACAATTTTCAGAGCCTGTCTAAAGAATGCAAATGCCTAGTCTCAACTCTGATCATCTTTTTGCTTCTTCTTTATTTTTATTTTTTTGTAAATTAACTTTTGTTGATTTTTAGTTTACATCATTCATTTCCAGGAGATTCTGAGTTACAAATTTTCTCCCCATCTTTCCCCTACCCACCACCCCAAAACAGCCATCCCACTGTATACCCCCTCCCCCAATCTGCTCTCTCCTATATCCTCCGCCTTACCCCCTTTGACTTTCTGGTGGGGCAAGATGGATCTCCCTACACCAGTGCCTGTATATCTTATTTCCCAGTTGCATGTAAATAATAGTAATAATAATAATTAATAACATATACATATTTTTTTAAACATTTGATTTTAAAACTTTAAATTCTAGATGCTTTCCCTTCCTCCCTCGTCACCCACCCCCACTGGGAAGACGAGCAAGTCAAATTACAGGTCCTGTATGTGTAGTTACACAAAACATCTCCACAATGGACATATTGTGAAAGACTGGAAAGTTTTGTTTTATTTTATTTAGTTTTCAAATAGTAAGCATTCAGTTTCTTTCCCCACTACTTCTCCATGGGGGGAAGGGGGATTAGGGAAAAAAGAGGAAAAAAATCCCTCATAACAAAAATGTGTAGTCAATCAAAACAAATTCCCACACTGGTCTTGTCCAGAAATATCTGTCTCATTCTGCATTGTGAGCTCATCACCTCTCTGTCAGTTTTCAAAAAGGAAGCAGGAGATGAGCTGGGCCATATTTTAATAGCCATGGAGGAGAGGAGGAAACATTTTTGACAGAGAAAATTGCAT
Organism: Pseudochirops corinnae; assembly: GCA_028646515.1. Lineage (NCBI taxonomy): Eukaryota > Metazoa > Chordata > Mammalia > Diprotodontia > Pseudocheiridae > Pseudochirops > Pseudochirops corinnae. The sequence goes on along the minus strand of CM053587.1, from coordinate 48,101,729 downwards.
ATGGAAATGGGAATAATCATGGCATGTGCAGGGGTCAGTTAGAGGGAATGGATTCAACTGGTTAAAAGCCCCTCCCACATGCACAAAGCCCAGGCCCTAGGGACTGCTTTCTTCCTTGCCCTACAGTTAGACCAGATCAAGCTGCTGGGCCCTTTTACTTGCTTTGTATTCTCACCCTCAGTTCCTTCTCACCAAACAACCCCTAACTGCTGCCATCTCTCTCTCTCTCTCTCTCTCTCTCTCTCTCTCTCTCTCTCTCTCTCTCTGTCCCTGCAGGGGGTTTCCCAATTTCCCCTAAATTGTTTTCATTGGATTTCATTCCTCTTAAAGGTCACCCCAAGCATTGTTATTTCTGCCAGGTGAGCACAACTCCTTTTCCCAAATAACAAACACTATCTGGGTCCTAGACACTAAGATGGTATCTTTCTGGCATGTTTGGAGGAAATCAGAGGCCAAAGCAAAGCTAAACCCAATGAAACCTCATTTATCCAATGCTATCTCAGAAAAAGCTGTCCAACAGGAGTGAATTTACTAGGAAATGGAAGTTTGCTCCTCTCAGCAATAATATGGAGATGGAGATCTGTGGACCAGCAGCCTTACCTTACTGTCGTCTTTAACAGAGTAACTGAACTGATGATGAATCCTTCCCCAATCACCCAGGGTCTTCATTAGCAACATCACTTAATGTACTTTGCTATAATATAGGAATGCATTTTTCATCTCCTGACATACGTAGGACTATTTCTTCCTATTTTAACGTCCCCCTAACCACCGTCTGTGCTTTCTGAGTTTTTGTGTCTGTTTTTTTAAGTTGTTCTTTCTCCATCTTTACTATTAAGCTAACTGCTATCACTTCCTGTAGTGAAGTGCTGCAGCCACTAGCAACCACCCTTCCTAATTGACTAGTTTGTGTTTGGTTTGTTTATTTTTAATGAGAAAAAGAAATAATTTCTGACTGAGGGACTTAAGAGCTTTGTTTTAAATGCACAAATACCATTGAACAAACGTTGGAATGTCTCCTCTGGCTGCCCAGAAGCCCTTTTCTGCCTGGGTCCTGGTTTTCGCTTATATTCTGAACAGGTGTGTGATGAGCAGAAGACTGAGGGGCGCCTGTCAACTAGCAGAGCCATTATTTCATATCCAAGTAAGCAGTGCTTATTTCTGACACCAAGGCAACAAAGTAGATTCTGGAAATTCAGTCAAAGAATCAGAGCTAAGAAACAAAGGGGGGGGGGGGGAGGGAAGGCCAGCAAAAGCTACACTTACTATTTGAATTGGCCCCCTTAAGTTATCTGATCCTTTCTTTAGTAAAGCTTATGTAAAGTTCCTTCTATTCACACCAAGGAATACTTCTGAATATGAAAGCAAAAGGGCTTAGTTAATCACTCAGAGTTTTCCAAACTTCTAGGTGTTTTGTATGGGAAATATCAAACACCTAGATGAATAGCTGACCTTACTTTTCACATGAAGATGCCTCGATATTTTGGAGGGGAACTAATCATTGTCCCCCACACTTAACTTTAAAAAAAATCAATGCAGCTAAGATAAAAAGATATAGTATCAATGGTGGAAAAATCTTTGCATCAAATATCTCTGATAAGGGCCTGATAGCCAAAATATGTAAGGAATTAACAAAAATATATAAGATCAAACATCATTCCCCAATGGATAATTTCTCAAAACATATGAATAGTTCTCAAAAGAATAGTTGCAAACCATTAATGACAATATCAAAGTGCTCCAAATCACTAACAAGAAAAATGCAAATCAAAACAACTCGGAGGTCTTATCTCACAAATAAAAAATGGACCAAGGATACAAAAAGGTTGTAATAGTCAATGTTAAAAAGGTTTAAGACATACACTAAAATCTTTTTGGTGAAGCTAAAAATTTGCACAACTATCCTGGAAACAATTTGAATTCGTGTTTAAAAAATGACTAAAATACCCATACCCTTGAGCCAGAGATCCCACTTCCAGAAACATATTAATCCCATATACACCAAGATATTCATAGTAGCAATATTTTTTTCCAGCAAGACAGAACTGGGAACAAAGTAGATGTCCATCAACTGGAGAATGGCTAAGCAAATTACGGTACATAAATGTAAAGAAATATTTTGGGGCTGTAAGAACTGACAAATATGATACAGAGAGACATTAGGAATCTATCTGAACTGATACAGAATGGAGTAAGAAGAAACAGGATAACGATCCCAACAATGACTATATCAATGTAAACAGAAAGAACAGCAGCAAAAAAGAAACTGAGTACTGTATAATTTATAATAAAGACCAAACTTGGCCCCAAAGAAGAATTGGGGGAGGTGGAAGTACCTCCTTCCCTCCTAGAGACTATTAGTGTGGGATGTTCTTCATAACTCTTAGTCACAAATGAGATGTTGATTTTTTTTTTTTTGATGAACCACTTTTTTTCTCTTTCTTTTCATGATTTTTGGGGATAGTTCTCTGAGCAGGAGAAGGGGAAAGGAAAGGGAAAGGGAAAAGGAAAAGGAAAAGGAAAGAGAAAAGTAAAAGGAAAGATGTGAGATTCCACTTTGGAGGAGCTGATATCTTACTAGACTTTGAAGGGTAAAAACTTATGGAGAGTCGTGTTTTTAACAGGGCTAAAAGCAGCTAAACAAGTCAAAGAAATCTATAGGATCCTAGTATTTAGGATGGGGTTTTAAAGATCATTTAGTAAAAACCCAATATTTTCCAAATGAGAAAACTGAGGCTCAGAGAGATTAAATTACATTTCCAGAGTCAAAAAGGTAGCAGAATTAAAGGGTGAAATGTCAGGCATTTGCTAGTCAAGTCTTTTGTTTGTTTGTTTCTGAGTAATTTGGAATTTTAACACCTGTCCATCTAGGTTCTTTCCCCATATCTCTCCAACCACCACAGAAAAGGTTGGTCTTGTTAATCATGAAGAATGGAGGCCAAATTTCCATGCTTTATCACACAGAACGATGGCTATTAATTCAGTCACTTGCTCAGTCAGACACCTTGGGGAGCCTTCCTTACCCTGATGTCTCTAGCCTTATCTCCCCCAGGTGCAACATTATGAAAATGCCCCCATCCCATGCTTAGAATGAGGAACAAGGGTGAGAGGAATCTTCTGGGATCATTTTGTTTATTTCGGGAGAGGAATTTAAAAACCTTAGGTGAAAAATCCCACTGGAAGTTGGATTGGCAGGCTAATTCAGTTTCTTCTGTCTCCATTCTCTCTAACACAAAGAAATCGACTAGGGTATCTGGACAAAAAAAACAGGAGCTTGGGTTAGATTTAAACAGAGAACTAATATAAGGGAATAAGGGCACACAGGCCAACTTGCTCCTCCTTGAAATTCCAGTGACTGGAAAAATTAGCCTCCTGTTTCCTTTCTTCTCCCCCCCTTTTTAATTATAACTTGCTGAGGCACTAGCTAATACCCTTTAATCTCTTTTAATAACTACCCTATCCTGGGTTTTTCTAAGCATCCTTCTCAAGGCATCCACAAATCCGAGAATGCTCTTAAGATTGACTGACTGACTGATCTCTCAGCTCTGCAGATTTACTGATCCATGGTTTATTCTTCCAACTCTGGCTATGAGGGATAGACAGAAAGGGGAAAAATAAGAATTTGACCCTACTCTAGTTACTGAGACCAAACAACTCAGCTGAGGAAGGCTTCAGACAAATTGTGAAGAAGCCAGAATTTGTCTTCACTATTTCTCCTTCTCATCATTTCTGAATCCTTTCCCCCTCTTTCTGAAATCATATCTCTTGAAAGGGAGGAAAAACTAATCAAATCATGAATTAGATCATAAGATCCATGAGGACAGGGGTCATATCTTATTTATCTTTTTATTTCTCCCAGTGTTTAGCAAACTAACACAATGTTTTTCATCTAATACAAGCAGGAATTTAACACATACATATTGAATTAATATATTAAACAAATGATTTATTCTTATTGAAGTGTTAGGGACTAAATATGTTCCCTGTTTAAAAGAGGAATTTGGTGCGAGATAATGGTTAAACCAAATGGGAAAAGCTCTAATGGTGGAATCTCAGGCACTTTTGCTGACCAATTAAAGATGTGGGAGTCAGATCCTGCTTAGAATCCTCTCACCCCTAAAATGATGCAATTACTCCCCTGTTTCATTAATTCATAATAGCTTTCTCTGTGATTTAAAATCAGTGAACATTTATTAAACACCTTCTAAATGCTAGTTGCTATACTAGAACCTGAGGATACAAAGATAAAAACCAGACAGTCCCTGTCTTTGAGGAATGCCCTCTCCCTGTCATCTTCACTCTATCTTCCCCACATCTTCCCCTATCTTTCCTCAATGTGCCTCTGGTCCCACCCAACCTTCTTTCCAAGTATATATGTCAACTCCTGTTAATTATTGTCCCTTATCTTTCCTACCTTTAATAGGTAAACTCCTTAAGAAGGCTGCCTCCTATAGGTGGCTCTATTTTCTTTCCTTTCACTCTCTTAACTATCTATAAGCTGGATTCTGATCTCATTATTCAAAGGAGATTGCTCTCTCCAAGGTACTGATGCTCTCTTAACTGCCAATCTAACAGCCATTTCTCAATCTTCATTCTTATTGGTTTCTTGGTAGCTTTTGACCCTGTCAATCACTCTCTTCTCCATGATACTCTCTATTTGCTATGTTTTCATTACACCAGTCTTTCAGTTCTCCTTCTACCTTTGTGAACTCACTTTCTCAGTCTTTTTGTTGGATCTGTTCTGGGTCCTCTTCTCTTCTCTCTTTATACTATTTCACTTGGTGATTTCCCCAGTTCCCATGAATTCAATTATCATCTCTGTGCTGATTATTCCCTAATCTATACCTCCTTTCCTTATTTCTTTGTTCACTTTATGGATCTAATGTTCAATTGCTCACTAAACATCTCAAACTTCATGTCGCAATGATGTCTTAAACTCAACATATCCAAAACTGAACACATTATTTTGCTGTCTAAGCTATACCCTCTTCCTCACTTTACTATTATGATCAAGAGCAATATCATCATTCCAGTTCACCAAACTCATAATCTAGGTGTCATCCTTGGCTCTTCACTCTCTCTCTCATCCTCCTCCAATCTGCTGTCAAGGCCTAATGATTTTACCTTTGTCACATTTCTTTCATATATGTCATTCTCTACTCTTATGCACCATATCCTGGAAAATGCCCTCATTACCTCATGCCTTGCTGGACTACTGTAGTAACCTATTGGTTGGAGAGCCCACTATCACTTTCTCCCCACTCCCTTCCAAAGTGATTAGCTGTCAAAGTGATTTTCCCAAAGGGCAGATATGACCAAGTCACAGCCCTTTCCCACTCCCACTGTGGTTCTCTATTACCTCTAGGATCAAATATAAAATCCTCTGTTTGGAATTCAAAGTCCTTCATAACTTGTGCCCCCCCCCCCAAGCAACTTACTTGTTTTCTTACACTTTTCCCACCCTCCTCTCACCCCTATGTACTCTATAATCCAGTGACACTGGACTCCTTGCTGTCCCTCACTTGAGTCTCTCTATCTCCAGACTCCAGGAATCTTGACTTGTAGTCTCCCAAACTGGAATTCTCAAGCCCATTCATCTTTACCTCCTAGTTTTTCAGGCTTTCTTCAAGTGCTACCTAAAATTCTACTCTGTGTAGGAAACCTTTCCCAATTCTCCTTAATGTGTGTATGTGTATGATGTATGTGTGTATATATATAAATAAAATGCATATGTTATACATTATATATGTACATGTAATATATATTATATATACACATGGGTGTGGTGTGTATATATTATATATTATGTATATGTATAATGTATCTATTATACATACATATGTGTATCTCTGTATATGATATACAGTTTGTTTGTACACAATTGTTCTCATGTTCCCTCTTCCACTACACCATGAGTTTCTAGAGCAGAGGGGCTGCCTTTTTGCCCTTCTTTGTATCCTCAATGTTTGTCTACAAATGCTAGTTGTTTAATAAATATTTACTGACTGACTGACTGGAGTCTTTGATTATGGACTATCTTATGTTGTCCTTATTATTGCCTGCATGTGTTTTATCTAACTTTATTTTGAAGTGTTTGCAACCTGTGGTCTATCCTCCTGTTCTCTCCACAACACCTAATACAAGGCTGGGTAGGAAGTAGGAGCTCCATAAATACTTCATTGATTGATTGGTTGATTGACCTGGAAGTTGGAGTGTTTCACTTGTCATCCAGATGTTAGGTGCCATGTTGACATGGCCAGTGACTGCCTAACCAGAGTTGTTGATAGACAGGCCTACTACAAAACTCTCAAGTATGTTGTTAGGGGAAATGTTGGAAAGGGAATATCTAACACTGGGATTTCCTAGTTATTATTTTTCACTGTTAAATAGGGAATGATCCAAGGGGTGTGATCTTAGGGGAGGTTTAGAGGGAAGGGAAGAGAAGGAGGAAGATTTTTGAAATCCTTAGAACAAAATTAATTTAAATTCAAAACCCATTTTGAGGGGGAGGGGGTATTTAAAACAATAGTTCTAAGAGAGGGCTTCAGAAAAAGAAAGCAAAAATAAAATAAACTTTTGGTTGAATATTGAAGTCCATACAAACTCAAGATGAATTAAATGAGAATTAAAGTGAAATATTCAGCAGTTTGAACCTAGTAACATGACTCCCCTTATCCACATACAAGACAAGAGATCATTCAGCCTTTCTATGTAAAGTTAAGCAAAATGACAGTCTCTCCTCTCAAGGAGTTTACATAAGAATACAGGTTCTTAATCTGAGGTGTATGGGCTATTTTTTTTTTTTGGTAATTCCATTTCAATAGAATTTTTAGTAATTCTATGTATTTTATTTTATATATTTAAAAATTTTATTCTGAGAAGGGATCCATGGGCTTTACTAAGCTGCCAAAAGGGTTTAGGACACAAGAAAGTTTAAGAATCCCTGCTCTACATCACAAAGTCTTTTGTTTTCTAACTCCCTAATCATGTATCATTTGTGTATTACTCCTATCTATGGTGGCTTTTTTGTCTCCTTTCTAGGCAACAAATTCCATGAGAGCAGAGATCTGCGACTTACCTAAATATTTTAGCCCATTTCACAGCAGCCAGCACTGGTCGCCATACACAGTGGCCCCTTCACAAATGTTCATTGATTTGTTGATTTCATTTGATTCCCTCCAATGTCTGTCTCCTTCAACGAGTCAATAAGTATTTATTAAACACCTACTATGTGTTGAACACAGTGCTAGGTTCTGGGAATACAAATAAAGATGAAAACAGTCCCAGTCCTCAAGGAGCTCACAATCTAATAGGGAAGAAATCCTGCAAACTATCTGTCTGTCTGTCTATTTGTCTATCTATCTATCTATCTATCTGTCTGTCTATCTATCTATCTGTCTGTCTTTCTGTATTTATGTCTATTTGTCTAACCACACATGCACATATACATTTGCATATATATGTACATATATACATATATGTAAACATACTGCATATATAGGTATATTGCATACACATATCTATATGGGTATATGTTTGTGTGTGTATAGAAATATAGATATGAATAATCTCCAGGCTATTCCACCTATATCTATATCAATGTAGGTACTGATATAGATTGAATAATCTGAAGGCTGTCACAGAGGAAAAGCACTAGAATTAAGAGGGTCAAAGAAAGGCCTTTTGTAGAAGATGGGATTTTAGTGGAGACTTGAAGAAAGTCAAGGTAGCCAGGAGGTAGAGAAGAGGAAGGAGACTATTCCAGGCATATGGACAGTCAGTGAAAATAGACAGAGGAATATGGAACATCTTGTGTGAATATTGGCAAGCATCACTGGGTTATATGGTGTGCTGAGCCAGAATTTGAGAATTGTGCACTTAGGCTTTGATCCTGGTATAGAGAGCTACCAGAGATCTGGAAGATCATTAAGACCATCTGCAAGAACACAGGCTAAAAGGGTGCTACAGCTAGTAATGGATCATGTCTAAACTTAGTTAATTTCAGAGTTTATGTCCTTCCAGAAGTATTGACACTTAATTGAATTTACCAATAAGCATTTATTAAGTATCTACTATATGTCAAGCAAAAGACAAAAGTGAAAGAATACCTTCAGTCAAGGAGCTATAGTGGAGGCATCGTTTAAGTACCTAAGTATATATAAAATGTATATATTAAAAAACAACAAGTTTTTGTTTTCATGTGCACAGGGAAGGCACTAGGGACAAGAGAATAAGAAAAGACCTCGGGTAGAAAATTGTGCTAGAGTCGAGCTTTGAAGAAAACTAAGGATTGTAAGAGGTGGAGGTGATGAAGGGCACCTTGGACATGGTAGAGAGTTTGTGCAAAGAGACAGAAACAGAGATGGAGTGTCATACAGGAGGAATAGCAAGAAGCCTAGTTTTTTCATATCAGAGAGCGCTTGAGGGGCGTGATGTATAAAAAGGCTGCAAAGATGGTCTGGAATCAGGTTATGAAGAATTGCAAATGACAGAGGAGGTTGCATTTCATCCTAGAGCATATAAGAAGCCACCAGAATTTTTTGAGACTCTTAAAGTTCGAAAAGCATTCAAAGGAACTGAGGGTGTACTAGCAGACTCTTAGGTACCAGAGCTGGTATGGTTGGACGTGTTTTACATCTATGCCTCAGTGTGTGTGTGTGTGTGTGTGTGTGTGTGTGTGTGTGTGTGTGTGTGTGCGATAAGCAGGGGTGCTGGGAGGCTGACAGGAGAGAATGGATGTAAAATACTTTGCAAATCCTAAAGTACTATACAAATGTCTATCGCTGTTCTTTTTAAGCTAAAAGGCCTCTGGTCTGGTCATGGCTTCATTCTCTAAGCCTTTTATTGCACGACTGCTGAGCTCAGACATTGTTTACAGAGTAAATGTTTAACTGGAATCTGTAGGGGAAAACATAATGTAAATACACTTAAGTGTGACCTATATTATTAACATTTTCTTATGTCTAGACAATTAAAAATAAGAATAAATCAAGCCCTGATTTGTAGAAATTATGATTTCTGATGTGCAAATGCTCATGCCGAAAACCTAATGATTGACTCTTCTATAAATTAGAGCTGGCTCCAGCATATCCTTGGGATTGAGGCTTCCCAAGTTCCCTTCTTAACACATAGTATTGACTATCTATAACTCACTCTTCTGTAACATAAACACTAAGTGCTTCCATTTGTCCTCTATTATATGCAAATACCCTGACCTGAAAGTTTGGCTGTTATTATTCATTAACAATCTTATATAAATGGAATTGGACCCCTTTCTTTCACAAAAAAATACCTAAGAATGAGGCCCTTAAATAATGAGATTTTTGTTAGCAGGTAAGGCGTAAGATAATCATGTGCTATCTGAATTCAAATCCCTGCCTCAGACACTTACTAGATGTAGAATTCTGGATGTCACTTGACCTCTCTAAGCCTCAGCTTCCTCACCTGTTAAATAAGTGTAATAATCAGTTTCATAGAGCAGTTGTGAAGATAAATAAAATAACATCTATGAAGCATCTGAAAACCTTAAAGAACTATATTATTGCTTTCTATTCTGATTATGAAGTTAGGGAAGGGAAGTATTAAGAAGAAAGAGGAGAGAATAGTTTGGGACCGTGCCAAGGAGAGATAGGTATGAGGGAGGGGAATAGCAATGTGGTGCTTTGGGTAACCCAAAAGGAGCATAATGGCATCAGGTATCTGCAGGGTAGAAAAAGACTCTGAGGGAGGAAATGCTGGTAAAAGAGAAGAAAGGAAGGAAACCTGATTGAGGTATTCTACTGTAGATAACCTGAAGGTACTAAATGCCTGGGTTTGACGTGAGCTGGTAAATTGGAAAGAGTACTACAATAAAGGTGGAAATCTGGACTAGCTAGCTGTTTGACATCAGATAAGTCACTTCCTCTCTCAGGGCTTTGGTTTCTCCATCTGTGAAATTACACAAGTGGGGGCAGCTAGGTGGCACAATGAATAGACCACCGGCGGTGGAGTCAGAAGGACCTGAGTTCAAATCTGACCTCAGACACTTAACATAAAAACTGGCCGTGTGACCTTGGGCAAGTCACTTAACCCCAATTGGCCTACCTTCCCCCCTCCAAAAAAAGCAAAAATTTTAAAAATATATTTAAAAAAAAGAAATTACACAGGTGTCAGATAAAGCTCTTTGAACTTTATAGATCCTCTGAAAGAGAAGATAGACCTGTGATTCTTGGACTTGGGGCCCAATTATCCTGACATCCTCCATTGAGCAGAAAGGTTCTTTCTGGGCCTAGCCCACTCTAGCCAAAGAGTCTGGTTATAGAACTCCTAACCTTTGAGTAGTTGGTTTCATTTCCGTACTGATCTGAATGAGGCTACAAGGAATAGAAGGTCTGTCTGGGTACCGTTCAGGATAGGTTTCATAAAGCAAGTGAGTTTGCAGAGCAATGACCACAACATCGAGATGACCAGTACTTTATTAGCATCTTGAACAAATGGGCTGGAGAGCCGTGAGCCCCTCAAATCAGATGGCCATGGCATCTATAGAAATATAGCCGCTACAGGACACATTATGGAAGATCAACAACAATTTTAGAAATGAGACCCAGAGCTCAGAAGTAATTCAATTGGCCTGAAATCTCTTACTGTAGTTTTTGTTTTTTGTTTTGTTTTGTTTTCCTGGGGGCTGTGCCTTTCAAAGGGACTTAGGAGGGCAGAGGCAAGATCATTCATCCATATGGACTTATTGTGCCCCTACTCAATACACTAGATGAAGTGGGACAAAGAGGGAAGGAAGACAGAATTATTTCCTTCAAAGAGGCGACAATGTGGTTTGAAAGACAAAACCTACATCTGTGAAAACTACAGAGGAGAATACAGTTCAGCAGGCATGTAGGAACTAATAATAATTAATAGCTAGCATTTATGCGGTGCTTGCAAGGTACTTTATGGGTATTACCTCATTTGATCTTCACTCCAACCCTGAGAGGCAGCTACTATCTTCATTTTGCATTTAACATTTACAGTTAAATGACTTTGCTCAGGGTTACCCAATCACTAACTGTCCAAGTTTAGATTTGAACTCAGGTCTTTGCTCAGTGTGCTATCTACTTTAGATACCTGACTGCCTATATTTAAAATAGAGGGTCTAAGAGTATGGTTCACATAAGTTGTTAAGGGTTGATAATTGTTTGATGAGCTAACCCCAGGACAATATTTAATTTTTTTTTTCTTTTCTTTTTTTTGGAGGGGGGGAAGGCAGGGCAATTGGGGTTAAGTGACTTGCCCAAGGCTAGTGTTAAGTGTCTGAGGTCGCATTTGAACTCAGGACTTCCTGACTCCATGATTAGTGCTCTATTCACTGAGCTACCTAGCCATCCCCAATGTTTAAATTTTAAAAGAGTCTTTCAATTAATTAATTAAATGCTTACTTTGAGTGGGAATTCAACACACCAAGTGCTGAAGGGGGCAAGATTAAGCGACACTTAGAACACAGATTGTGGGCCTATGTATACTCGCTCATCTGACCCTTAGCGCTTCTCCTTGGCCATCCTTCACATAGAAATATTTGGTGGAGGAGACAAGGTTTTAAGGGATCTGGTTGTCTCACTCTGGTGCCCTGCAAACTGTTTTGCCCTGTTGTTGAGTACAGCTGATCAACATTAACCCCTGGTCATATTCAGTTCCCTGTGACTGATCTCCATGCTTGCTAAACCAGCCATGGAAATCAGCATAGACCCTAGAGCCCAGGAGTGGAAAGAAAGGAGATGGGAACTGTAAGCAAAAATATTCTAGGAGATTTAAGACAGCAGGGTGAGGCAGATGTTAAAAAAAAAAAATGCTAAAGCCAACTTGGGCTTGGGAACTCAAAACATATAAGGATCAATTGAAGGAAGTTCAAAATATTTATCCTGGAGAAACTAAAGCTTATGGATTCCATGATTGCTGTAAGTGAAGAACAATAATGTGGAAGAGATTCCCTTACTCTCTTCTCTCCATTTGTCCTTAGAAGACAGAAATAGAAGCACTTGGGTAAATGTTGCTGAAAAGCAGATTTCAGTTCAAAATAAAGAAAAACTTACTTAGCATTAGAGTTGTACAAAAGTGAAAAGGCCTGCTTTGGTTGGAAGTAGTTTCCACATTCCTGGAGGTCTTCATTTGAAGGCTACATGACCATATGTCAGGGATACTGTGGGGGAAGTTATTGATCTGATAAAGAGTTATATTGAATGACCCCAAAGATAATAGTCAATTTAGCATCTATGATGCAATATTTGAGAGTCCATATTATGTGGAGAATAGTTGAAGTCAGCATGGATCTGGAATTTGCCAATTGAAGCTAGCTATGGGCACAACACTTTAAGAGGGACGTAAAGAAGTTAGAGAATAGCCATACGAGGGTTATCAAGATGTTGAAGAATTTGGAAGCCATGATGTATATGGAAAGGTCTTGAGGGAATTGAGAACATTTAGCCTAGAGGAGAGAAAATGTAAAAAAATATGAAATCTGAGGGGAATTCTGGAAAGATTGTGAAATAGGTCAGAAATTTCCTGGCTCTCCAGATTTCCTCCACAAACAGACAGAAAATCACCACAAAATGACTGAAGAACAGCAAAAATAAAGGGGTGAAATAATTGTCCTCCAAAAACAAGTTGAGAGGACCTGAGAAAACACAGGACATCTAGGGACTGGAGTTTGGCTTGAGTGAAGTGTAGACACATCCAGGCCAACTCTACTGAATCAACAAACAACAGACCCTAGATCAGCTCTATTGGGGAAGCAGACTAGGAAGGACTTCAATTCAAAAAGGCCAAGGTCTCCCATTGCATCTGGTATCATCTCAAGTCATCCTGACCTATGTCTTGCCACTGGACCCAGATAGCTTAGGAGAAGAGAGTGAGGCTGCTGACTGCACAGCCCTGCCTCACTTAAATCCAATACACTTGCAAATCAAGACATCATCCTCCTGATGTTGTTGGTCCTCTGCAAATATCAAGGACAAAAAAACAGCAACAAGAATCTGTGAGTCTCAAGAAATTTCACCTCAACTTTCACCTCACTTGTAGCCACAAAAAAATTTACCTATGTTCACCACAGGTCTATAATATAGAAGAAAGTACAGACTTCTGTGATACTTCAAGGGGAATACCAAGGATCAACTGATAGTATTTGTAAGTTTAGCTCAACAAAGAAAGTTTCTAAAAACTAGTCAAGTCCTATACTCTTCTACAAGTCTTTCTTCTGTGCCTACACAGATGGTAGGAAGGTGACTCTGGTTCCTGAATATTATACCTAAGGTGAAAAGATTCTGGCAGTCCTACTATGCTGGAAAGGTTTCTTACATGGGCCTCATAGAAGAATACTTGCCTATTGTCCAAGGCCCAGCTTGACTAAATTGGAAAAGTTCATCAACAAAATAGCCTTAGAGGGAATAAATTTTTCAGCTACAACAATTCTTAAAGACCAGATCATTGGAGGAAGCACCAAGCCTGATGGAATCATATGTCATTGGAGCACTGTCTAGTAATCAAATATATTGCCTTGTGCAGAAATATCATTCTGAAGGTATTTAGGTCAGAGACTGCATAGCAATCTGTCAAGTACGTTGCAGAGAAGATTCCTACACTGGTAAGGAAAATATAGTAGCTAACTTCTAAGGTTCCATTCAAGTTTAAGGTTACAATCTAGGAGCACAGTGCCACAGAATGGATGGATGGATAGATGGATAAAAACAACAACAAACAAAAACCATTTACTAATAAATGCACTAAGTGCTAGGGGTACAAATATGAAAGCTAGTATACTTCTTGAACTCATGAAGACAGCGCAAATAGGGGAGAAGTGGCTATGAAATATCCCTTTAGTCTGGAAAGTTATAGGGATGGTAAGTTGAAATAAAAGGGAGTACATTCAAACATACTTTTCCAGGGCCAATAGCACATTTTCTTTAATTATTATTCGAGAATAAGGAGGAGGGGGAAAGGGGACCAATTCTCAATTCAGAGAGCATAAGTTTTAATCCCACCTTTGATATGTCATCTTGGAACATTCACAACCTTCCCTGTCCTTAGTTTCATCAACTGTAAAATGATAGTTAGACCAAATAACTTCTGAGATTCCTTCACAGCTTTAGATCAGTGACCTTATGCTTCCTTCATATCTCTTATTCTATGAATTGATTCTATGATTCTCTAAATGTGTTCTATTAATTAAAAAGTATTTTTTTCCTTTGACACTCTAACACAACATTTCTAATTAACATTAGTTAACATCTAGTTAACATTCTATAACAAGTTTTAAGTTTTGCAAAATGCTTTATATTTACTTTCCACAATAACTCTGTGAGAGACAGTACATGTCATTACTCTCATTTTACAAACGAGGAACGTAAGGCTCAGAGAGGTCCCTTTATCCGTGGTTACAGGACTGAAAGGTGCTGGTGGAACAGTTCAAGACTCAAAATCTCCTGTCTCCAAGTCATCAGAACTTTAGATTTTCAGGCCCATTTCTCTGAGGTACCAATCACTGAAATCTCTGAAAAACAAGGAACAAGCGATTGTTGCTTATGTCTAAATTGATTCTCACTCAAAATGGGGTGGCCCATATTTGACTGAACAGAATTCCTATATTCATACTTGGATGATTACTTTAAGGTTAATAGAGATCTTCACACCAAACATATAAGAAAGGTAGCCCAGGTTTTATACGCATTTTATAGACTGCGAAACTAAGTTTACAGAGGGGTTAAGGAATTTTTCCAGGGTTACTCCCCTAAGTAATTGTCAATATCAGGACTCAAATGAAGGTGTTTGTTTTTTTTTTAATTTCAAGATCATTGTTTTTTTCCATTTTACTGATCTAGCTCCCCATCTGAAGCACCTTACAAAGTTATAAAAATCAAGGGTCAGTTCTTGGGCTACCACCTAATACCTCCCAAAGCAGGGGTTCTTAACCTGGGATCCATAAAACTGTTTTATTTTTTTTATTTTTATTTTTTAAAATTAATTTATTTTTAGTTTTCAACATTTGCTTCCATAAGATTTTGAGTTCTAAATTTTCTCACCTTCCCCAAGATGGCATCCTGTTCTATTTTTAATATGCTGATAATTATATTTCAATGTAATAGTTTTCCTTAGCAATCTTAAATATTTTCTTTTAAATATTTACAACCATAATTCCAATAAGGGGTCTAGAGCAGGGATGGGCAACCTGCTCTAGAGCCTCCCCCAGACTTCCAGAGTGGGGTCCATGATGCATAGGAGATTAAAAGCTTCCTTGCTTTCCTTAGTTATTAGTGATCTTTTTCTCCTCAAATAATCACATATGCACTTACGCATTTCATTATTGTGTCTCACAGAAGAATTTAAGCTTCTGGAAGTCAAGGATTGTTTTCTGTTTTATCTTTTCTAGCTCCTTCATCTAGAATGATTCCTGGCATCAATACTCTTAGAATTGTGATGGATTGGTCACGCAAAATGTCCTATGACCACGAGGGGCTCTTCAGAGTTTCCTATGCAGTCCTTAAATACTGACAGCAAAAATGATCATATTTTACTTTTATCATAGTGTTTTAAGCAAACATGGGGTATGTGGGGTGTTAAGAGAGAACTAGCACCTCTGCTATGAGGGCTTGCTGTGTCCTTCTCAGGATTACCCATCCACCTTTGGTGTCCACCCAGTCACCCCAATTCTCACCTGTGGCTCCAAGGAGCTGTAGAATGTATAGCAGTCACACCCCAGTAAACCGTCTCCATAGATGGAAGCTAAGCAGCAGGCCTCAAACCTGTCTGTGAGTCAGGGAAATGTCTACCCCAAGCATATGGAGACTTCCCCCAGAGAACTGGGTCACAGATGAGAACACTTTATTCCAACAGACATAAAAGTGACAGAAGCAGAAGCTGTGGGGCACTTAGAGCTTGGTCAGACATCGAAGATGCCAAGGTCATCCACTGCATCCTGGGACATTGCCAGTTGTCCTGACTTTTGTCTTGCCACTGGATTTCCATGAGTCGAAGAGAGAGTGAGGCTGCTGACTTTGCGCAGCTCTTCCTCACTTAAATATAATTCATATGTAAGTCATCACCCTGTGGTGTCATTAGTCCTCTTTGAAAGCAAAGGACAAACAACAACAAGCAAACATAAAGAAAAATATTCTCCCTATTCTAACTTGCGGAGCTTACAGTGATGCCATTATCACCTAAAATATTAAGGAGAACCTAAGGGTGAGGGCCTGAGTGACTGATGGTGGCCTGCTTCCCCTGGTTCATGGGGAGTTCTGGGGATGCAGCCATATCCCATCCTAATACAGCTATGCACCACTGCCCCGGGTACTCTCACCACATCACAACCAAACTGCATCCAAGGCCAGGTGTTATTCAGTGTAGCCCAGAACTCCCCTACAAGGTATGATATGTACTGAGTGGTTTATTGTTGTTCAGCCACGTTCAAATCTCTGTGACCCCATTTGAGAGTTTCTTGGCAAGATATTAGAATGGTTTGCCATTTCCTTCTCCAACTCATTTTACAGATGAGGAAACTGAGGCAAACAGGTTAAGTGACTTGCCCAGGGTCACAAAGCTAATAAGTAAGGGTCTAAGGCCAGATTTGAATTCAGGAAAACAAGTCTTTCTAATTCCTAAGTCCAGGTCCACTGCATCAACTAGCTGCTCCTTATATAGTGGTAGTTTATTACTAAAAGTCATCCTTATTTAATCCAGGCACTTCGTTTTAGAGATGAAAAAATTGAGGCCCAGGAAAATTGAGACTATTCCAAAGACACATAGGTAGCAAGTGGTGGAGCCTGTGTTTGATCTCAGGCCTCCTGACTGCCACTACACCACTACTTCAGAGGACTATCCGTTCTTCTTCATAGAGTTAAGTCTGCATGCTTCTTTTAAACACCAGTAAGGAAACATGGTGTATTGGAAACAATGGCAGAGTTGAAGTCAAGGGAAACCTTGAACGCTGAACAAATAGGAGGTGATTGTACTATGTGATTAAAAGTCATCTAACTTCTCTATCACTCAGTTCCTTCATTTTAAAAATGAGAATAATAACATATTATTATGTTATTTTATTATATTTTATATTACAATGTAATATATAATATTGTAATAATAATACTCTTTATCTCACAGACTGTTTTAAGAAAGCATTTTATAAATATTAAAGTAAAACATAAATGTGAGGTATTATTATACCCGTTATAGAACTGAATGAATACACACAGACTTAGGTAGTACAGTGGATAGAACACTGTACTTGGAGTGAAGAAGATCTGAGTTCAAATCTAGCCTCAGACATTTACTGACTGTGTGACCCAGAGTGAAATCACTTAACCTCAGTTTTCTCATCAGTAAAATGGGCATAATAATAGCACCTATCTCCCAGGGTTGTTGTGAAGATCAAATGAGATAATATTAGTAAAATTCTTTGTAAACTTTAAAGCACTCTATAAATGCTATCTATTATTTAAAAGAGATCTAATCTCTTCAGCTTCTGATTGGACTCAACATGGCAACTGAACATCCTTATCGAATTAAGTCTCAATGAATATGATTAAAATTATACTTTCCTCAAAATCCGGTTAATGATTTTACATTCAATCTACTTATATACTCTCCCTTCCCCAAAAGACACGTGGTAAGGTGTTGCATCCTCTAACACCAGGAGGCCCCAGAAAATAGGATGTGACCCCAAGATGCTCTGCTGAAGATGTGGCTTTCGCTGACCTTGAAGGAGGGAATCATCACTGACAATGTGTTTGACCTTCTCTGGGCCCAAGCCCTTCTAGACCTCATAGAACAAAGTGACCTTACAGTTTTAAGTCACAAAACAAGGGGATTTTGCACAGAGAATTGTCACTGTTAATCCTTTTGGCACCTCCTCAAGATTCACATAAAACAAAGAACACAAATCCAGACACATACAAAAAGTCACTCAGGAAGAGCAGAGGATCAATACAGTGTGTTATTAATGCTCTATGGTTTTATATATGTCCTCAAAATGACAGTCCTGGTTATAACTTACTTCATTCACACCCTGAAAGTGATGAAGTCCCAATATGACAACAAGAATAGCTGAATATATGGAAGGCTAAAAGAGATAGTCAAGAAGTTAGGAAGGCAAAGAGAGACAGAGACAGAGACAGAGAAAGACAAAGACAGAAACAGAGGGACAGAGAGACAGAGACAGAAAGAGACAGAGAGACAGATAAAGAAATTTATTGGGCACTTATTATTTTCCTGGCACATGGTGATGGCAGTAAGTGCTGAGGATTCTAATATAAGAAAGACAGTCCCTACCCTCAAGGAGCTTATATTCTATCAAGGGAAAAGAACATACAAAAGGGAGCTGGAATGGAGGTCAAATGGAGAAGCCTGCAAGGTTTGGAGATAGGAAGGGGCATGGAAGCATGTTTCTGAAGAAGAAAAGAGAGGAAAGCTCACCTATGAAAGCATTTCATCTTGAGGCAGAATCTTAAGGTTCTGGTGGGTTGGGGGAGGTAGATAGAGATGGTCATTGCAGTGTGGGCAGCATGTTGTGGAGACAGCATAGTGTGGAGCAGTAATGTGGAGGCCTGGTTCTAGGCAAAGAAAAGCAAAATTTTCCTATCAGAGCCTGGTGCTCTAGGGTTGGGGTCAAAACTTCTCATGAGGGAGAGATGAAAATGATAGATGGAGTAGAGGCATCATGGTGTGGAAATGCCTAGGAAGGAATGCAATGGGGAACAGAAGAAATTGCAAAGATAAAAGAAAGGATACTTCCAAACTCAAAATTTTTTCATCTCGCTAATGTGGGTACTCCCAGCAATGGGGATATCAAAACCTATTTATGCCTTCTTAGCCTGTGTGATTTGTATCCCTATGCTCCAATAAGTTCTCCATAGGGTCCACCCAACTTGTTGAGGGCCTTCCTTGACATCACAGCATCCCCATATATCACAAGGGGGTAGATCTGCATCCTTAGCTCTGGTAATATGACCTGTGCCACTGTGTTCTGGTTATATATCTTTTTAATCAGTATTTTTACTACTTTTGGTATGCACTTTGGTTGAAAATAGACTTCAGCCTATTCTCACCCACCATGTATCTTTGCCTTCTCCTGTGGTGACCAGAAACTTTGATTTTTGAAGATTGATATTACCATGGCCAAATAGCATCAATGGGGAAAAAATACTTAGTAATGAAAAGATGGTCCTTTGTTTCTGGAAGTAGCTTTGGGAGCAATTTACAAAGTTGTATGATCCCCTAAGTGCACTCCTGCCTTCTCTCTTCTTCCTATTCAAGTCTAAGGTGTCTGTTCATTGCCCATATTCAGTACCTGTCCAAAATAGATATACTAATGACTTGGATTTGTGTGCTGACCAACCAGCTGAAAATCATAATTTTCATGGGGAAAAGAAGGACTGAAGAGAAAGAAACAATGACTATTTGAGCTTGTAAAAGAAGTTGTGTTTGGAAAGGAAGGAAATGTTTGCACAGAAAAATTGTTAGATGAATTTAGGTCTGAGAAGTGGAGCTCTGTTTGAAAAAGAAGAAACGCAAGAAGGTAATACAGGCTAAGGCCTTTTGTGAATAGATTTCATAAGTAAATATATGAATGGGTATCGGGCAAATATCTTTTATAATAATAATTTTTTAAGCCTGTGGAACACATGACTCTAGAGATTTTTAAGACTAGGGTCTGTGTTGCTTAAGAAAAAGGCAAGGTACAGTGTCACCTGAAAGTACAGGGATGGCCAAGGGAACCTCTGAGAGCCCTGAGGGTATTAATTATAGTCAGAGTGAGAAGAGAGATGGTACCAGCAAAGTTGATAGTGAAAGTGATGGTAAGGGTGCTGTTGGCCATGATGACAATGGTGATTATGGTGAAATTGATGCTGGTGATGAGTAGTGATAATGGTGATTTGGTGATAAAGGTGACTTGGTGGCAGTAAAAGTAAGGGTGATGGAGAGATTGTTGATAATGTCAAGGGCAGTAACCATGAAGAGGGTGGTGATATGTTGATAATGAAATGGTGATGTCAAAGGTAAATGATGATGATGGTCAGAGGGCAAGTCACTTCAGTGGACCTCAATTTCTTCACCTGAAAAGTAGTAGGCTTGAAATAGATAATGTTTAAGGTTCTTTCTAGCTCTATATATTATTGTTCTATTTTTATGTTGACCTGATAGCAAAATTCAATTTTCCATCAATTCAAATATTTGAAGGAAGCTATGATGTCTTTTTCTGTTCCCAGAAACCATTCTCTTCTGAAAGCTAAAAGTTCCCCATTCCTCCTAAGCTTTTTCATCTGGTATAGGTCTGAACACTTTCCAAATCCTGTTCTCTCTCCATCAGATATATTCTAATTTGAAAAAGTCCTTTGTAAAATAGGGTACTTCAAAATGGAAACAATGGGTATCATCTGACCAGGGCAACATGCAGTGGGACCAATCCTTCCCTCTAAATAGACACTTACGTAGCTTACTCTCGCTTTTGGGCTGCCATATCACATTGCTAACTCATTTTGAACTTGCAGTGCATTAGCAATGGTGATCTTTTAAAAAAAACTGTATTAAAAACTTGATACAACCAAAAAATATTCTAAGCAATTATTTATATTTTTTAATTTAATAAATAAAGTTCATAACATTTTTTTTTCATTCATTCTCTCTCAGTCCTCATCAGGAAGATTTGTTACTTCATTCTCATTCACTTTTGTTCATGTGACAGTAGTTGTTATGTATTCATTTCTTCTGATTCTGCTATTTTTCACCTGCATAAAGGTCCTTCCAGATTTCTTTGCATTTCTCATACTTGTCAGACTTAGTTGTATTATAGTATTCATTTTATCAATGTATCGTGATTTACTTAAACATAATCTCATTGTTGGACATTTAGGTTGCATCTAGTTTTTTGCAATTATTCATATCACTACTATTTTTAAAATCTGAACAGATCCCTGTTCTTTCTATTTATTTTTTGTAATGTAGAAAGGGCATATTCCAAACTGTTTTATCTTTTTTTCCACATGAAAGCTTTTCTAATACATATTTTTATAATAGCCCATATTTTTGTGCTTTAAGGTTGTTGTTGTTTTTTAAAAAATGCATTTTTAGATCTACCAAATACCATCTTTTTGTTCCCACTTTATAGTCTCAGCCTCTCAAAATTGGTCTGTATCCTGATTCAATCTTCAAATATTTTACTTCTATTTCCTAGCATTTTGTCATTTGCAAATTTCATTAGTGTGCCATGAAAGCCTTTATTTAAGTCACTGATTTAAAAAAAAAAAAGTTGACCCATCTTCCCTGATCTTCCAGAGGCACTTCAGGTTGACATTGATGCACGAATCAAACATCAAAATCACAGACTCTCAGAGTCGGAATGGACATTAGACATCATATAGTGCTCTATAGTATTTCTCTCTACAATATTTCTGTTAAATGTTCATCCAATGCCACTTGAATACCAGCAGAGATGGAAACCCACATATTTCATATGAAGGCCATTAGTTAGAGCTAATTTGGTTAGCTCTAATTGTTAGGATTTGGGTTTTTTGTTTTTGTATTTTATAGCCTCTAAATTTGCCTCTATGCAAATTCTCTTGATTGGTCCCAGTTCTGCCCTCTGAGGCCAAGTAGAATGAATCTAATCTCTTTGCCACATGACTATACTTTGCATACTTGAAGACAGTTATCATGTCTGAATTCACTGGCATCTGCTACCCTAAAATTTAATCATCAAAATTCTCAAGGTTCATTTTAATCGTTTCCACTTCACCAATCATTTCCTCCTTATATTGGTAAGAATCACCTACAAGATAGTATCTCCCTTCATTGATTCTTCCATATTCTGAAAGATGTAATTATCAGAAAGGGATAGTAAGTCAAGAATTTATTAAGTGCTCTGACTTTGGCAGAGACCTATGGCAGAAGTCCAAATAATTTAAGCCTCTCATTACATTCCACCTCCACACCAAATTTATGATCAGTGTCAGGAGCTCACCATCTATTTCCTCTAGCTGTCCTGGTGGTCTGTAATATATTCCCATAATAATATCACTTATTTTTTTCCTGCCTTGATTCTCATAGAGATATCCAACAGCAAACATCCTACCATAACTCCATGTATTACCACAAGGACCAAAATATGTTATGACATACAACGTGACTCTGCTATCCCTTTCCATCTAAACTGTTCCAAGTTGTATATTTTTCCTTTGTCAGACAAGTTATGAACTCCTTTCCAAGCTACTATGAAATTTCAAATGTTTTCCAAATCATATACAACTACAGGCAGAACATGGAGATACACAGACCCAGTCCTAAACTAAGTCTTCTTTAGTTCCACTTTCTACTCCTTCCCTCGGGAAGTTGCTAATCCAGAAATGTGTTATTTATTATTCTTTTGTTATTATGACCCACATGTAAATTATTGGCCAACATCCAGATTCACAAACTGACACATGTATCATCATTCACATGCATTCTTTTGTACATAAACTCATATGCTTTCACACTTACTCCTCCTTTATTATTGACAGACACATTGTCATACATATGATCCCATGCTTTCTTAAACTCATTGACACACTCATTTCTCACATTCTTATTCTCATACTCCCTCTCTTAATTTCCATATATATGCCTTTTCTCCTCCCCACTCCCCACCCACCATTTATAAACTCTTGAGTAATTTTCACATTTTGTTTTGTTGAGTCATTTTTCAGTTGTGTCTGACTCCATTTGGAGTTTTCTTTGCAAAGACATTGGACTGGTTTGGCATTTCCTTCTCCAGCTCATTTTACAGATGAGGAAATCAAAGCAAACAGAGGTAAGTGATTTGCCCAGGGTCACATAGCTAGTGAGCATCTGAGGCCAGATTTGAACTTAAAAAGATCCCTCTTCCCGACTCTAGACCTGGCACTATCCACTGTGCCACCTAGCTCCCAATTTTCACATACAGCAACTTACATAGTCTCTGGTATCTGAAACCTGAAGAAGGCAATGCTTATGAAAAGAAGCAAGGGCAAGCCTATTTGTCTCTCCTACCTAGGCAGAGCCAGTAGATAACTGCTTTGATCTCACCGCCTGTTCCTTCCATTCGGCAGCACTGACCTTTCTCATGCTTCATCATGGGCCCTAAGAGATCTAAAACTGTGACCTTATTGTAAAAGGAAAACTTTCCCAAATGCACTCACTAATGCATTATAGACGTTTGACTCCCTAGCTGCCTCATCTCCTAGGAATCTATTCTGCCTTCTGTATATAAAACAGTATGTCCCCTCCACAGATAGCAAGCAGAGGTACTTAAGAGAGATAGGAAATTATTATTGGTTGAAAGGCCCTGGTGCCCTGGAGTAATCAAATTCTCCTTCCTCGCTCACTTGCTTCAGACATTGTATGTAACACATGCAATTAACACTGGGCCAAGATTACTTGTTGGGTTTTAGTATTTCAAAGGGTCTGTGGATGTAAATGGAACCGATGCCTCAAAAATTTAGGTCAAAAGGCCAATAGTATTTGCTTTGGAGTGTCCGAGGGACTAGGTAGCTTATGGCAAAAGCAAGTCAGAGGGCCTGGGTTTGAATCCTGCCTCTGTAACTAACTAAACACTTTTCCCCTAGAAGTGATGACTCGTCATGATGTCGAAGAGACCTGAGGTTATCACAGGCCATACACAGCAGGGCAACAAAAGATCCTGCTGGCCCAGAGATACTGGAGATGCTCTCTCCCAAAAAGAGAAACCAGATCTGGGCTTGTAGCCCTTGCAGTCAGCCCCGGAAAAGCTTGGTCTCTAAAGAAATGCATCAGGTTCTTGCTTATTGTTTCTGGCTTTTATGTACCTACCTGTGAATCATGAGGAAAGTGACTTTAAAGAATTCTTACATCCAGCTCATGGCTAGAGTCTCCTTGGAAGCAGTTCAGTGGAAAGAGCATGAGCTCCTGTGTCAGAAGACCTGGGTTCAAATCTCATCTTTGCTGCTTACTACCTGTGTGACCTTAGTCAAGTTGTTTAACCATCCTGGGTCTCAGTTTCTTCATCTGTGGAATGTGAAAGTGTAAGTCTATATAGGAGTATGTGTATGTGTATATATATATGTACATATGTGTGTGATTGTATTGTGTATATATGTTTGTGTGTATACATACATACATATATAAGATTTTGGACAAGGTTACCTCTGAAACATTGTTTCTCTTTATTACCATGATCTTATGACCCAAAGGAGATTAGAAAAGACCTCAATGTACAAAGTATAACAGGTATAGGATAGCTCTTATTTTCTCCCCACACAAGAAATACTTAAAACACAAAAAACTTATAAGTGCACATTGACAGAGGCATAAAACACGAACTAATCACTGACAGGTCACCCTACAGATAACCGAAGGTCTCTTCTAAGAGACTGATACTTAAAACATCAAAAGAAGAAACATTTTGTGGGACTACTAAACAGCCATTCCACCTTTGCTTTTGCTCTTCATTGAGCAATTCCCTCAAAATCTCCTTCTTTTTACAAGGCAGGGAATGACTTGGGCTCATCCTCCTGCCAGTGGTCATCTCCAAAAAGCTGTGTAGGAGAGTCAATGAGTACCTCATACAAATAGTCTGCATTAGTTGAGGCACCAAGAGCTCCCAACCTCTCAAACTCAACAGTTTCCTTTTGAGGCTAGAAATATCCTTCTCAGGACTGTTGCTTGGTCACTTAGGCAAAGCAGAAGAGGCTGCCAGAGGTTTGAAGTCCAATCTCAGAGACTTCTAGGTCAATATACATTCTCTCATCGCCTCATTTGATTAGCCACCATACCTTCTGGAATAGGGAGAAAGGTACTCACCTCTCTCTCCCTCCATCTTCATGGAAAATTTCAGGGTGAGTTGCTTGCCACATATTCCAGATAAAGGAATAAAGAGAATTAAATGTATCTTTCTTTTTAAACTAATAGAGCATCTTATTCCAAACATTGTCAGAGAAGGTATGTGTGTGTATGGGAAAAGAGCCAAGAGCTCTCCCCAGGTTTTGTTGCATTATCCCAGGAAGCCATGTTCTCCAGGATGGTGTGCACACATCCCTGGAATTAGGGTGAGAGACCTCTGGCCTAAAGGCGACATGTGGCCCACTAGGTCCTCAAAGTGTGGCTCTTGGACTGAATCTGAACTTCACAGAAAAAAATCTCCTTAATGAAAGGATTTGTTCTATAAAACTTAGACTCAGTCAAAAGGCCACCCCCAACGACCTAGAAGGCTACATGTAGCCTTGAGGCTGTAGGTTCCCCTCCCCTAGGATTAAAGCTCAGAACTCCATGGAATGCACTTTACTAAGAGCAAGTAGGGGACTTGATATTTACCCCCACTGAAATTATATAAAATATGAAATATGCACATGTACAATGAATATATACATATTTATGTACATGAATGTATTATGTGTATATGATATCATAAGTCTGGTAAAAATATCCTAGTCATGATTCCTCTGAAAAGCCTGTTACACTTTGGCAAATAATTATAATTTGGTATATATAATTCTGCAAAGAATTAAAGTTTCATATTACACAGAGATCACTGGTGAAGCACACAAAGACCGTAAGTGGGCTGGAACATGAGGGGGTGACAACACAGAGAATCCTTGTGCTGATGGGGCCACACAGGAGGCTGATACATGAATTGTACACTAAAGGTACAATATAAAGGATATAATCCCTAAGGGGGAAGGCAGGAGGAGAGGTGGGTCAGCTATGCAACAAGAGAAAGGGATTACAAATGGGCTGCCTGGGAGTGGAGTGGAGTGTCTATTCCTAACCATATCATATAAAGCAAACAAGAGGAAGGCTGCCGACAGGTAAGGTGTGTCCCCAGTGTAGGATAACAGCAAAAGTTAGATAGGATGAGAAGCAATTTGTTATTCAGTCATTTCAGTCCTGTTCCACTCTTTGTGACCCCATTTGGGGTTTTCTTGGCAAAGATACTGGAATGTTTTGCCATTGCTTTCTCCAGCTCATTTTACAATGAGGAAACTGAGGCAAACAGGGTTAAGTGACTTGCCCAGGATCACACAGCTAGTAGGTGTCTGAGGCCAGATTTGAACTCAGGAAGATGAGTCTTCCTGACTCCAGGCCTGGCACTCTATGCACTATGGCACCACCTAGCTGCCCTATGAGAAGCTATGGATGAGTCACAATCTTCATTGTTGAAATGATGAGATTACAGATCCACCTAAGTATCTGAATAATGTATCTTGGGAGACTTTATTGTAGTAATAATAATAACAATAGCTAATATTTAGGTAGGCCTTATTATGTGTCTGGCACTGTGCTGAGCACTTTACAATTGTCATCTCTGTTGATCCTCACAAAAACCCTGAAAGGTAAATGCTATTGTGATCCCCATTTTACAGATAAGGAAACCGAGCCCAGTGAAGGTTACGTGACTTGCTCAGAGTCACACAGCTAGTAAGTGAGGCTGGATTTGACCTTGGCCTTTGTGACTCAGTTTCAGCACTCAGTCCGCTGTGCCATCTCTATACTATTGGATGTAACATTACGTGTTATTTATCTGTTTATACAACATGCCCAGAACATCTTGGAGGGGGATAGAGTGGAACTTGATGCAATATATGAGATACCCACGTGTTTTTTTCCTGAAACTGAGACTTAGCTAGTGCCTCAAGATTAGCCCTCGGGCTACCAAGCCAATACAGACAGTTTCAGTCAGTAAGCTGCTCCTACACACTCTGGGCTTAGCACAACTTCAGTCAGATTCCTACTACAATTGATGAGGTGTAAGCTCTGGGACACCCCCCTTGAGTTCTCCTTGACTGGAGTCTGACCTCATTGACTCCTCCTGAAGACCCTCCCCAAACTCCTCCTCTAGACCACCCCTAGATTCCTCTGTATATAAGAAACCCATCTCCCTTCCATGTGGTGTGAGAGCGCCACAGAATGACCTAGCACAGACTTGCTCTGTGAGAGCGCCATAGAATGACTTAGCATAGACTGGCTCCTTAAGAGTCTACCCCGTATGGTGAACTTTTAATGAACTTTCAATAAACTTTACTTTTCTTTGGCTGAGAAGACTTGAGTCGAATTCTTTTGGCAGGACCCGGCATGTTGATATTTTGGGGTCTCAGGCAACCAAAAAGAACTGCAGAAAAGGCTACCATTCTGGAAAGAGTTTCACCTCAGAATCAGGAATTTCTTTTGAGTTTGCCCAGGCTGCAGATTTGTTTTTGTGGTTGTCTAGATTCCCGATCAACCTCATGTGTGGCCCTATCAGCACAATGATTCTCTGTGTTATAACCCCACACGTTTCAGTCTTTGGTTTGGCTGAATTTCCTAAAATGTATTGGAAAGAATGTGGAAGGCACTTGGGTTTGGTTCTTGCTAGTTGGTTGAACAGATCATGTAACTCCTCTGGAACTCAAAAAAAGGGATGAGGCTGAATTCAATTATCTTCAGGGTCCTTTACATTTCTCTGTGATTCTGACCATTTCTGGCTCTTTAGCTCACTGTCACGCCTGCCACTCTCCATACCATTATGGTACCTATTGCCTCCCTGTGAGCTCTACTGTTTATATGGACCCTGGGCCCTGACACCTCCTTGGGTTCATAACATCACAGACTGAGAGTTTTAAAGGATCTCAGACAGCATCGAATTTAATCCTGTCACTGTAGTGATGAGGAGACAGTGATTAATTGACTTGTCCAGGTCACATAATCAGTAAGCAGCTGAGACAGTATTCTAACTCAAGTCTGGTGATCCCACAGGCAGTGGGATCTTTTCAACTCCACCATCTATATAACTCCCCGATCCCACGCTTTCAAGCCTGCCCAGATTCCTTCAGTTTTAGTTTTCCTTTGTTTCATGTCCTTCCTTTCTCTCTCCCAAATAAGATTTTGTCCTTGCTACTTGATTGGCTATTATGGGGCCTGGATTGACAGGTGGGTCAAACCCCACCTGGTTTGCTTTCTAAAGGAAGTTGGTAACTCTGTGAATAAATTGATTAATCTTAAACTCCCTTAAACACTCAACTATTAACCTAAGGTGCCTAAGGCCTGACCCGCCAAAAAGACACTTTGCTCAAGAATTCTGGGAGCAAGAACCCTAGAGGATAGGGTCTAAGGCACATAGGTAAGTCTGCAGACAAATCTGTAGTCTTACCCTTGAAAAAGTCTGATTGCTATAATTTTCATGGATGTATATACTATAAGTCTCCGACCAAAATGTTTCCCTCTGTTGCTCTCTCTGCTCAGCCAACAGATATGTAGCCTTATCAATAATATACAATGTTTCAGAGA
This sequence comes from Pseudochirops corinnae, assembly GCA_028646515.1. NCBI lineage: Eukaryota > Metazoa > Chordata > Mammalia > Diprotodontia > Pseudocheiridae > Pseudochirops > Pseudochirops corinnae. The sequence continues at coordinate 48,073,466 of CM053587.1, read as the reverse complement.
CCAGTTTAATTTAAGCTCCACCTCCATAAAGCCTTCTCCATCTGCTCCAGACACCAATGATCTCTCCCATCTCAACTGGTATTTATAATCAGTACCAACAATCAAGCATTTAATTGTGATAATGAAATCATAGAATTTTAGAGGTGGTGATCATTTTAGAAGACTCCTAAATCAAAGCCTATCATTTTATAGATGAGGGAATTAAGGCTCAGAGAAGGGGATAACTTGGCTGAACCTGTAGAGGACATACCCAGGTACTGATTTGTATTCCAAATATTGAGTGGTTGTAGTTGGTTGAGATATGCACAATGGAGTTTTTGTCAGGATGATAATAGTTGCCTTCTGCACTGGAGGCTACATATAAGATGCCTTCATTAGAGATAAGAATGAAAAAAAAAA
>CM053587.1:48045311-48072567 GCA_028646515.1 Pseudochirops corinnae | reverse complement strand
AGTTCAGAAATCATGAACTTTTCTTCATGGAAAAGATCTCATATAAACATATACTGACATATATGTATGCAAGTATCTGTATATATAACATGTATACACATACACACCCCTGAGATGTCTATACACATACGTTTGTTTATATCCATGAGACTCTAAGTCCCTTGAAGTCATGGACTGTCTTTTGCCTCTTTTTGTATCTCCAACACTTAGCACAGTGGCTGGAACACATGAACTATCGCTGGATTGATTGAGAAAAGACAGAACTCAACAATATACAGGGACAATAATTGCGAGGTGATTGTAACAGTTAAGCCCCAAATCAGCAAGGCCATGAATCGAGGTGGTGGTTGTATGACTGCATAAAGGAGAAAGATTCTGAAGATTAAAGAGGCAGTGGATTGGAGGACAAACATGCCAAAGAAAATATCAGGGAACAGAAATAAGGACACAAAAGGAAGAGTCTGCCATAGAGCATGGAAGGACCATATACATCCAGAACTGGAACAAAAGAAGCGCTTAGCTGATTGTGTTGAAAGGATCTGAGTTGTAGAATTGGCGAGAAAAATAAGTCTATGATATATAGAAGCTGTTTTCTTAGTAATATATGAAGGGAAGAGGGAAGAGAAGAAGGAAGGGAAGAGGGCAGGGCAGGGCAAGGAAGGGAAGGGCAGGGCAGGGAAGGGAAGGGCAGGGCAGGGAAGGTTTGAAACTATGTTAAGAATACAGTAGGAAATTAATTAGGGCAGAGTAAATGGATTTTTTTTTCAGCAGTGAGGTCCCAATTGACATTAAATTTCATACATTTGCAGTGGACTAAATTAGCATGGTTTTGAGACTTTTTTTCCAGAGACATTCAGAAACATAAGATTATAAGTGATGAAGACAGACCATGTTGTGTGATCCAAGGTCAGAGTCTGAGAAGAAGCAATAATAGGACAAGGAGAGCAGTGGTTTGTAAGATTAGATGACTGTCAGTTTGGAAGGTAGGGAGCAATTAGCCCTTAAACAATGAAATATGACATAGAGGGATCACAATAAAAGGAGCAGAGACTAATGAAAGCAGTATGTTTTGAGAGGAGAAGAATAAGGAAGGATTCAAAATGAGGGAAATGACTAAGGAGATGATTCAGAAAGGGCACCTGACTGGGGTTTGTATTAGTTCAAGGTGGGGAAGTGGGGGAGCTGATGAGAAGATGAGATGTCTTGTCATTTCCAAAGTGGGCAATTAACTGACTGTAGCTTAGAACTATTTGTCACTGTTTTGGTTTAATGGACAGCTCTATGGGCTTGCCTGTTTATTTTAGCAAAAAGAGCCACAGTTATCCCTGGTTGCTAGTCTGGAATTGATGCTTTACCCTGCCTCTCTACATGGCCTTGGACATAGCTCTATGATCCTTAGTTTCCCCATCAGCCTGGGTTGTGTGGTTTAAAACAAATGAAATAATGAATATAAAAGGTTTTTTTTTTTAGTTTTGCACTTTACAAATGTGAGTGAATGTGCTCTTATTAGATCAAATATACTAATTTCTAATGATGGGAATACCAAATTCCAAAGCAAGCAGACAGTGAAAATATTTGGAACTCAAGAGGGTATTTTGCAATGATCCTCAAATTATACCACTAAGTCAGCCATCTATTCCACCCTACATCTCCATCTACCCAACCCTGGGAAGAGAATCCAGTTTTTCAGGGGTCACCTCCTTCCCTGTCTAGCTTCTCTCATCCTCTAGGAGATGAGTTGGATAAACTTCCCTCTCCCTACCCCCACCTGACAATGATTCCTTCTGCCTCCAGAATGTGAGTATTGGCACCATTATCTGAATATCAGTAATAACAGATAGGAACAGCAGATACCAATGTTTCATTACCCTCAGCACCGCTGGGGATTGCTTCCAGGATATTTGGATTATGTGGCTTTCTCTTTCTGACACTGACTTTGTCAAAAGTGAATTTGTGTTGATAAGTTAACCAATGCAAGTCCAAGGAACAAGATGACTGTGTATGTGGAAATTTCTTAAATTCAAATCTAGTGCTGTACTATGTATCACCAGGATTCTGGCCCTTGAAGAGATAAGCTAAAGATAATTTCTCGGCTTCACATTTTAGGTCCTCTACAATATGACCTCCCTCTCCTACCCCTTGACCTCAGTAATCTTTTCTTGCCCTCTAACCCAACATCAACTTTTCACTCCTATCAGGCTATGCCCTACTCCATATGATATGGATTCCAACAGAGAGAGAAAGAGACAAAGAGACAGACAGACTAGTGAGGGAGAAAAGGGAGTGGCTTGAGGAGGGAAGAGAAAGATGGAAATAGCTTCTTTGTGAAGTGAAATAAAGAATCAATTAAGGAAGAGTGAAAGGACTGCCTTGATGTAGTGAAGGCTGAGTTAGAGTTGAGTAACACAAATTTATAATGTCTTCAGTCAGTACAACTGTGTGATTTCCTCCAGCTTTCTTCAACATCCCATGAGTAAGAAAGAACAGAGGAGGTAGAAAGTGGAAGTAATGCAGAATAGGAGTTTGACTTCAGCTAAGTGGTAAGGTGGTGAGGGATTCCAAAATAGAAGACAACGCAGAATCAAAATGGCTAACTGTGAAGCCGAAATTAGAAAGAGAGCAAAGTGGCATCAGAAAAGGTCTAATGGCTTGAGAAAGTACTGATAAAAGGAGGGATTGGAGTTTTAGGTGATGATGAAGATGAGGTTTAAGAGGGGGTGAAGCATGGGAATAGATGAGATGGTTATCGTCATGGGAGGTTATGGTCAGATAGAAAAATATACAAATTTCTAATTAAGGGATTGAAATTCTTCTGAGTAATAGTCAAATCCTATGTGTGTGCATCTCTATAAATGAAGTCTTCCCTGTTCTACATGGTCCTCTCCATTGTCTTATCTCCTCAGAATTCACATTCTGAACCACATTATCTAGCATTGGCTTGTATTGTGCCTAATTCACTTATTCACCTATATGAATTTATTAAGCAAACTTCTTTCCATCCTGCCATGTGGGATACAAGACAAAGAAAAGACACAGTCCCTATGCTCAGACATTATGACTTAAGAAGTTTAGTTGAAAAGAGAAGTCATACACACACCATTCATCACTTTTCCATGCTGGATGGGAGAAGGAGGAAAACAGCTTACACAGAAGGAGAAAAAAAAAGACTCAGTTTTTCAATTAACAAGTATTTATTAAATACCTTCTGTGTCAGGTACTGTGCTAGGTACTGGGGATACAGAGACAAAAATGCAATAGTCTCTGACCTCAAGGAGTACCCAACTTATTAGGGATAAATACAGAAAGGTACAAAGCCTATAGAAAATAAATACAAAGGAATTTTGAGAGAATGAGGCATTAGAAGTTGGGGAGGGGCATATATCATGAAAGGCCTTATGTAGGAGGTGATAATTGAGCTGAGGAAAATATAACAAAGCTATCTCAAAATAGAAATGACTAAATAATGACCTCACCATCTCGAGAAGTATTCAAGCACAGGCTGGATTACAATCTGGTGAGGATATTAAAAGAAGCTGCCTGGACTGGGTGAGAGAGGAGAAGGAATTATGAAGAAGAAATTTGGAGGGCTTGGGAACTGTAAAGAAAATCAGAATGTAATCTGGAGAAAAGAAACCTTGGAGAACTCTGCATAAAGAGAGCAAGGAATTTTGGAAGACAAGGTAAATAAATTTGGTCATACTAGAGAATGAGGTTAGAAAACATAAAAGAAATGGGGAGAGTGATAATACCAGAGTTTAAGACTTTTGCAAAGGTACTTTACCACAGTATTCCAGGTAAGTTGACCATAGGAACTATCATCAAAAATAACAAAGGTCTAAAAATCTTAGTTCTAGTATGGATGGAGAGCAAGGTGAAGATGGCAATGACCTGAAAAGTCTGTGTCTTTCTGTGGTGACTAAGAAAGTACTATATATGATCAAGGTACAAGCCCATCTCCCTCCAAGAAGAGAAGGCAAAGGGACTCCATGAATGCCTCAACACTATAGAGTTGCTGTTTTCAGTGAGAAAAAATATTCTTTTAAAAAAAAGTGAAAGTTCATCAACGTGAGAATGAAGAAGAAAAAGCATCCGAAATGATAGGAAAATCCTGACCTATGTCAGGAGGTTGCAGGGTGGAAGAAAGTGACAGGGAGCATCACTCCACACTTGGAGCTAAGTATTACACTGGAAACACTTTCCCAAAGGGGAAGGAGCTGAAACCTTGGAGCAAGAAGCAACCGTTTGAAGAAATGACAATATGAATCTATAGGTGATAGGTGATGTTGATTGAGAGACCAATTCAGTAAAGAACTTTACTTGAGAAAAATGAGAGAAGATGTATAATTGGTGATGTCCTGGTGAGCAGTACTGAAGCAGGATCTGTCAATGTGGCATTAACAGTAAAGGTGTCAGTTGTTTTCCTGGGAGATGTCTACTGCATCCAGTGAAGAATGTCCCCAGGTCTGTCAAACACAATGGCTTTTCTCTACTTTTGGTGACTTACATGGGCAGAAATAATACTGCCAGAAGGAATCAAGAAACTATTACTAAGGATTAGGATATACAAGACAAGAAACTGACAGCTGTAGGCACTCAAGTGGTGTTTTAATCACTACTGCCAAATGAAGACAAAAGGATAAGAAAAGGGAGGCATATTTGTTTCTATTTCTAAAACATCTTTCACATCCAACACTTAACCTCAAGCAGCTACCACCTTACTGCAGGTCTTCATCACTTCTCTCCAGGATTATTGTAATAGCTTCCTAATTGGTCTGCTGATTCAAGTCTCACTCCTATGGTCCATCCCACACACATCTGCCAAAGGAATTTTTCTTAAGCACAAATATAAGAATGTAACTCATCTGCTCCCTCAACTTGTGTTTTCCTATTTCCTCCAAGATAAATTCTATTTAGCTTTTACGGTCTCAACCCATATTTGCAGCCATTGGATCTTATTCCCCCTCCCACGCTTTTCAAGCCAACCAGACTGGGTTTTTTGTCTCTTTCTAATGCATCCAGTTCTATCTCCCATCTCCATGCCTTTCCACTGTTTGTCCCCTCTGGCTGTAATAAATTCCGTCCTCATCTGCACCTCATAAAGTCCCTTCCTTTAGGGCAGCTCAAACACCATATCCTGCAAGAAGCTTTTCCTGATTTCCACAATTGCTAGTATCCTCTTTTCCAAAGTATTTTCTACTTAATGACTTTTATTTTTAATGAAACTGTATTCACTTTGTATCTCCGTAGTTATGCATAATTATGTGTAACCTCTTTGTGAGTAGGGGGTATTCATTCTTCATACTTGTATTCCCAGCATTTAGCACAGTTTCTGGTAAATAACAAATGTGTGTTGATTGATTGGGAAGTAAACATAATATGGTATCTGAGAATAGATTTCTGGAGTATGGCTTATAACATAGGGCATTGGTCTCTTAAGTAGGGATAGAGTAGACTTAACAATGTTTAGTAAAAATCTTTTTGCCGACAAGGCATAGGAATTTAACCAAAAGGGCCCAGAAAGAAAAGGGGAGGGAGACAACCATCATACAACTAGGTAAATATAGAGAAGTTACATTATAGAGAGAATAGCAATAGAGAAAACCAAAAATTCAAAGGAGAAAAAAACTCTAGGGAAGAATAATAGTTTTAGAGTTCAAAGGGAACTTAAATGTTATATTGTTCAATCCACTCAGCCCACATATAATGAAATAATTTGCCCAAAGTTACATAGTAACTAAGTAGAACCAGAATTTGAATACAAATATAGATGTGCATGTACAATATCCATAAGCATAAATTATATATCTAAACAGTTATATACATGTACAAACATGTATTTATATAATTATATATATAACCTATCTTCACATACGTTTGCCAAAATACTTTGATATTTTATGAGTTCATTGGTGTGAGAATTCCCCCCATCTATGCAAAAAAGCAAACCCTCCATGATTTTAGTAGGTGATTTTCAAGAGTTGATGTGGCTGAAAAAATGACCAACCTTGAGACAATCTGTTAAATAACCTCTCTAAATTTAGCTAATTTAAGAGGTAAACAATCCAACAATGACCACATTACTGACGATTCTTCATATTGATATAAGCTGCTGCCAGTCTGTTCCCCTCCAACACACTCTCTGGGAACCTTAGGTTATCATCCCACTACAATGAGATTGGAGGAGAAATTCCTTTGAGGCCGTATTCATAGAAACATGTCACACAAACACATATATACATACAAGTTGAATTATATGAAGTCTTTATAGCTGGTCCACATAGTACTTAATAGATGGATGACATACTTTTCAGCCATAGCAACTCTTGAACACCATCTAGTAAGTCATGGAAGGCTGATGTTTTCCTAGGTAGAGGGAGTTCTTATACTAATGAAATCACATATTGAATTGAATTCTACAATGTAAATAGACGTGAAACACTGAGTGGTTTGTTTTTTTTTTAATTCACTCAAGGGCAGCCTATGCCAGGGTCCAGTTTGAGAATTTTCATATTGAAGCACATCCAGACTATGCCACCCTGCCCACAATGACATCTTCCCAATACAAAGCACAATATACACCGGACATTGTTTCTAAGGTAAATTTGCAGATGCCAGCAAGAAATAATACACTTATAGCTTTGAGATTGTGTGTATTCTAAAGTTATTGTTTCTTGGTTTGGTTTGTTTTGTCTTTAAAAAAACTCAAAACCTTTTAAAGAAATCTAATTATATGTTTGAGTTATCGGCTGTTTTTAAACAAAAAAATTAAACAACAAAAAAGCTGCTCATTAAGAGTCTTTTGTCTACAAAACAAGTGTGTTTTCCTAAGCCATAGAGCAAGCAAATTCTAATTGCTGGCTTCATTATACAGAAAAGTCCAAGTGTAACAATCAGGAGCCTTATTACACATACATAATTGAGTTTCATTGCAACTTATGAAAACATAAACTCTCTTAAACACACTTGCAGAAAATGTCGCATCATCAAATCAACACTTTTATTATACAAAAGTAATTGTGTTTAAAGACAGCAAACATATGTTACTTATACAAAAAAAAATGAGTTGGAATATGATTCAGAAGTCTAAATCCCGAATCTCAGAGAGATTGTTTTGCTTGCAAATGCAATGTGAAACAGGCAAACAGCAAACTTATCTAATGAGATGGAAGATTCACCCTGGGGAGATACTGAGAACAGAACTTAGTTGTCTGGGGGGAGAGGAGGGCTTTGGGAATGAATAGACTCCAGTGCAGGAACCAGGGACACTTGGGGGTAAAGCCCTGAGGTTTGCTGACTCATCCAGGGCCTTATCAAGGCTACAGTCATCACTGGCCTTTGCTGGAAACATGGCAGGGGAGACAAGAGGGAGATGGAATCCCTGATGGCCCAATATGGAATTGCTTTTGAGGAGTGATCAAGAAAGGAAACTGGAAGGCCTTTTTAGTATTGCATTATTACTGAACTCTTCATGTGTTTATGTCTTGTCTTCCCAAATAGACTATAAGCTTCTTTATGATGGAGACTGTGTATTCTACTTTATCACCATCTCCCACAGTGTCTAGCACACGGCGTTGCCTAGAGTAGGGGCTCAGTGACAGATGTCGATTGGTTAGTTGAATAATCCGTAGTTTGAAATGCTCTGTTCTGTTCTTTAGATTCATGCAGATGTGTCTGTTTCTTTTCTGTAATTATTTGAGAAACTTTCATATTAACTCACCTTAAAGGATCTTAAGGCCCTGGGGAAATTTGATATTACTTATTTAATATGCTATCTCCTCACGCTACAAGGAAGGTATTATTATTGTCATAATTAAGGCCATATTAATTAGATTTTTCAGGCACCTGGATTCCACTCTCAGGTACCACTCTGATAGGCATCAGAAACCAGCACAATAAAGATTCTCCTGACTTGTTCATTGAAAGGGTCATAGTGCGACTTGCAGAACACCATCAAGACCACCATAACCAAAAACAGATCTCCCTTAATTTTTTTAGGTTAAAACTTTGCCTCCAGGATCTCTTTTTTTTGCCATTGCCAACATCCTTGGAAATGATAAAAATGAAATCCACCAATTTTGACTGAACCTCTGTTCTGACAGTTGGTCAACAAATATTTATAAAGCACTGACTGTGGCAGTTGCCACACTATGTACTGGCAATATTAAGAAAAACAAAAGCAATCTGTTGTGGAGGAGTATACATTCTAATGATAGAGACAATACAGGTAGGTACAAGATAGATCCAGAGTAGATAGAAGGTAATCTCAGAGGGAAAATACTAGCAGCTGGGGGGCCCTGAAAAGGTTTCCTGAAGAAGGTGGGATTTAATTTGAGTCCGAAAAGGGAACCAGGAGCAACTAGGTGGCACAATGGATAGAGCACTGGCCCTGGAGTCAGGAAGACCTGAGTTCAAATCTGGCCTCAGACACTTGACATTTAACTAGCTTTGTGACCTTGGGCAAGTCACTTAACCTCAATTGCCTTGCCTTCCCCCCTCAAAAAAAAAATTAAAGTGAGCCACGAAAATGAAGAGGTGGAAGTGATGGGGAAGAGCAACCCAAGCCTGGGGCACTTTGGGGGCCAGGGCAAGGAGGTCAGAGATAATAAGTACTGTGTTCAAGAAATGGCAAGTAGAACAATGTAGCTCGATAACAGAAAGTGTTGAGGGAGTAAAGTATAAGAGTGAAAAGTTAGGAAGAGGCCAGGTTATAAATCACTTTATTAAGATAAAAGGGAGTCACTGGAGCTCTTTGAGCAAAGGATAATGTATAGTCAGGTCTGCACTATAGAAAAACCACCTTGGCAGCTGAATGGAGCATGGATTAGAGTGAACAGAGATTTGAGGCTACTATTTACTAACAGAGTACTTTGTCAAAACATTTTAAAATCTAGAGTTTTGTTTTCTAGGCTTTTGTTGTCAAAAATGGTTACAGACAGGAAAAAGTAGTATAAAAGGCATTACTGAGTCTGTTTGACTGGAAAAGAAGGTAACTTTGCTGTTTAGTGAAAAATAAACAACAAAGTGGTGGAGAGAGCAAGTACTGAATTTTAACCCTGACCTCAGATTGATCTCTGTCAATCATAGACTGGTCCCTAACTCTCCCTCTAGTCTAGATGGACCCCCTAATCCAAGACAGAAAATAACCTTAACTTGGTCTACAAACTGTGGGCTCATTCTGAACAGAGTTCATAGAATCACAGACACATAGATGCAGGATAGGTCTCAGAAGTCATCTAATCCTACCTATACTGCAATGCTGGACTTGAAGTCAGGCAGATCTGAGTTCAAATCTTGCCTATAACATTTCCTAGCTATGATAAGTTTCTCAGCTTCCTTAGTTTCCTCAGTAAGACAGGGTTCAAATTCAGTCTCAGATACTAGCTGGGCAAATCATTTAGCTTGTATGCCTCAATTTCCTCATCAATAAAATAGGGATAACAATCACCTCCACTTCCCAGAGTTGTTATGAAGATAAAATGAGATGACATTTGTAAAGCACTTTGCTAACCTTAAAGCACCATCTTTTAAAGTAACTGCTCTTATTATTATTAATAATTTTAATATCTACTTCACAAGGTTGTAGTAAATCTCAAATAAGATAATATATGCTGTGATAGGATCAGCAGTTTCCTGGCATAGGTCCCCTGAACCTGACAGAAACTCTTCCTTGCTCCTGCCCACCCCCCCCTACACAATCTGATTGGCCCTGGATTCCCTAAAGTAGCTTCCTGATCTGGTGGTCCCAGCCATGTGTATTCGTGGTGTCTTGGACTTGGCAAGTACCCAAGACCATTCGAGTCACCATACCCTGATGACCAACTGACCAGATGCGTTTCCAGATGGAGATGGAAAAGGCTGTGTCCAGAGAAGGTAAGAACTCCTATATCCTTGTTGCATATCCTTGTTGAGTTAGGGCAAAGTAAACCTTTTCCTTTGTTAAATGTTCAGTGACTTGAGAATGCCTTATTTCATGCCAATATCAAACCTGAAGTAAGAGGGCACTGGCTTTAGAGCCATACCTACAACATATGCAAAGCACTTCATGAAATTTTAAGTGTTAAGTAAATTGTATATTTTGTTGTAATTATTATTGTTGATTTTGTTCTTTTTATTATAATCCACACTGTAGCATAACTAACAAGTGGTTATCTAGCTTTTGCTTGAAGAAATCTAGGGAGGGGGGACCCTGCTACCTCCTGAGATAGTTTGTTCTGTAACTGCATAGATCTCATTGTGAGAAAGTTTTCCTTATATTAAGTTTCAATCTGCCTCTCTCGAATTTTGATGCATTGCTCCCTACTAATGCCCTTTTGAGCTAGTTCTTACAAGAAAAACTGGAAAAATGAATGTGGATGGCATGGTTTGACCTCGATATAGACTGCTGAAAGCAACTTCAAAATCACTTTTAAATAAGGTATCTTGGAATCTTATACTATGACCAATAGGCAAAGTTCCAGAAACAATAAACTAAATTTATTACCTTATGGTCTTTGAATGGGTTTATAATTGTGTTCTCCAACACTTTGTTAATAATCCAATTCACTTAGACAGTATAGAAATTGGCCAACAGCATTTCCTTCAGAAAAGTATCCTTTTAAGGAAGAGTATCTTAAGAGGTTTTCTGGCTGGGGTGCTGCCCTGATTATTATCCCTGCTTAGACCTGATATTACTGCTTTAATGTTCACCTCAGAAATAGAAACAGCACTTCTACCTACTCCCCCCCCCCCCATTTCTTTAACAATCCATTTGGACAGGAGGGAATACCATGTGCTTTGTTGCAGAGATGCATATTAAGTACACCAGGCGGGCCATAAAACCATCACAGAAGGTGAACATTAAAGAGACAGCGTTCATCTCCCAGTGATAGTAATGAGTGTCTCCAATGTCAACATGGACATCAGGTGGTAGAAAACGCATATGGAAATCCAAAATGTTATTAGCATTCATACAGAGTCCCTTTCACAAATCATAAAGCCCTCCTCAAGTTTGGGAGTTATGAGAACAGGCAGAGTAAAAATGATGGTGTTTTACTTACCATGTTTTCTGATCGGATCCCAATCCATCCACATCACTTGTCATTGGCTCTTCTCTGAATGCCACTGCAGCTCACCCTGTTCTACCTCGTCCTCTCTTTATGCTGACCTATTTCATCTCACCCTCCTCTCCATTCCGCCCTTTCTCATTCCGTATTACTCTACACCACCTCATTATTAATAATACTGTTGTTATTGTCTCTTTGCTATACCTCAAACAAGACATTCCCATTCTTGACTCCAGGCACTTTCCCCAGATGTCCACCATATTTAGAATGCCCTCCTTGCTCACTTCCACCTTCTGACTTCCCTGGCTTCTTTCAAGTTCCAGTTAAAGTCCCACCTTCTACAGCAGTGGTTCTCAACCTTCTAAAGCCACGATCCTTTAATAGTGGTATGTGGGCGCGTCTGCATGTGGGTGGACCCGCCTGGAGGTGGATAGAGGAGGTTCCTAAGACCATCGGAAATACGTGTTTTCCGATGGTCTTAGGCGACCCCTGTGACCCCTGTGGAAGGGTCGTTTGACCCCAAAGGGGTCACGACCCACAGGTTGAGAATCACTGTTATACAGGAAGCTTCTCTTCATCTGCCTTAATTCTGGTGTCTTCTCTCTGTTAGTTATTTCCTAGGTTTGTATAGAGTTGTTGACATGTTGTCTCCTCCCATTACATTGAAAGCTCCTTGAGGGGACTCCTTTTTTTTTTTGAGGGGGGTTAGGGCAGCTTTCTTTATAACTCTAGGTCTTTATTACAGCTTAGCCTGTAGTAAACCCTTCGTAAATGTTTTTTTTGACTGACTAACAGCATCTTCAGGTCAAGTCTAGTAGCAACAGACAAATGTGGGTGATGTCTCCTTCATTTTTTTCCTACATGGTTTTGATTTCTTCCACTAGGTGTCTGAATTTTGAAAGCTTTCCATTCCACACAGTTTGAAGATTATTAGTATTCAGTAGGGTAATATCAAATTAAATGTCTTTATTTTTTTTAATTGACCTATGTTACACATGGGAAATTGTAAGCAACAGTTTTGTCTGGGATGCTGTTCCAGTTCTAATACAATGTTAATCAAAAGATCAAGGATAGTTTGAGGTCTGTATTTGTAACGAGGGTTTTTTTCCAGTTAGTTCATGAAGGATGGTAAGCTTCTGGTATATCATTCTGTCCATCTGATTTCTTCTTTCTATATGTATATATGGTATGCACTAGATTTTGCAACCTGCTATGATGTATTGAATAGTTTCTACATTTCCTTGCATAATATTTATTGATCAATAACTCTGGCTTCCTGAAGGTAACCTTTCTGCCATTTCTGCTGGCTGTGATCCTGAATGACTTCCATACTCCCCACTTTTTTCTATAGACAAATCAGCATGACCTGGCCCTTTGTTTGATGCTTCCTTGTGGAGATGCTATGGATTGAGTTCATCCGAATCACCACCACCATCATCATCATTGTCATCTCATTAGGTTTGATAAGAGTTCAGACAGAAATTGGATAGGGACAAGCCACTACACTGTCATTATTCTTTAATATTTTAATGACTGCTGTGCAAAGAGTAAAGCTGTACCCTTTGTAATTAAGTAATAACCACCATCATCAACATCACCATCCACACCCAAACCTACCCCACTCCTCTAACTATCCATTTTATCCCATTCTGCCTCAACTGAAATCCAAACTTCCACACACCCCAGACTTCTTCCCAGCCTGTGCCATTTTTAATATAATCAATTAATAACATTAACTGAACAGTGGTGATGAACCCTGTCCTAGATGCTTAAGAGGAGAAATTAAACATTAAATTAAAAATCTGTTCACTTTCCCCCAAGAGAGAAAAGAATAAAAGCCCTTGGAAATAAGTGTGTGTATGTGGGGGGAGAGAGGGATAGGCAGCAATGCCATTTTTTTTAGCCCCCTTATAATTTGATTTCTACCTACACCATTCCACTGAAACTCTTCTCTTAAAGATCACTGAACACCTACTAATTGCCATATCCAGTGGCCTATTTTCAATCCTCATCCTGCTTGATCTCTCTAAAGTTTCTGACATTGTTGATTACCCAATAGCTAAGGTACATAGAAGAGACCATGAGTATTAGTTTAGTGAATGAAAAAAATAATCTATGATTACATGACCCTGATTTGGGACATTATACGTCTATTAATGGAGCCTATGATGTCATTTGCTTTTGTTGTTTTTCTGGTTGCCACATCAAATCATTTGTTTGTACTGAACTGTCAGTGTCCTAAAATCTCCAGGTCTTTTTTGTATCTGCTGCCCAACAAAAACTATTATGTTTTTTTTTTTCCTTTTAAACAATTAGTTCTTCAAACTTAAATGAAAGACTTACCATTTATCTTAATTTTTTCATCATAGTTAGTATATCATTCCACGTTGTCAAAATTTTTTAGATCCTGATTATGTCCTCTTGCTGTATTAGTAATTCTTACCAAATGTGTAACATACCCAGAGGTTCTAAAGATAACATATGTGTCTTTATTTGAGTCACTATTAAAAACAGGTTGACAAAAATAGGACCAAAGACAGCTTTACAGAACACCACTGAAGACCTCATTCCAGGTTTACAGTATACCATTAATCTGAGTTCTTGGGTCCACTCATTACTGAATCCAACTGTTATCAATCAGTCAGAACCGCAAAATGCCAAAGATGAAGGGAACTTTAAGGTCATCTAGTCCAATTCATATTCGGAAAAGTACATACTCTAAAACACTCTTGAAAAATGGTCATCCAGAATTTGAACCCATTACATCCAAAGACAATCCATTATATTTTGATATAGCTCTAATTAATTTCCCAAATTAAGCACAGATCTTTCTCTTTACAACTCCTACTCATTGCTCTTAGTTTTGCTTTCAAGTGTCAAGAAAAACAAGACTAATCCTTTTTGCATATGACAGTCTTTCAAGTACTTAAAAAAAGCTATCATGGCGCACTTCTAAGGCTTCTTTTATCTAAGCTAAACCTTCCTATTTCCTTCAGCTGAGCCTCATGGACCATGAACTCAAGTCTCCTAATTAAGGAAGGGGTCACAGCCTCAATGATAATTTTGTCATTTTAAAAGGGAAGGATGCAAATGAAAGAGGCATCTAGTTCTAGTGACCAAAACAAAGGAGTGATTGGGGTTGGGGGTTTGAAATCAACATTTGGAATCTCCCACCCAGAAGGAAGTGACCATTATATATAAGAATTTGTGATAGAAGAGACCAAGGGTGGGCACAGTCCAACTTCTATCTAGATTTTAATAGAACAAATCTCAAAAAGTTCACAAAAAGGAAAGAGAGGCTACTTTGGTCTAAAATTCTAAAGGAAATATCAGCCCAAGAAGGAAGGAAAACTTTCAGGAATGAAATTCTGAAGACACAAAGAGAATCCTTTCTTTGTTAAACAGCACGGCTGGGATTTTAACGCAACTACTCTTATTCCAAAGTCAGTATTCGTTCCATTTTGTCACACCATGGGATAGTAGGAAGAAGACTGAAATTAGAAAACATGTGATCAAATGCTACCTCTGTCATTTTTCTTGCCATATGGCCATGGACATATCATATAGTCAATATGTTAGAACTGCAAGAGACCTCACAGATTCTATTTTCTGAACTCCCCATTTAACAAATGAAGAAACCAAAGCACACAGAGGTGAGTTATTTATCCAAAGTCACAAAGCCAATTAGTGTCAGTTGAAAGATTATAATTCACTCTCTCTAGTATTTTTTTTTAATTTCACCAAGAAACTGCATCTCTAAAAATTGGGATATTATTTCTAATTCCTAATTCTTAGGGGGTTTCTGCGAGGAATATACTTTGTAAATTATAAAGTACTGCACAACTGGTAATTGTTTTATTATTATGTTATTAAAGGAGAGTAATCAAAAGTGAGGGCAATGGAATTGCAGGTACCCAGATAGGTGTGAATACTCTGGATGTTCTTTTCTGATAAGTATTTGTGGGGCTGAAATGGGTGATTAAAGGATGCCATTGTAGGTGTCCTAACTAGGAGTAAGGAGTCAGCTGGTATTTCTCTCCTAAGTGAGAACCTCCATTCCTTTTTTCCCCAGGGAAGGAGAAAGAAGATAGGGATGGAAGAAAAGAGAAGCTTATGATGGCTAAAATGATAATGAGGTTGTATTATATCATCTCAACACCAGGGTAATAGTTTATAAAATATAAGTCCCCACAATTCAGAGCAGCTTTTAAAAGCCTTATAACTTCTCAAGAAGATGGGTAGGAGGGGTAGAGTGGTAAAGTGTCAGCCAGAGAGGAGAAGACACAGGCCTGGCTGTGAGAATACCAGCAGTACTCTCTGTATCATCAATTAAAACAACAACAATAATTAATGATAATTATTATTATGACATGGCTGCAGGAGCTATTATTTTATAATTATTTTGAACTAAATTTAATGTCTAAAAGTTGGTGTTTTAATTAAAGTATTTGATCTGGGCCCTGTGGGAAAATTGCTTGCAGCTTTTAAATTACATTGCTAAACCACATCACATAGAAGCTAGAGAAAGGCAGCATGGCTCATTCTTGGTCCTTGAGCACAAAACTTCCCATCTGGGGGTTTGCTACATCATGCAAGCTTATATAAAGAGTTGCTTTTATTAGTGGTTATTGCTAGTTTGTACTTCTCTTTGGCAATTTGGGGTTGGATATAAAAATGAATAACCATTTCTTACTCATAAGATACACAGGTCTTTTATTGTGATTCCTGTCTATTGGAAAGTAGTTAGGGTGGAAAGTGGGGGACTGAGGAAAATAGGGCCTGCTTGCTTTATTCAGAGGAATAATTTGAGATAAAGTTGAAAATAAGGTTCTAACCTCTGACTCAGTGTGGCAAATGAACCTTTTTCATTGCCAAGGGGGAATGAAGAGTCCTATTTAGTGTCTAATATTTTTAGAAATTTCTCTGATGTGCTAATGTATCTGTTATTTTTAAGTGTCACACTCATCCCCACCCCACCCCTAATCCTATCCCCCTTCTGCCACTTCCAAAGATAAATAAATGGTATAATGAATAAGACCTGCCTGAAAGGTAGGAGATCCGGGTTTTAATCCCCAGGAATCCTTAATTCTATGACTTCATCTGTCTTTTTCATTCTCAACTTTTTTATCTATAAAATGCAAGGCTTTATCTAAACTTGTTTAAAGATCTGGCACTATAGGATTCTAGGAGACAAAGAGGAAATCAAAACATGGTGGGGACAGCAGCAAAAGAGTAGCACCAAACCTCCCCCACAGCCTATGATGTTGAAGGAGTGACAGAATGAGAGTCCCTGAGGAATGGCATCTGAGATATGGAGTAGCCACATGGCATGGCAGAAGGAGCACTGGTAATATAGTCAGAAGGCCTGGGCTTAGTTGTCAGCTTGGCCACTTTTTAGCTATGTGATCCTGAGCTTTCTGAGTCTCAGTTTTCTCCTGTAAAAAAAGAGAAGAATAAGTATACTTGGGAGAAAACTGCTTTGCCAAGTACCCTATAAATGTAAGTTGTCATTCCTAATCCACCAATGAAAAGAGCCCACCCTAACTTTTAACTTTAGAAATTTCACTAGCTGCTGCCTCCCCAACGAGCCTCGGTCTTGTATTGATTCAGCTGCTCCAGCTGCTCCAGACCCTGTTCCTTTCTCCAAGCCAGGTGGCTTTTGCATTGGCTAATTGAGTTGTATAACTTCATTTAATGCATCGAGAGAGTTTATAGTTGTTTTTGCATATTCCAAGAGGGAAGATACATATTGTGTGTCTCCCCGGTTAGTCATGTACTTAATTAAATTAATGAATTAATTTATTTGTTTATGAGGAATACAGTTGTATGAACAGCCTTCGCTTAGCATTTCCACCCTTCACTGAGGGGAGAAATTTCAGATTATTTTTCAGTGTTCTTTCACTAATAAAGTCAGGCATTGGCCTAGAGTAGTGTTTCTCAACCTGTGGGTCACAACCCCCTTGGGGGTTGAACGACCCTTTCACAGGGGTCACAGGAGTCACCTAAGACCATTGGAAAACACATATTTCCAATGTTCTTAGGACCCAAGACACTGCTCCTCTATCTGTCTCCAGGTGGGTGTGCCCACATGCAGATACGCCCACATATGAGTTTTACAGGGTAGCGGCATTAGGAAGGTTGAGAACCACTGGCCTAGAGCAAAATGGTAGGCAGGGGAGTTGGTCTTTGGTGACTCTAGAACCAGAGAATGTCCCAACTAGAATATGCTTAAGAGTTCCTAGCCTGACAGCCTTCATCACAAGTGAAGAAATGGGAGACCAGAGAGGTCAAATGACCTCCTAGTGGTACATTTAATAAGGATTTATTAAGGATCAGAGGTGGGTCTAGAATTTAGGCCTCTTGACTCTGTGTTTTTACTATAACTCTTTCTCATCTTTTTGTACCTCTTCACCCATCACTTCTCCAGGACTCTCACATAGTCTGTAGATCTTTCCAGTATGGAGGAAAATAGTTCATAAACTCATTAGCATTCAGGTGTCCCCTCCCAGAGAGATTAAATTTGTTACTAACGGTATAACCATATGTAATGGTAATGTAAATGGGAAGATCTTTCCCATCTACTAATAGGCCCATGTGACCTGCTTAAGTCACAAGGAAGTCTAAGATGCATAAGTTTGAGTCACATAAAGCCTATGGTGGGAGGAACTTGCTGAACAGGTAGAACAGGAAGGGTGGAGCAGGAAGGGTGGAGGAGACTTGAGAGGAAGTTGGTCAGAGCAGCTAGACCTAAGGGAGAGAGAGGAAGTAGTCAGTGAGCTATGAGTGTTCATTTGTGGGAAGGCCCTAGCAGGGAAGGCTTGGGGATGGTGGTGCCCCCTTCATTGTTATTATGTATAGATTTCTTTGTTGCTATGACAGATTTGGCTTTCTGGTGTTGGGATTTAGCTTTCTGGTATTTGAATAAATGTTTTGGTTCTGTCTTCCATGTGGAGAGTCTGCTATATTTTGTGATTCAGAATTACACCAGCATATTCACAGTTGTTGTAGGCACAATGAATATGACATTCATGCTACACCATAATAAGCAGGTCACCCAACCTCTCTGATCCTCAGCTGACTCCTCTGTAAAATGAGAATAATCTCTGTAGTATCGAGCTCTTGGGATTACCATGAAGATCAAAGAGGATAACATATGTAAACATTTTCGCAGAATGTGAAAGCCTCATTGAAACATCAATAATTGTTATTATTATTTTAACAATACTCAAAGCCTTAAATTAAAGGGATGAATGATGTGCTGATGATGACATTTCAGGAAGGAACCTATGATCAAGGGAGGATTTTTTCTGTGGGTGTGGAAGTGGGTCTTGTATGAAATCACAGCTATAGGAGGCTGCTTAATCAACATTCAGTAATTATATTGTCATTCTAAGTTTTCAAACCACTTTACACATACCAGCCTATCAGAGATTTGTTAAAAAAAAAAAAAGCTTCTGAAATTGATCCTAGAGGTTTTATTATTCCATTTCACAGATGGGCAAATGAAAGCTCAGAAAACTTAAGTGACTTGCCATGATAACACTGGTAAGTGTAACTTAAGTAAGTGTAAGTAGCAAGGCAGGCTTCTAATCCAACTCTGGCTAACCCCAGATCTAAAATTCACCAAAAAAACCCCATTTTTTTTGATACTATATTGCTATCAAGAAAAATTTCTTAGCCCACCCTCCGTCTATATTTATTTAATTTTTAAATATTTAAATTTTATATTTTATAATATATAAAATAATAAAAACATTTAAATGAATTAAATAAATATATTTATTTATGAATTATTTGCATGCACTACCAAACCAGTGTTATCTAGGTTATAAAACTTACAAAATAGAAGTAAAAAAATAATAAGATAAACATAAAATAATATTTTATTCTAGAGTCAGGGGGGAGCCACTGGAGTTTATTGAGTATGAGGGTGATATGGTCCAACTTGTGCTTTAGAAAAACTACTTTGGATACAGTGAGGAAGATGGATTAGAAATAGGGAGAGACAAGGCAGGTCAGTCATTCCATCAGTGACTCAACAAGTATTTATTAAGTGCTTACTACATTCTAGGCACCATGCTAAGTTGTGGAGATACAAAGAAAGGCAAAAACATGATCTCTGCCTTGTAGGATCATACATGCCAAAGGAGGAGACAACATGTAAATAATTAGATTTAAGATATACATAGTACAAGTAGAAAAAAATCTCAGATGGAATGCTAGTTTAGGAGGCTATGGGGCTAGAAAAGGCCTCATCTAGAAGGCAAAATTTGAGCTGTGTCTTGAAGAACACTAGAGAATCCAGGAGGCAGAGGTGAGGAGGGAAAGGATTCTCTTACATGACGGACAGCCAGAGAAAGAGGCACATTGAAATGTCTAATGGAGTCAGGAAGACCAATTAGAAGACTCTTGCTATAAGTTAGGCAAGAGGCAACATGGTGTCTGTATCAAAGAAGAAGGGGATAATGGTGAGAAATGTGCAAGCAGAATTAATAGATTTGGCAACTAATTAGGTGTGTAAATATAGGGTGAAGGAAAGTGACCTTTGAGGTATATGAACCTGGGTGAACAGAAGGGCCCTTAACAGTAATAGGCAAGGGATATGTTAGGTCACATGATTAACAAGATGGAGTACTAGATATTTTCTCTGGTCTTCCCAATTTCTACAGTTACTATAATCAAAATTGAGTAGAAGAGGTAAAGCAATTGTAGCTGTTTCCACAAGCTTAGACACCAAGAAGTCTAATAAAGTAACAACCTCATAAACACGACAGAAAAGAAGTCACTCAGGGCTATACTCAGAGCAGCACAGCAGGACTCATGAACTCAGGTTATGCTCTGGGATCCACTCTATAATGTCCTTGCTGCTAGCCCAGTCTCTGTCAGCACATCCCGCCCTTGACCTCACCCCATCATTCTATGTCAAGAAGTAATAGAACTTAGTTCTATTGACCTCCACAACATTGTATGGAGGAGATAGTACTATAGGAAAGTGTAAGTAAGCATTCTGTCTGGGATGGTAATACAAATGCTGCTCTTCAGAGGTGCTCAGTTAGGGGACAAAGGGAAACTATGTAGGGTGTGTGTGTGTGTGTGTGTGTGTGTGTGTGTGTGTGTGAGAGAGAGAGAGAGAGACAGAGACAGACAGACACTCAGAGACAGACAGAGAAAGACAAAGACAGAGAGAGAAAGAGAAAGAGAGACAGAGACAAAGAGAGAGAGAGAGAGAGAGAGAGAGAGACTGCACTTGACCTGAAGTATATCTGCTTGGACCAGTTCAGTCACCTTCAGAAGTCACTTGGGGTAGGGATTGAGGATGTTGAAAATTGACTTCTCTAGAATGGAAAGAAGCTGAAACAGATTTAAGCTCTCAAGGCATCCAATATCAGATGGGAAAGAGTTATAAAGGGAATAATAGGTGAATATAAGGGAAGAAGATTGAAATTACTAATTATCTCAAGAGAAGGAAAAATTCAATTAAAACCCCTGAAGGCAATAATAAGGACATTTAGAAGATGGGTAGGTTTGGGGGAAATGGTAATATAATAAAATATTCCATCCTCACTTGCTCATCCTTTGTGATTCCCTCTCAAAATAAAAAGGGAGGAGGCAGAGTGTTTACTCACAAGTCAAGCACAAGTCATTCCTCAAGCACAGAGCTTGCCTGTGAGGCTGTGCCTGTTAAAGACCCAAGATGATCTGGTGGGTAGAGATTTCCCAGTGGTGCCTGCACAGCTGGAGTAGGTAGTAATTGGTTTAGAAATCAGAGGTGGGGAAACTGTGGCCACAAGGCCACATATGACCCTCTTGGTCCTTTGGTGCAGCCTTTTGATTGAGTCCAAGTTGTACAGGGAATTTGTTCTGTGAAGTGTAGATTCAGTCAAAGGGCCACACTTGAGGATTAAGAGGGCCTCATGTGGCTTCAAGGCCATAGGTTCCCCAATCCTGGTTTAGATGATTACTACTTTCAAGGGCCCACACTCAACTTACAAAGGGGGGAATAGAATCTTGCAGGCAGAAGAAGGGAGTGAGTCAGGGGATGGTGGCAAATGGTCAGCGGAGTTGTGATAGAGATAAGCCTCACAAATGACTTCTCATCCTCTGCAACCTCCTTGGAGTTAAGTTGTGGCCCTGCTGTGGTGACACCATGACTCTTCCCAGGAGATCCCTGCCCCCACTTTGGAAAGTAACACTCTCCAACACTAAGCTGCCTCCCTCTCCTACTTCTTGGGCAAATAAGTCCTGCTTCTAATTATCTGGTGGCTGTTTTCCATCAGCTTGATTGTGAGTTCAGAGAGCTATTTGACTGCCAGGCTGCTGAACCTGTATGAATTCTGTTTGTTGGAGACCATCAAAGTATATTTTCTAAAGCTTTAACTATGGCATTTGGAGTCTTGGATGAAGCAAATAAAGATGCAATCAGTGTCATTGTGACTCTCCCATATTTACATGGAGTAAGCAGAATGGGCGCTCTGCTGAGCTGCCAACTGGTTCAGTTTGGGGTTTACTCATCAGTCCTCTGTTTTCAGGGAAGTGGGGTACAAAAGGAAGAAATGGAAAAAGGACCCTAAGCATTTTGTTCCCTGAGATTCTGAAGACACAGCATGATGAAAATATTCTAATTCCCTCTTGGTTTATTTTGCATAATATATTGGGCCAAACAAAACTGAAACTGGACTTGCAAGCTGGGAGCAGAATACTTCCTTGGGCAGTGCTAATGGGCAGCTCAATCAGCAGAAAATGCCTTATGATTGTGTGATGAATTTCAGCCCCTGAGGTTCCACAGCTTGATCAAGATAGGAGGCGGTCCAATCAACAGTGCATAGAGCTCTATATTATGACAAGTGATAACTCTGCTCCTTGGAGCATTTGGCAGCATCAGCAAATTCAACTGTGGGTGCAGGAAAGGAGTCCTCAAATGAGACATTGGGTCTCAGTGTATTCTGGCTAGGAAGTTGTGAACCATGGAGAGGCGTTGACCGAGGTTCTGTCCCTCAATACCTGGCTATTAGAGAATGGATGCAGAAGGAATGCCTGCACCGTCAAGAGCTTGAACAAACTTGGCATTTGTGGTCCCTTCTACCTCTGAGATCTCTTGAAGTACTTAATATTCAGGTGGATTTGTGATCTCATGTATATCATCTCATGCACATCAATGACCTATCCATGCCTATCCACCCTGAGCAATTCTTGTCCATGACCTCCAATAGGTTCAGCAGTCAGTCCATCCAACTCTGGATGGAGGTGTTCCCTTATTTCTCCTGACGGCCGAAGGGAACCAGTGAAGCACTCTGGCTACCCATTTTTATCCCTTGCTCTTACCAAGTGTCCAATTTCATCTTATCTTTTTGTCATATGTTTCCTTAATAACATTTTTTACTCCTATTCTTAAAAAGTTTTTTATTGGTTATCTGCTGGAGCCTTCTCTTATGCCTTATATACTCTCCTTGGCCCTCTGTGTTATTCATTTTAAATTTAATTTTTAATTTGGATGATTTTTGGAGGTTGTGATATTCTGTGTCTCATTGCCATATGTCAACATGGAGGAATTTTGGTATTTGAAAGATGGACTTTTGTTTCCATGGGAAACTTGATATCATTAAAGGAACTTGCTGTTTCTCAAAAGCAAATTCTGAGATTCTCCATTTTTAATAAACATGTATATATAATGTGACATATTTCCATCATATCTATGTCATACATATATGTACATGTTGTTTCCTCACTTCCACCAGCCTCTGATAGAATACAAACTCTTGCTAAGAAATGAGGGATAAATGAGAGCCATAGGGAATCCTGAGCACCATATTTGCCCATACTTCCTGAATTCAATGACAAATTAGTTTAAAAAGTTTATCTATGGGGAGTAGAATCTACTGTAACTTATAGAATATTACATAATCCAGAGTTAGAAGAAACCTAGAAGCCAACTAGTCTGACCCATACCTGAATAAGAACTCCTCTTGAACATCCCCAATAAGGGGTCTTTACTTAAAGATCTCGACTGAGGGAGAACACATTATCTCCCAAAGCAGAAAAGTACACTTTGGGATAATTTTCTCTAATTGTTGGTAGATTGATTTTTATGTATTTTTTTTTCCTTACATCAAGCTTAAATTAACCATTTTGCAAATCCTGTTCTGTTCCTAGTTCTGCTTTCTGGGGCTAAGTAGTGAAATCTGAACACTCTTCTATAGGACAATCAAAAAAAAAAAAGCCTACTTCTACGGCTGCCATATCACACTATTGAAGCATGCTGAGCTTGCAGTAAATTCAACTCTCAACTCTTTTTTCGGTCTTTTCCCTTTCTTATATGAAGCCTCCCTTAACTTCTCTCTAGCTATGACTCCCCCATCTCGTACTTGGGAAATTGAATTTTGGATACTCCTGAGTTCCCTTCAACCCCTTTTCTAGACTCTGAAAGAGGACCTTTAAGAAATGTTGTCCTTATCCCACCTAACCTCATCCTTTTAGGATAAGGACAAACTCCAAGTATCTCCAACCCCCAAAATGCCCCCTCTCAATATACACACAGTGAATTATTATAGATCTAGCACAGTATAGAAGGAAAAGTCCTGAATTTGGATACAGAGGACATGGGCTTAAAATTTAGCTCTGCCATGTACTTCTGCTGTGAATTTGGGGAAGCTACTCTATCTCTCTGGGTCACTGGTTCCTCATCTGTAAAATGATGAGGTTGAGCTCCAAGGTTCTTTCAGCTCTAAATCCATAATCTTTGAATACATTTAAATCTTTCAATTTATCATCCTATTTCCTCTTTTCTGTGGGTTCTCTCTCAGTGGAAATATTAATAAGAGCCAAATGAAATCAAAATTAAGCCATGAGGAGCAGGAGGAAAAACCACGAATTGGTTCAACCCATTGATATGTTTTTAATATCAGACCTCAGGCAGTCGAAAGCTATCCATATCCTTCTTATAGTGACATGGAAAAAGCCTCTGAATAGTAGTTAACAAATCCCACTAACTCTCTCTGAATAAATGATTTACCTCTTCTAGCCTCAGTTCTACTCCTGCCAGATAAGGCTAACAATACCCAACCTGCCCCAGAAGCTATCGTTCAGTCAAAAGCACTGGACTGGGAACCAGAAGACCTTGGTGGAAGTCCCAGCCCTGCTAAATACTGGCTCTGCTACCTACTAGTTATTTCATTTGGATTAGGTCACTTATTGCCTTGGATCCTCAACTTCCTCATCTATAAGACAGGAATGATAATTTAATTAAATAAGCATTTTAAAGTACTTACTGGGTGCATAATATTGTGAAAGGTATTGGAGAGACACAAAATTTAGATGATCTATCCCTTGCCCTCAGGGAGCTTCAAGTCTAGTAGGGAAATACAACAAATTTAAACACCTGTGATTTAAAAAATAAAATTTGAAACGCATAAAAGAGGCACAAAGAACTGTGGTCACAGTGGGGAGGTTGACTGGAGGTTCCTGAAAGAATGTCTTCCCAGAGGAAGAGCTTAAAAGTTCTACTGTCAAGAAGTTCTTCCTTATATCAGGACAGGAATTCAAAATGAGGAAGAAGAATATTCCACCACAGGGGACAGTGAGATCAAAGATATATAGTTGGGGGAAAATGCAAGACATGTTGAAGGATCACAATTAAATGGTGAGAGTAGAATATGTGTCAGAGAGTGTTATGAGATAAGACTAGAAAGGCAAGATGGCCCTGTGGGGTTGGAAGGCCTTCGGGCAAAGTGGATTCAGCTTTTGGTAAGCAATATGGAGCCACTGAAGACTTTAGAGTAAGGGCATGACATTGTGTTATCTATGCATACCAATACTGGAACTTCCTACCCCAAAGGATTGTTGTTAGAAATCAGACTTTTAAATGATAAAATGTTATATAAATGTCAATTCTCTCCTCTTTTATTTTTTCCTTGATCAATACAGACACTTCCTAATTCTAGTATGAGAATTCCTAATCCTTGGCTCCGAGTGCTCAAGTTGAGGGATGGTTTCATAGATGCAAACATGCACATTGTTTCTGTTCTTGCAACCTCTAGGACAACTAAGCTACATTGTTTACCATTGTCTGAACATGCTCCACACCTTCCCACTTCCATGGTTTCAATTCTACTATTTCCTGTGCCTGAAATGCCCTTTCCTAACTCCTCTCAGTCTCCATCTGTTAAAGCACCATCCTATCCATTTTCCTTAAAAAAAGTTATTTTATTTTTAATTTATGGATTAAAACAAGCATTTCCATAATATAACATAGTTTTTTTAAAAACAAAAAAGATGATTGCACATGAAACTGCAGTTCTCCTATATATAACTTGCTACTCCTTTTAAATAAACAACAGTTATTACAGAATTGTTTTTCTTCCCGCCACACCCCCTCCCCACCCTAAAGATAGTCACTGTTCATGAAGCTTTCCCTAATCCTCACAAATAGAAGTAAAATTTCCTCTCTTAATCCATTCTTGGCAATCTGAACTTTTTCTATGCATATATCAGATCTTATTATGAATTACAACTATTTGTATATGGGCCTGACCATATACTACTCGTACACGTATCCTTTCAGTGCTAGTACAGTGCCTGAGGGGTACCCAACAAATCTTTGGTAAATGAACAGATGGATGAAAGGAAACCCATTACAAGCACTGGATGCCTCAGAACACTGATAATCATTCCATCCTTATCTCTTTATCCATGCAATTCAATTCAACTTAACAAATGCATATTGGACACCTACTATGTGCAGGGCACAATTTTTGCACCAGAATGCTTAGCTTGCTTACCTCCTCATAGTTGAGACCCACAAATCTCCAGTCCTACCTCCTATAAGAATCTGTCTCTACTTACGTTGATGTCTCTTTTGTTTCAACTCCCATAACACAATCAGATTGGCAAACTCCAGCACTTCATTATACCCTGCCTTTATAAAGAAGATGCATTCATGCTCTCTGTGTGACTTCTATCTCCTCAATGATACTCTGAAATCTTCAAAAGCAAGGCCCATGTTTCTTCTGTTCCCATCTTCTACTTGGCCCATTGTAGAGCATTAGAATGGCACATATGGTGACCTTAACCATTTACAGCTATGTATGTCTTGGCTCTCTAGTTGAACAGACAAATCACGGTGAAGCATCCCATTGGAGCTGCCCACAACTCCAAAGAAGAGACTGTATATGCTGATATGCTAGTGTCTAAGAGAGTGAGTCATTCAGCTGGCCGGGTCACCAGTCAGTAAACAGTGTCCACCAAGTACATGACCTCATCATGGCAGTTGAGGCAGGTTAGGATATATGGTGACAGTTGTTGTTAGTCACTTTCAGTCATCTTTTACTCTTTCTTCACAACCCCATTTGGGGTTTTATGGGCAAAGACAACAGAATGGTTTTCTACTTCCTTCTCCAGCTCACTTTACACAGGAAGAAAGTGAGACAAAGAGGGTTAAGTGACTTGCTCAGGGTTACACAGCTGTGAAGTATCTAAGGCCAGATTTGAACTCAGGAAGATAAAACCTTCTGACTCTAGGCCTGGTACTCTATCCACTGTACAAGTTAGCTACTCCCCCACCCCCAAAGTTCTCATTCAATCAAGTCTGACTCTTCATGACTCCATTTCAGGTTTTCTTGGCAAAGATACTGGAGTGGTTTTCTAGTGGCTTCGCCAGCTCATTTATAGATGAGGAAAATGAAGCAAACAGAGTAGAGTGACTTGCCCAGGTTCACACAGTTAGAAAATGTTGGAGGCTGGATATGAATTCAGGTCTTCCTGGCTCCCAGCCACATTCTATCCACTGTACTGCCCAGCTGCCCCCTACAATAAAGTAGCTTTTGCCTCTCCCCTGGAGAACTGGACAATCCCATCAAAAGCCAGAGTAATGAAATTACTGGATTACTAATTCTTTAAGAGATGAAACTAGGCCTTGTTTTAGCTCTCCATACTCTGACTTAGTACAGTGCCCAGCACATAACAGATCCTTAATAAATGGTTGTTGGAATGAATTGGATGAAGAAACAACTTAAGTGACTCAAGAAATAGATTAGTAATTGCACATTCTCATAGAAAAAAACAAACTCCGATGTTTACAGAACGGGTCAGGACTCTAACTCATTCCATAAAATCCATAAAAATGGATTTTCCAAGGGGGAAAAAATGAAAATTGACAATTTACTCTGAAATTTAATTTGGAAAATAGAGTAGAATTCTGTTGTACTTGAATCTTGGTAGAA
>CM053587.1:48029197-48045211 GCA_028646515.1 Pseudochirops corinnae | reverse complement strand
TGTGGTGAATGGAGTTCTAGAGTTTCATTCAAAGAGAACTAGATTCAGATTCAAACAATGGCAATTATTCTTTACTTGACTATGACCAAATCACTTTTCTTCTCTGACTCTTAGCTTATTCATCTATAAAATGGAAATAATGGTACCGGACTCACAGGGTTAATATGAGTCAGCTAGGGTGGGAGGTGTCAGTGGACAGAGCACTAGGCCTGAGGTCAGGAAGACCTGAGTTGAAATATGGCCTCAGATACTTACAAGCTGTGAGATCCTGCGCAAGTCACTTAACCTCTCTGTTCCTCAGTTTCCTCATCTGTAAAATGGGGATAATAATAGCACCTATGTCTCAGGGGCTGTTGCAAGGATCAAACACTGACGTTTGTAAAACATGATGCAAACCTTAAAGTCAGCTTTATTTTTATTGCTATGAGGCTCCCATAGTAGTAGACACTCCACAAATTTCACTGATTTATTGTCAACTTTGCGTACTTCACAAGGTCATTGGTTTGAGGAGCAAATAAGAAAGAAAGTATTTTGTAAATTAGCAAGTGCCCTACAAACATAATACTATCTGGCATTTATATTATGGGAGGCAGCGTGGTATAATGGAAAGAGTACTGGATTTGGAATTGAGGAAATGAGTGTGAATGCTGCCTTTTTTATCACGTGACTATGGGAAAGTCAGTTAACCTCTCTGGGTCTTAATTTTTTTATCTGTAAAACAGGAATAATGCCTGTAGTATTACTTCACAGAGCTGTTGTATTAAGGAAATTAGATGACATATTGCAAATCTTTAAGAAGTACATAAACACCAACCAACCCAGTGAGGTAGGTTCCAAAGGTATGCCCATTTTACAGGTAAGAAAATTAAGGCCCAAAAAGGCCAAGTGACTTGCTCATGATCACTCAACTAGTGAGTGATGGAATCTGGATTTGAATATAGGATTTCCCTTCTGACTCCAAACCTGGGGGAGTTTCTTGTTTGTTTTATTGTTGTTGTTGTTGTTTTTAAACTCCATGCTACCTCTTAGTTCTAGAGGAATAAAGTTATAAATTTCAAATATGGGAGATCAGCCTCATGACATCAAAAAAAGGCTTGTCAACTTTATAATGGGGTTTGGTTATAATTTGGTGATGCTATCACTGTAAAACTAAAGGGAAGTGTTGTCTAGTGGAATACTAGGGGGCCAACGCTGGAGTTGAAAACATCTGGTTTTGAGTCTTACTTTGGAAACTATCTTTGTGACCAATGGCACATCACTGCACATCAGAGGGCCTCAGACCACTCTCTAAGTTTGTAAATTAGAGAAAAGCTGCTAATTTCAACAACAGAGGGACTTTCCACACCATTGATGAAACCATGGGTCAGAAACAGCACCAACAATAACAAAGAAAGGGAAACACCACTGTCTGGGCAATATTATTATGTGAGGTATGCCTATACTTAAAACATGTATCACTCGTACAATTATATACCCAGCTGCAGCCCAAACTTTCTCCTCTGATAAAGTCACCACATTTCTTCACTAAGTGTCATGCATGATCCAAAAAGAAGAACTGACTTTCTGGCCCCAGTGAGGTAGGAAAGGGATGATATTCTGTCCATTTTACACATGGGCAAAAGGAGATATAGTGAGAACAGAATCCTAGAATCTCCCAGGTGGAACTCACTTCAGAGACCATTTAATACAATTCATTCATAGGCAGGAATCACTCCTATAGCTTCCCTGACACAGGCTCATCCAGCTTCAACAACAAGGACTCCAGAAACCAGGGAAGTCACTACTTCTATGGAGGACCATTCTATTTTTAGCTGGTTCTAGTTATTAAGAAATTTACTCACATAAATTTGAAATTACCTCTCTGAAAGTGCTATTCCCCATTCCTGGTCCCACCTCAGAAGGTTTTTAATTTTTTGTTGTTCAGTTGTTCCAGTCATGTCCCATCCTTCATGACTCTTTTTGGAGTTTTCTTGGCAAAGATCCTGAAGTAGCTTGCCATTTCCTTCTCCAGCTCATTTTACAGATGAGGAAATTGAAGCAAATAAGGTTAAGTGACTTGCTTAGGGTCACACAGCTAATAAGTATCTGAGGCCAGATTTGAACTCAGGAAATTGAGTTTTTCTGACTCCAAGCCCAGTTGCACTGCCTAGCTGATAAACCTGGAAATACTTGAAAACATCTGTCATGCCTCTCAAAGCTTTCTCTTCTCCAGGTAAATACACACAATTCCTCCAAGTGAACCTTGTATATCATGACTGCTAGACTCCTTGACATCAAAGTTCACCTCCTTGCCAACACAGACTAGCTTTTGAAAGTCATATCT
Source organism: Pseudochirops corinnae (assembly GCA_028646515.1). Lineage (NCBI taxonomy): Eukaryota > Metazoa > Chordata > Mammalia > Diprotodontia > Pseudocheiridae > Pseudochirops > Pseudochirops corinnae. The sequence continues at coordinate 48,042,888 of CM053587.1, read as the reverse complement.
GAAGGGTGACATTCACAGGTTCAACAACATGCCCAAGGTCACATGGTGAGTGAAGGATAGAGCCCATTTCTATAGATTGCAATAAGAACTCATCCCTTGAGACTCAGGCCTAGTAAAATAATTTTAGTATCTGTGGTTATCCACAGAACATCAGAGCAGGGTCTTGGGACTCCCTTAGTGCCTTCTCAATTTCACTGCTCTGATTTTTCTCAGTGTGGATGTTTATTTTCATACAAAGCTAACATGTAATTGTGGAGCAGTGGTGTCCAGTATATCATCTCCAGCTGAAAAGAAATCACACCATTTGTGGGATGTTGCAACACAATCAGATACGTAACATAATGATGAGGGAGTTCATTATCTTTAACAATATTGCCACATAAACATTTTGATCATGATAAAATCAGATATTATTGGATCCCACAGGCTCATGGGTGAAGAATAAGAAATGCTGGGTTTGGGACTCAAACAAAATGAGTGACTAATGATTCAAATGGTGAGGGAAAAAGTAGAGCCTTGTCCTGGATAACACAGAGCATTGAATAATATGAGTTATTTGTATTAGGCTTTGGGCTAGAGAAGTACTTTCATTTATTCATTCAATAAATATTTATTAAGTACCTACTATGTATTGGCCACTATGCTAGGTGATGGGGACAGAGAAAAATGACACAGTCTATGCTTTCTAGGAATTTGTTTTACTGGAGATAAATAATACATATACAGATATATAAATGTAAGATATATACAAAGTACTAAGAACTAAGCTAATTGGGAAAGACCTCATGCAAGAGAGAGAGTTTGAGTTGAGTCTTGAAGGAAGCTGGGGGGTTAAAGAGGTAGATTTCCATTGCTTTATTCATTCCCTTCACTCCCACTGCAAAGATCACCTCAATTTTCAGGTATGTCTCTAAAGCATCATGTTCTTTCCTCCTTCAATTCAATCCTAACTCATTCTTCCAACCCCATTTCCTCCTCCGCAAAACTGTCCTACTTACATGCTGACCAGCACTTACAGAAAGAACCATTCAAGGAAGCATCAAGCCTGCGATCAGATCATCCCTCCTGGCTTCTCCTATGTTTTCTCACCAACTGGATTACGGCCTCATGCAGGTGAAGCTTTTGGCTGTTGTAGGACCTCATGCCTCATGCCCTTCTTTCTCTCATATTAGCACAGAAAGGATCATGGAAAGCATCGAGAACACATCATGGGGAAAAATAAAAGGAGATGAGTCATCTGGCTTCTCCCTTGTGATGAGCTGATTTAACTGATGTGTGACCAGCATGTCTTAATATCTCTAACCTCCACCAAATACCCTTCAAATTGGCAAGCCTTCAATAAGCACCTAAATTCAGTTTCATACTAGAGGTTGGAGATACAAGATGAAAAATGACACAGTACTGCCTTCAAGAAGCTTACAATCTCATGATAATGACAAGACAGAGGATATGTGATAGAATGTTCCAAGGTGCTATGAGAAATTTCAGGAAGATTTATTCCACTTGTGGGATAAAAGAAGTCTTCTTTAAGCAAGTGGTCCTGACTCCTCAGTCTCACTCACCTCATATATCTACTCAGTTACCAAAATTTATTGGTTCTACTTACACTACATCTCTTCAATCCATCCCTTCTTTCTACTCACATAGCTACCACTCTTATTTAGCCCTTCATTCTCTCCAACTAATTAATACAAGAACCTCCTAATTGGTCTCCCTATCTCAAGTCTCTTCCTCATTCCAATCCATCTTCCACAAAGAGATTTTTATTAAAACACACATGTAACCACATCATTCCCTCACTCAAAAAGCTCCAGTGGTTCCCAATTACCTTTAGAATCAATTATAATTCCTAAAAATCAAAGCGGTCTACATTTACTGGCTCTACTTTCTTCCTTCTCGTTCATTTCTCAACCTCTTCCAGTATCAGTGAACCTTTCTACTCAGCTGAAATTGATCTTTCCAAAATTACTAAAGCTCTCCTACTTGTTCTATCTGATGGTCTTTTCTGAACACACCCTTTTCTTGGATAAACTTTCCAACCTGTGTTAAGAAACTGATCTACTTGCCTAATTACTTCTTTTCAGACTTTTTTCCTAAATCATCATCTCTCTTCTACCCTCTGACCATGGCCATAGGTGAAGAATAAGGGGAGAGGTAGGCAAGGCTCTGTCCTGGACCATCTTTTTTCTTCACATTTTCTCAGTAATTTCATTAGATCTCATGGTTTATTATCTTCGAACCGATGACTCCCAATCCATAAATAAATCCCAGATCTCTCTCCTAAGCTCTCATCCTCCATCATCAATTGGCTGTTGGGCATTTCCAATTCAATACGTTTAAAACAGAGTTCATCCCTAAAGGCATCTAAATTTCCTTATTTATGTTTGAGGACATCATCATCCTTCTAGTCCGCTAGGTTCCAATTCTTGACTTCATCTTCAACTCTTTCATTTTCCTAATTCAATTCATTAATTTCCCTTACCACCATTATGTAATTATTTGGTCAATCTTATTTATTCAGACTCCATATTATCTCTTGCATCTGTTACTTTCTCTCTACTTATGTGACTACCATATTAGTTCAGGCCCTCCTCCCTGCATCCCCACCTTCCAATCCCTCTTTTGTCTAATCTACCTTGACTCAGCAGCCAAAATAATCTTCCTAAATCACAAGTTTGACCAATTCCCTCTACCGTTCAAGAATTTTGAGTGGCACCCTCTAGCATTAAATATAAACCCTCTCTGTTTGGCATTTAAAACCCATAATAGTCTGGCACAGGCCTATCTTTCCAGACTTATTTCACATCATTACTCTTCAAGAATTTTATGTTCCAGCAAAAATGGCCTATTTGCTATTCCCTAAACTTGGCAATCCACCTCCTGTCCTGGAAACTTTGTAGAGGCTGTTCCCAATGCCTGGGATGCAGATACTCCTTCCTCATTTCTCAAAACCCTTCACTTTCTTCAAGGCTCAGTTGAGGTGCCCCTTCCAATGGAAATCTTTTCTTCACCCTTTTACCTATTTTTCTCCTGAAATAATCATATACTCACCTGTTTTCCTGTTGCATCCCCCAAGCAGAACATACTTTTTTTGAAATCAGAAACTATTTTTCATTTTATCTGTATCCCCAAGAACTAGCAATGTACTTCACACAAATTAAGGTTTAGTGGATTGACCAGGTCAGATAAGTGATCTGGTTAAATGACATCCAGCTGCCACAATCCCTTCCAGCAATTCGATGATTCCTACCTTGAAGTTGGTTGACTTCAAAGACCAAACCAGGATACTATGCACCTGCATGTTCCCCTAGCTGTCTTGATCTGGTTTATTCTTTTCTACTTAACCTTTCTTCTGCCTGCCCATTGACCCCCACCTACAGAACTCTGATATTCTGGATTCCTTGGTTGAGCCCTTTTCTGAACTAGCACAGGTGCCAGTTTCAACCTTAGTTTGGCTACCAACTCCATTTCAGGCTGTCAGTGAGTCAATAGGCATTTTTGCAGTCCTTATATATCTACTTCCTTAACTGTCCACATCTATGTATGGACAAACTCTTCCTTGGGCCAAGAATTGCAGGTGGCTTTGAAATTCCCAGATATCTAATGGCAGGAGATGATAGAAACCACATTAGAAAGAAGGTAGTTGAAAAACAGTGAAGAACCCAGAATATTTAATCAATCCATATACACCTACACATTCACACACCTGTATATATATGTGTGAATGCTGATTTATTAAATATTTTGAGTTCACCACTATTTATGTATATATATATACATATATATGTGTATATGTATACATTTTATGACAAGAAAATATATAATATATAGAATATTATATACATATGTGTATATTTATATGTATATGTATATATATGTATGTGTTTATACCCATATTTATGTGTATGTATGTATATATAGCAAGACAGAGACAGAGAGAGACAGAGACAGAGACAGAGAGAGGAAAACACTTGCAAGGAGGTAGAACAAAGCTTCACTTTTAGGGGTGGTTAAAGAGAAATCCTCTTTTCCGCCTCCCACCTTACCACTGCTTCAAGGACAGAAGGGATAGGATCTCTGGAATGGGACCTTTCACAGAGGGAGAAAGGGGCCAGTACAGGTCAAAATGCTGAGGCAATTTTTCTTTTTCTAAATTCTAAATCATATTTTGACTTTTCAAATCCAGAAGATTTTAGGGAGGAACCCAATGGAGAGGAGATCAGAAGACAGTTCATTCAGGATCTACAGTTAGACCTCGGCTCAGGTAAGACCAGAAAGTAGAATTCTAGGTTTCCTACAGAGTAGTAATCTATAGCCCAATTCCCCCCCAAAAGCTATAGCCCATCTCCCTCATCTTATAAGTGATGAAATTAAAACCTGAGAGAAGGGAAAGGGAATGTCCCAGCTCCCACCATAAACTACAGAGCTAGGATTTGAACCCAGAACCTCTAATACTAGACCCAGTGCTCTTTTCCAGTTCATCATCTTCCCTTTTAAAAGTTAAAACTCTTGAAATACATGACTGAAAAAAGTAGAATGAACAGAGTACAGAAGGATATGAAGTCTCAACAGTAGGATCTAACATATATTTGTTGAGTGGAATAGAAGAAAAGGAAATGGTGAATGGATCACTGGATTTGCAACCAGAGGACCTTGCTTTAAATCCTGCTTCAGTCACTTAACCAGATGTGCATCCTTGGTGAAGTCACTTATCTGCTCTGGTCCTCTGTCTCCTCATTTGTAAAATAAGGAGTTTGTACTGAATTGTGGATTATCAATCCCTCCCCGCTCTAAACCTGTGATGATATGATCAAGGAATTGAATCAAAAAGAAGCAAACTATACTGAATGAGGCCCTTTGAGAACCAAAGAGAACCAAACTGAACCAATGGGAATAGAGCAAAAATGGAGTGACTTGAACTGAATTGAATTGAACTGCTTCCCCCTCCCAGTACTGGTTCCTGAATCTCCTTCCTTCTTCCCCACTTCCATTTTCCAAGAGGACATGCCACATGCCAGCACAGAAACACCCTTGTTATCAAAGTTTCAGGAGATTTCTGCAATCATAAGAAGACACATCGAGGTGTGTGTTACCACTAGATAACTTCCATCTCAGGTCATGGAAGTCACCCCTCCATACCTCCTGCTTTGCAATTCCCTGTAGGCAAATGTTATCTCCCAGCACCACATGCTGTCTGGGGTTTTATTTCTGAACTCAAGGATAGGAATGGGGGGTGGGGAAATCCAGCCATGTGGGAGAAAATGAAAGATATTTTTCCCAAGCTTTTTTTTTTTTTTTTGCCTTTTGGGCTCCTTGAGAGGTAAAGCATTTGAGAGCTATCAAGAATTCGAAAATGAAAGGACAGAGTGATAAAGCCTTCAGAACTGCCTCATAGCTTCGTACCCTAGCAACAGGATGTGTGTGGTTGGGTGCTGGAGCTTGGGGCATGGTGAAAGGATCCTAGGGAAACTGGGAAGAAAACTGAGCTTTGAGAGGTGGGAGAGTCAGGGAGGAGGGAAGCGGGTTTCAAGGAAGATGGCCACAGAGGCAAGGGACTGCAGAGGAGCAGGTGATGAATGAAAGAAGAGTGCTGAGAAATCTCATTCCTGGAGCACATTTGTCCTTCCAAACTGATGTGACTGTAATTGTGGGGGGGATGGAGCTGATGAAGCACAGAGGACCTTTCCGCTGACATCCGCATCTTTCCTTCATAATCATCCTGAAGAAAAATGTTAACTGAGGGATGGATAAATGGCTCAGAAACTTAGATCATCAGTTCATTGGATTGGAGAAGAGAGAATCAGAGAGAGACAGAGACAGACAGACAGAGAGACAGCCAGAGACAGAGACAGAGAGACAGAGAAAGAGAAAAGAGAGAGAATAGTGACAATGGGGTCACTTTTTGGTCTGGTATTATTTTCATGCTGTGGGAAAGTCAGTATGTAAATACTTCTAGGTTCAAAGTGAAGCCGGGAAACAGGAGTCAGTTGTCAAAGTTTCAAATACCTCATTCCTGAGCTAAAATTTGGAAACTTACAACCCTGTTCTCAATCACTTGGCAAGCCTGACACATAGTAGGCCTTTAATAAATGCCCATTGATTCAAGTGCCTACTTGAACACTAGGGACTACACTAGGCTTTTGTATAGGATATACTAGGAGGAGCTTATACCTTAATTGGGGAAAGTAAGTCTTACATCAATGAAACCACTAGAGAATAATATAATAATAAGACTGGAAGTGCTATAGGAGATGAGAAAAGGAAAAGACTAGTGTGAGCTAAAGTGTGACAGAAAAGCATTAGAAAGTTGGAATTTGAGACTTTAAAGGACAAGTGTGATTTGGTCCAGGTGAACATATTCCAGGTGGGAAGAATCATGAAAAATACAGAGGCAGGAATAGGCTTGGACACTGAGTGACACGATGCCAAGAATGACTTAGCCTGTCATCTGGTGCCTTCCATATTCTGCTCCAATACTATCTCCGACCTCACTTCTCATACTTCCTCAACATGCCCACTTCCCACCAGTTAAACGAGACTCCCTGCTGTTCTCTGACCTTGGAATCCACTTCTCTGCCTCCTCACTTTTCCTCAGTTCCTTAGTGTAGAATTCCTTTGACACTACTATGGTCTCAGTTATCAATTACTAAAGTATTTTAAGGCCTTGATCACATACTGTTTCTTCCGTCAACTACTAAAATAATTTAGGGCAATGGATAGAGTGCCAGACCTGGGCTCAGGGAAGGCTAAAGTTGAAATTCAACTTCTGATGTTTACTAGCTGTGTAATCCTGGGAAAGTCAGTTAATCTGTCTGCCCGAGTTTCCTCATCTAAAAAATAAGGATGATGATGATTTCATTGGGTTGTCATGAAGACAAAATGAGATATTTATAAAAACTTCGCAGACCTTAAATATTACTTTTGTTGCTGTTTTATTTTGTTTTGACTATTTTCAAGATATTTTTTCATCAATCCAGTCTTAAGTAGAAAGGAAGCCAGTTCTTTCCCTTTTCTGAACTCCTATACTGAACAATGAGAATTTGTTAATCACCGAGCATGTATGGGCTCTGTGGCCTGACTTTTCAGGCTTCTGCTTTGTGGTTGGAGGTGGCTCAATCATGGGGCTTCACCCTGATTAGGAAGCTCCCTGGACTTCCCATCCTGCACAGCTGGAGAACTGTGCCAAACACTGTCTCAAGTAAGTAGTCTATGTAACAACAGATAAACTGAACTTATCATAAAGGACAGGTCTTATTCTAGGATAGTCTGTGTGACTCATGAAGAAAAAAAAAAAGGCAAAAGCAGAATACTTCCTGCCTTCAGGGAGCTTACTTCTTAAGCAGGGAAATCACTGGCAAATGTATAGATCTATACAAAACACACACAGAGAAATATACATACAACACAGAAATACACGCAAAACAAAAATGAAGTGATCCAGGGAGGGAAGGGCCAGCCCTAGCAGTAGATAGAACCAGTAAAGTCCTCATTAAAAAAAAAAAATGTGGCACTTAACCTGAGTCTTAAAGAAAACCATAGATTCTAAGAAATGTAAGGCAGAAAACAGTCCATTTCAAACATGGGGAACAGCTGGTATGAAGGTAAAGGTCGAAAATTGTGCCTGAAGAAGTATAAAAATATCTATTTGGGCTGGACCATATAGTTTATGGAAGAGTATAGACCTTAATTTTTTCTATTCATGTGGTACTTAATACACATAGTCTTGTATTATAGATAATCATGTGTCTCTTCTATCTCTCTTGTCAGATTATAAATTACTGTGTGACATTTAAAAAGTTCGGGAGACACAATTTCTGTGTAATTAACGATTTTATTAATAATGCTAGCATTTTACTGATCAAAGAGGTCGATGGCACTCTTGAATGCCAAAGAGCATCATGGTGGCAGGCACACAGATTACATGCCCTCCGAAAGTGGGTGTTCTAACCAACTCTGGTTGGTTAGCAGTTAATGAGAGAATGAACATTATAATGAGAAGTAGGTTCCTTCCAATGAAGAGTTAAGAGAGTGACATCAAGTCACTCTTGGACAAAGGGACCATCTCTATATCCATACCACACCTAGTCTTGAGCAATTTAGATCAAGGAACAAGCTCCACCCAAACCTGCTTGAGTGGAGCACAGTGGGCAGGAATTCACCTTAGATTAGAGATTCCTTGTAAGAAATCACATTGGGTAGTATCTAATCAGGAATGAGAAGAAAATTAGTACAACCTTCGGAGACTGAGCTTTTGAAATGAGAACTTTAGAAAAAGTGGGAACTCTAGATCTCCCCAAATCATTGGTGATTAATAATCATTTCTCTCAACTGGAAGGCAAGTGACTTTGTCTTATGTCTCTTGGTACCCCCCATAGTGTCTCACTCAGGTCCTTGAGCATAAAAGATTAACAAAATTTCAGAGCCAGAGGAAACCTTACATGCCTAATCTAACTTAATTTAATAGACAAGCTAACTCAAGACTAAAGAGTTTTTAAACCCATGGGTCAGAGGTTTTGTCTCATGTCAGAGGTACATGACAAAATCATCTTATCTAACCTCCCCACTGTCTTGCAGGTGACATAACAGAAATCCATAAAGTAACATGCCTAAAGTCACACTGCTAGCTAGAAATCAGAGCCAGATTTAGAATCCATATATGTTGACTACCAGTTCAGTATTTTTCCCACTAAACAATATGGTCTATAATTAATAGTTCTATAAATATTCAAGGGAGGAAGGGAGGAAGGGAGGAAGGAAGAAAGGGAAGAAGGGAGGGAGGGAGGGGAAGAAGGAAAGAAGAAAGAAAAGAGAAAGGAAGGGGAGAAAAGACAGCAGAGACAGGAAAAATTGAGAGAAAGGAAGAGAGAGAGAAAGGAAAAGAAGAAGAGAAGGACAAAATGAGAGAGAGCTGGAGAAAAGAAGGAAGGAGGAAAGAGAGGGCAAGTTTTGTTTTGTTTTCCTGGCTTAGACTGAGGATTTAGATTGGGCAAGAATGATAGATAAACTTAGACATGGAGGGAGGACCAGATTTTGGAGAGGTTGGAGTCTGTTATAGAAGCTTGAGAACAAGGCCAAGTATCTGATTAGTAGGGATATTGTAGAGGGTATGCCTGGCCATACACACTGTTAAGTTCACAGATTCTGCAATAAAAAGAATGTATCTAGATGTCCCTAATGAACTTAAATCACTAAGTCCAGAAAAACTCCCTTTCAGGGTACTGAAAAAATTAGTTGGATGTGATGATTGGGCCATTATCAGTGACCTTTGAAAGTCTGTGGATAAAAGAAGAGGCATTACTAGGTTGACAAATGGTAGACATTGTTTTAATCTCCAAAAATGGGAAAGAGAGTGGCAATAAACAGGATGATGAGCTTGACTTGAATCCCTGGAACTGATTCTCCAAGCATATGATTATACTAAAGGTGCGGTTCGTGAACTTTCAGAGACCATGCATGGGGAAGTTAATCTATTCAGCTTTGGGAATGCTAACCTGTCTAGATTAATGAGTAAATCCAAATTCACCTAACCCAGCATATCTAGATGTGCCCAGACCAGACTTCATTTCATGAAAGGCAGCATGATATAGTGGAAAGGATGCTACATTCATAGCCACAGCACCAGGTTTTAAATACCTGCTCTGACATTTACATTTTGTGTGATGTTGGACAAGTCAATTAACCTATCAGGGCCTCGTTTTTGTCATCATTTAATGAGGGATTGTGACCAGATAGCTTCTAAAGTTCCTTACAGCTCTAAAGGTAGGATTCAATGATGCTATGATCCCAGTCTACCATCTTGTCTTTGGATATATACTCCCCTTTCCCCAACAGACACACACAAACACACACACACACACACACACACACACACGCATGCACACATGCACACACATCATTTTACTTTGTACGTAGAAATCATATTGACACTAGCATTGCTTCTTGAAAGGTCATGTCAATAGACTGCCCACTCTATCTTGCTTTACTCCACTCCTGTCACTTCAAAAACCCTGACTCTCTTTGCTGACCACTATTTCCCTTTATGTGTCCTCTCCCCACTAGACTACAAATTTCTGGAGGGCAGGGCCTGTCTCATTCTGGTATTTGTATAGTCACCACATGGTTCAGTACCTGGCACAGAGTGAGAAGTTAATAAGTCTTCATTTATCCCCAGAATGGAAGCAGTGATCACTAAAAGCCATTAGAACCTCATCCAAGATAGTTAATGCCAGACTAACCTTATTTCCTTGACAGGCAAGGGTTACCAGATTGTTGGGACACAAGAATGTAATAGAGACAGTTCATGTAGACTTCAGCAAAACATTAAACAAATAATCTCATGCTATCTTTGTGAAAGAGGCAACTAGGTGGTGCAGTGTAGAGAGCTCTGGGCCTGGAGTCAGGAAGACCTGAGTTCAAGTCTGGCCCCAGACACTTACTAGTTCTGTGATCCCAGGAACATTTAATCATTTAATTCTGTTTGCCTAAGTTTCCTTGTCTATAAAATGAACTGGAAAAGAAAATAGCAAACTCCTCCAGTATCTTTGCCAATAAAAACTCAAAATAGGGTCAAAGAGTCAGACACAATTATACAACAACAAATCTTTGTGAAGTGATAGAAAGATGTGTGCTGAGTTACAGCACATTTAGGTTCTTTGACAACTAATTAGACCAGACCTAGGAATAGTTATTAATGTGTTGATGGCATATTGTGGGGAAAGGTGTTTTTGTTTTGTTTTGTTGGAGTTCCTAAGAACCTATTCTGGACCCTGTGCTATTTAGTAGTTAAGGAAACATTTTCTAACAATTAGAGAAATCCAAAAATATAATGGGCACCTCAAGAGAAGGTAGGTACCTTTTTATATGAGGATTTCATGTACAAATTCCATTTCTTTGGAATTTTGTAGAAGGTTTCTTAGTCCAGACAAAACTGTTCTAAGGCACTGAAGAAAAAAAATGATTGGATTCCTGGAGGAAAGAAACTACTCTATCCAGAATTTGTGATAGAAGAGAAGAAAGCCGTGAATAGTCTGACATGGACTCATTACCATGATGACAGTAAAAGGAACAATGATGGAAATGATGATAGCACTGGTGTTGAGGATGGTTATTATGCTCAAAATATCCATTATTTTGATGGTGATGTTGATAATATAGATGGTAAACAGTGATGGTTATGATGATAATTTGATGACGATAATGAAGATTCAGTGATGGTGTTGGTAAACACTGTTTGTGATGTGAGAATAATGGCAGTGATGATGACTCTGATGGGACATTGGGATACTCTCCTCTCCTCCCTCTGAAGATGATAGGCCTTTCCTCTCTGGCCAATTAAAAACAGTACAATTGAGGAAGCCAATAGGTAAAGCTCACCTTCTTTCTATGCTGTTGGCACAGGGGTAGAAAATGCATGTGTGGATGTAAGAGCATGTGCGTGGGAGGCTTATGGGGGTGGAGAGGGTCGTGTGTGTTCACACAGGCTGATTGCCTTATGTCTCTGATAGGAAATGACTCCAAAGGTAAGACACAGGGGGAGACATTGCCGGCTGCAACCTCCTGGGGAGGAACCATAAACATAAGGACTGAGGGTTCGAAAAAATAGTTTGCAATCTGGGAGATTTTCTTGCATTTGTGGGGAAGCACTTGCTTCAGGCCATTGTGGACCAATAAACAGTTCAATTTTTTCATTGTTCTAATTAATTTAATTAAGTTAACTTCCAAGGTGTGTTAAGAAGCAATGCCTTGGGTGATTAACTGTTCCCATATCAAGGTGTTTTCACAAACACATTTACCCTGATTAGTGTACACATTATTATGTAATTAAATACCTCACACAGAGGAATTTATTAGTGCCTCCTTGTCTCCTAACAAATAAAGCAGCCCTCTGAATCTCTTGGAAAAGAAGATTTCAGTTGCTAGGTGAGAGGGACAGACAGAGAAGTAGAGACTTATCAAGAGCTTAGAGAGTTGGAAGGACAAGCACGTGTCAGCACCTGGTTCCTCTTTGCACAATGTTGGCTTCTTGCTCAGCTGGTCCAATAAGAAAGCTCACAGGCTTCCCAGAAAACTGTCCTCCTACTCTCCATCTGAGACCTTCCAATTATCCCATCTGTGAGGATTTCTTTCTAAGAGTCTCCTTGAAATCTTCAGCTCATGGTGCTCACGGGATGGAAGGAAAGGCACTAAGCAATAAGGTTTCATTTTCTTTAAAGGCAAGTTCAGTTTATTAGGATAATCCTTTTTTCTCTTCTCCATCCTTCAGCTCAGCTGTTGTGGGTAAGAGGAAATTGGGAAGGGAAAACCATGAAAGCAATGAAAAAAAACTTGAAAAAGCAAAACAAAAAATACGAACCTTTTCGTTTTCTTTGATGTACCAGAAGAAAGGACTTTCACTTTGGGAGAGCATGGGAGAATAGGAGAACCCTAAAAGTTGGATGAGGACTTTAGACGGCAGTAAAAAAAGAGATGAGGCACCATTCTAATACCTGGAGATTATTGAGGAGTGAGAAAAACTTCAAGGAATCTAAATATTAACCTTGGCTAGTGGTACTTTTCCCAAGAATAATCCTGGTATAGAAAAAAGAAGTTTAGGAATCATTCAACTCTGGTCAAGTCATATAATGTCTCTGAACCTCAGTTGTTTATTTCAATTGTGGCCATCTCTTCAATCTTCATCTGGGGTTTTCTTGGCAAAGATACTGGAGTGGTTTGCCATTTCCTTCTGCAGCTCATTTTATAGATGAGCAACTGAGGCAACCAGAAGTTAAGCGGCATACCCAGGGTCATACAGCTACCAAGTGTCTGAGGGGAGATTTGAACTCATGAAGATGAGTCTTCTTGACTTCCGGCCACTGTACCAACCTCAGTTACCTGAAAATGGAATAATTATATTTGTGCTGTGTATAGCCACTTTGAGAAAAATGTTTTGGGAATTGTGTGGTACCATAGAAAAGTCAATCAGTATTATTCTTTCTATATGGGATCTTTTTTAAAGGCCCTGATTCAAAAATACCTTCCCCAACAGCTTTTCTTAGTATCTGAAATTCCATCATTAGAGATTCAATCCTGACTATTCTTACCATCATGTCATTACCCTTTGCGGATGATTCATCTCTCACATTTGAGAATGGGAAGATCTGGGTTGAAATCCTACTTCTGACATTTACTACCTATGTGATCCTTAATCTTTTTTTTTAATGTTTTGAATATTCAATTTTTATAAATACCTTTTATATTAGTTATATATATTTAGTAATAGTTATGTAGCTATATATAGTTATACACAAAGTTTAAAATATTTATATAATGCTTTAAAATTTGCAAAGTGCTTAATAAATACTATCCTATTATCTCAACCCAAGGAGATAGGTGCTATTATTATTATCCTCATTGTACAGATGAGAAAACTGAGACAAGAAAATGTTTATTGATTTTGCCCAGAGTTATGGTAAGTATCTAAGGCCAGATTTGAACTCAAGTCTTACTAACTCCAGGTCCAGCTTTCTACTCAGCACACTAGTCAATTACATTTCACAATAGATTTATCCCTTCTCCACCTAGAGAAACAGGCTTAATTACAAAGGAGAGAGACAGACAGACAGACAGAGACAGAGACAGAGAGACAGAGACAGAGACAGAGAGAGACAGAGACAGAGACAGAGAGGAAGAGAGAGACAGAGAGAGAGGGAGAG
>CM053587.1:48008885-48028697 GCA_028646515.1 Pseudochirops corinnae | reverse complement strand
AGATACACAGGCACTGTGGTAGGGAGATCCATCCTGCCCTCCTGGAAAGTCAGAGGGGTAAGGGGGAGGACACAGAAGAGAGCAGATTGGGGAAAGGGTTATACAGTGGGATGGCTGTTCTGAGGTGTTGGGTAGGGGAAAGATGGGGAGAAAATTTATAACTCAAAATCTCGTGGAAATGAATGATGTAAACAAGAAAACAAATAAATTTATTTATTTGAAAAAGTTTTCATAACAATAAGATTAAAAAAGACAGAGAGATGTTGATGAACTATGGGTAAGGAATATTGCAAATGCTGTTGGACAAGTTTGCAGTGTTGGTTTCTATTAATTTTTGTTTTTGTTATTATGATGGAGAGTTCCATAATGGTAAGGGTGTATTAGGAATTTTCTATTGCTTGGAAAAAACAAGAAAATATTAAAACTAGAAATAATATTCTACTAATAGATGGTCAATAAATGTTAAATTAAATTGAATCAAAATGGAACAACTCATCTGTTGCCCATTACTAGGTTAAACTTCCTGATGTCCAGCTCTGTCACATCATGCTTGATTCCTCCAGTGGCTAATGCCTTCCCTCCCTTTCTCTCACTGTTCCTTGTTTTTAAACACTTTGCATATGTTTGTACATATCTATTTATTAACTTTATATTTGTGCTATATATACAATGTATGCACATATTTTTATATGTCTCTAATTTTTTATATGTTTTGTCTCTCTCATTAGACTCATTCTAAGTCAATATGTTTCATTCTTCATTCTTGTCACCCCAGAGTTTAGCACAGTACCTAGCATAAAGCAGATGCTTAATAAATGCTTCTTAGGTCATTAATTGCTATAAAACTTAAATCCAACAAATATTCATTCATCACTACTCTGTCTAAGGTATTGTTTTAAGTGTTTAAGGGGCCTACGCTGAACTTTTCATCCATTTTCACTGGAACTTCTGCCTAGTCACACCTCCTCCCCCATTATGTACTTGTGCAGTTAATTTTTTTTGAACTCAAGTGTAAGAGTTTGCATTTATCCTGATTAAATATCATTTTATTATCTCTGGCACAATGTTCTTGCCTGTCGAGATCTTTTTGGATCCTAACTCTGTTATCCAATTTATTAACGACTCTTTCCAGTTTTGTGCCATCTCCAAATTTGATAAATATGCCATTTGTGTCTTTATATGAGTCATTGATAAAATGCAGAAGAGACCAGAGTCAAGGACATTCTCCAACAGTTAAACCTCCTGGCTCCCTCCACTGACCATATCACATTGTTTTGCCACAGCATATTTCATTCCTTTCCTAATCCATGGTAGTCCACACATCTAGATACCTACACCCTTCTTAGTTCTCACCCTCTTTCTTTATCAAATCCTGTTCACAATTACCTAATAGCTAGAAAGACAAAACCAACTCTCATCGGGGTACTGATAACTGATAATGAATTAAATTAATATACCTCTGCTCATAAAAGATGAGCATCTTTGATCCAAAGTAGTTGTCAAAAAATATTTCTCCTTTTTGAGTCTCTGTTTCCCCATCTGTAAAATGAGGTAATTGTACTAAATGTTGCATCCAAGTTTTCCATGTGAAGGCAAAAGGGAAATACATATCCTTTGAATAATCAGTCATTCCTTCCAGGATATGCTCAGTGAGGATTAATTGTGAAGACTGAACCCCTTCTCTCCATAGAGGAATCTGAAGGCTAAGGCTAATTACAGCACTAGAACAAGTGGAGACTGAGAGAGACCTCACTTGAATGAGGAGAGGGGCTCAAGTACAACAAAACAGCTCTTCCAACTAACTCTTTTCCCCAATTGTAGATTCAATATGTTGGAGAGACAAAGGACCTTAGAGATTCTCTAATGCAATAGTTCTTAAACTTTTAAGTCTCAGGATCCTTTTGTGTTTAAAAATTAAGGACCCCAAAGAGCTTCGGTTTATTTGGGTTGTATTTATCAAAATTCACCGTATTAGAAATTCAAAATAAAAATGTTTCTAAATATTGGTTCATTTCAAAATAATAAAGTCCATTACATGTTAACAAGTAACTTTTATGAAAAATGTATTTTCTAAAAACAAAAACAGTGGCAAAAAAGAGCAACATCTTTATATACTTTTTGCTATTTTTGCAATTTTCTTTAAGGTCTGCTTAAAAGAAGGTAGCTGGATTCTTATATCTGCTTTTCTATCTATATTCAGTCTGCTGTGGTGTACTGTTTTAACCAATGTATATGGAGGAAATCTAGCCTCACACAGATGTGTAGCTAGGGAAAGGAGGCAGATTTCAGTAGGAAAATAACTTTCATACTATAAAAATAGTTTTGACCTTGAAAACCCTCTGAAAAAGTCTAAGGGACCCATGAAGTCCACAGGTCTGGCACCTGACTCCAGGTACAATGCCACCTATCTGCCTCTACTTGCTTACAAATTCCTTAGTCTCATTTCCTGGATCATTGTTCAACTATCATATCCTCATAGTGGGTACCTCCCAAAGTCCTTTCCTGGGATGCTTTCTCTGTTTTCTTTGGACCCTCACTCTTGATAATCTCTTCAGATTCCGTGGATTCCATTATCATCTCTTTACAAATGACTCCCAGATTTATCTATCCATCTGTAATTTACCTCTTGAGGTCCAGTTCCACATCACCAACTATCTGTTTGATGTTTCCAACTGAATTTTGTGCAGACCTCTCAAAGTCACCAAGTCTAAGTCAGAACTCATTGTTTTCTTCCCCAAACTCAATCTTTCTCAAACTATTCTATTTCTTTAAGGTTAATATCAGTTTTCCAGTCCCTCAAATCTTCAACCTTAAAATCCTTCTTGAGTCTTCTCTCCATATCTAGTTATTTACTAAGTCATGTCAATTCCATGTCCACAACATATCTTACATCTGTCCTCCATAACTACCATCCTGGTTCAAGCTCACATCACTCCTTACCTGGATTATTGAAGTGGTCTTTTTATTTTTATTTTTTTTCTTTTTGGAAGGGAGAAAGTAAGGCAATTAGAGTTAAGTGACTTGCCCACAGTACTAGTTTTGTGTTAAGTGTCTGAGGCCGGATTTGAACTGGAGTCCTCCTGACTCCAGGGCCAGAGCTCCATTCACTGTGCCACCTAGCCACCCCTGTAGTAGTCTTTTCATTAGACTCCCAGTTTCTGGTCTCTCCCTTCTCTACTCTGTTTTCCACACTGATGCTAAAAGAATCCTCCTAATACATAAGTCTAACCTATGTGGCTCCCTCTTGCCTCTAGGATAAAATGTAAACTTCTCAGTTTGGCATTTGAAGCCCATTGTAATTTTGTTCTTGTCTACCTTTTCATGATAATGTCAAATTATTCCCTTTCATTTGCTCTACCATTTAATCTAACTGGTCTACTAGTTGTTCACCAAACTTGAGATTGCACCCCCGCCTTCTATGCTTTTGCACAGCCTGTTCACCATGTCCAGAATGGACTCTCTGTTCACTGCTGCCTCCTAGAATCTGAGACTACCTCCTACAAGAAACCCTTCCTTATCCTCCTTCCATATAAATAGATAGATAAGAGATGTATGTGAATATATATATGCATATATATGTCTATGTATGCATGTGTGTATGTATATGTATATATAAAACATGTGTGTATGCACCTATACAGACATACACACATGCATGCATGCATATATACACACATATATGCTTCTTTGTTTACCTGATATAATCTGCTGAGTAGAATATAAGCTCCTTGAGGCCAGGGAACTGTTTTTACATTCTCAGTACCTAGCACTATACCTCAAACATAATCAGTACTTAATAAAAGTTTGTTGGATTGTATTGAATTAATGCAACCTAGGTTCCAATTAGATTTTTTTACTTTTATACCATACCTTTAAGATTGAAATCTGCTAAAATGCATAGGTCTATTTCAAATAACTGTTTTTAGCCATGTTTCCAGATGATTTTTTAAAAAAATAAATATAATCACAAGACTTCACATTTACCAAAATTAATTTAACTTTATCATATTTGGTCCATGATTCCCTACTATCATTTTTTTTTGGGGGGGGGGATCCTGGGTGTACTCTCCAATATATTAGCTCACTCTCCCATAGGTTTTCCCAAGGTTGAACACCATTCTTGATACTGAAGCATTTTTTCCCCATTTCTGAAAACAATGGCCAAATTAGGTGCAGAATCCTTGTCAGTATCCATAGTACAATTACCTCATTTTACAGATGGGGATACTTGGTGTAGGTTGGGGAGCCCAGAGAGACAGGGATATGGATTTAAAAGGGAGTCAAGGTCCTTTAGGCTGATAATGCCAGTTCTCATGCTCTGGGAAATATAGTCTTCCTTCCACGTTACCCTCCCTCCCTCCCGCCCCCCACCAGCAAATTTCATATTGTAGGATTCAGCCTTTTGTTCTAACCTTTCAATATCTTTTCAATTCTTCATTCTATCATACAATGTATTAATTATCTCTACCAACAAGCAAGTAAGACATCTATACTTTTTTCTAAGTCATTGATAAAATATTGAAGAGAACATAACCAGTGATAAAGACTTGGGATGTTTGACTATAGACCTCCCTACAGTTCAGCATCTCTCTATAATCACTCAGTCCATCTAAATGTTCTGTTATCTAATGGAAATTTCTCCATCTTGTCCACAATGATATTTTGAGAAGCTGTCAAACATCTTGCTGAAATTCAGGTCTGCAATGCCTAAGGCATTTTCTTGATCCTCATTCTAGTTATCATTCCCCAAGAAAATGAAAGGAGCTTAGTCTAGAATGATGTACTTTTGATGAACTCATGTTGGTTCTAAGTGATTATTACTTCCATTTCTAAGTACTCACAAATTATTCCTTTGATAATAGATTCCACAATTTTGCCAGGAATCAAAGCCAAGCTCATTGGCCTATGGTTTAAAGAATCTAGCTCCTTACCCTTTGAAGAAATTTGGTCAAAATTTTCCAATATCTAGCCCTTGAATTAGATCATAGAATTTTAGAGCAAGATATCATCTATTCTAATCCCTTCATTGTACAGAAACCAAGAGAGACTAGGTCACCAGGTCTCTAGTAGCAGAACTATAACTTGAATGCAGAACCTCCAACTCCAAACCCAGAGGTCTTTTGATTATATCATCTGACTATCACATCAACTGTCTATCCAAGTGTTTACATTTTTTCCTGTGATTAAATCTTCAATATTTTTTTTAAGGATCTCAAAATGTAGTGGATTTTGTAATATTAATTCATTATGAATACAGAGGTGATCTCTTGCAATCTCCTCACTTATCTTGGCTTATATCTCCCTGTTAACCATTTTCGGTCCAATAGTGACATTCTTGGTAAAGGACATAGAAGTGAAACAGAAGTCAAATAATTAATTCCACCTTTTCTCTACCACCTAAGATAGGATATGGCATATATGCTGTAACTAGTAATGGTTCTGGAGGCAAAGGATCTGCCTAGATTGAAATCCCAATTACTGTCTTTACTATCTTGGCCAAGTTACCTAGTTTTTCTGGAATTCAATTTCCTCATCTATAAAATGGGGACAAAGTTGGGGTCCAATTTAACTGTCTCTAAAGTTCCTTTTAACTCTAGATCTATGGTTATCATCCCATCCTCCATGTGCAACAATGTCATTCCTTCTTTACTCTTCTACTTGCCCCAAGGATACTCAATGAGTCAGTCAATAAGCATTTAAGTGCCTACTATGTGCCAGGTATTGTGCCAAGAACTGGAGACATCAAGAAAGGCAAAAGTCTGTCCCTACTCTCAAGGAGACAACATGAAAATAACTACGTACAAACACAAGATATATACAGGATAAATTGGGGGAGAATCAACAGACAATCAAAAGAGGGAAGACATTAGCATTACAGAAGTTAACGAATGACTTCTCACAGAAGATGAGAGTTTATCTGGGACTTGATAGCCACCAGGGAATCTGAGAGATAGGTAGAAGAATATTTCAGGATCAGAGAGCAGCCAGTGAAAATCCCAGAGTCTGGAGATAGAATGTCTTGTGTGAGGAACATCAAAAAGGTCAGTATCATTGGGTCAAAGAGTACATGGCAAGAACAAGGTTTTGAAGGGCTTTGAAAGTCAAACAGAAGATTTTATATTTGATCCTGAAAGTGATAGGGAGTCCCTGGAGTTTATTTACTAGGAGAATAACATAGTAAGATCTGCTCTTTAGGAAGATTAACTTAATACCTGATTGGAGGATAGACTGGCAGCAAGAGAGACTTTTGGCAGAAAGATTGTCCAGTAGGCTATTGCAAGTCCATAAGTGAGATAATGAGGGCCTGCACCAGGGTGGTGACAGCATCAGAGGAGGGAAGGGAACACTTTTTCAAGGATGTTAAAAAGGTAAAAAAAAATCTACAGGACTTGGCAACAGATTGAATATGGGAAGTGAAAAAGAATGAGAAGTAGAGGATGACACATAGATTGTGAGCCTAAGTAGGTTAGGAACAGGGGAAAGTCTGGAAGAAATATAATAATTTCAGTTTTTGACACATTGAATTTATGGGACATTCAGTTTGAAATGTTTAATAAACAGTTGAAGATATGAGACTGGAGGTCAGCAGACAGGTTAGGGGAAGATAAGTAGATCTGAGAATCATCAGTATAAAGATGAAAATTAAAATCGTGGGAGCTCATGAAATCACCAAATAAAATAGTAGAGAGGGAGAAGAAAAGAAGGCTCAGAACAGAGCTCTGGGGCACATCCATCTTTAGTTAGTGTGACCTATATGACGACCCAGAACAAGAGACTGGCATAGGGCAGAGTCATGAAATGACAGTAATTGACAATGTCAAAGTCTTCAGAAGAGTCATGATAGATGAGACTTGAAAAAAAGTCATTAGATTTGGCAAAAAGTCGATAACTTTGTAGAAAGCAGTTGAATGGTAAAGTTGGGAATTAGGCTATAGAGAGTTAAAAAGAGAATGAGAGAGAAGGAAGTGGAGGTGTCAATTACAGATGGCCTTCTCAAGAAATTTAGCCATAAAGAGAGTAGAAAACATATACTAGCTGGTGGGGATGGGAAGATCAAGTGAGGGATTTTTGAGGATGGGAGAGACATAGCAATGCTTGTAGGCAACAGGTAAGCCACTAGTCAAAAGGAAATGGAACATAAGTGAGGGTAGGGTTGATGGAGGGGGAAATCTGCTAGAGAGGACAGGATGGAATGAGATTACTTGTACATATAGGGGGATTTGCCTTGGTGAAGAGAAGGACCACCTTCTCATATGAAACAGAAGTGAAGGAGGAGAGAGTAATAGAACATATTTGAATGATGAGAATGGTAGAAGAGGGAACTCTTGATGAGTGGTCTTAATTTTTTCAGTGAAATAAGTGGCAAGGTTTTTGACTGAGAGGGTTGGTGGAGCCATGGTTGCTTTGGGAAGGGATGAAAAGCTTTGGAATTGATAATGTGGTAAGTGGGATAGAGTTAATTAGGGAGGTGTAAGAGAATTTCCTTTCTACAGTGAGGGCCCAACTGAAGTTATGTAACATCAATTTGTAATGGACCCAATCAGCATGATTTCATCATTTTTTTCCAGCTTCATTCACATGTGTAGGAGCAAAGGCAATAGTGAGAATGATCTAAGGCTGACACTTAGCAAGGTAAGATCAGCAATATGAAAAGGAAGCAACAAACCCAAGAAGAAGAGGCCAGTATAGAAGCAGCTGAGTTCACTAAGGTCTCATGGTGCGAAAGGGATGAGACAAGAGTTAGTACAGGGATGAGGGTCTCAGAAAGAACTGAGAGGTGGAGGCATTGGAGGTCACAATAAAGAAGAAGAACATGGTTTGGAGTTACAAGGCAGAGAGAGAGAGGTGGAATGACAACATACTGTAATGAAATAAGGGAATTTCAGAGCTCATCAACGTTGAAGTGGTACTTTTCTGGGTGATCCAAGAGTATGGCCTTCTCTGTGTGCAGTTGAGGTGAAATGGAGAAATAAATCATATGAAATCTGTAAACTAAGAAAATGTGAGGTTTGAGTGTTTCAGGGAGTAGCAATATAAACATTTGAGTCCCTTAGTATGAAGGCAGAAGTTAAAGTGGAGAGAGTCTGAGCCAGGCATTCAATTCATTATGGAAAGGGGGGGTATCCTAGAGGTCAAAAGACAACTGCCAAAATTTTGACTAGATGGTAGATATAGAACCTAAAAAGAGGTGAAGTTAATAAATGATAGTGGTAGAAGGAGAACCCAGGGCGCACTGGGGAGCAAGTAGTATTCTAATCCCCCTACTTCTATCAGTGAGTCAGAGGGAATGAATGAATTTGCAGCTAGTGCTAGACAGGGAGGCCTAATGTCATGGGTGGGGGGGAAGGGGGGGAAGGGGGGGGAACTAGGGCTCCGGAACCAGAAGGAGGAAAGGAAGTGATTTAAGATGAAAGCAAGTTTGTTACTTATGTAACAAGCATTCCAGAGAGCACAATGGAAGGTGTGGGAAGCTTTAGAATGGGACATTAGTGGGGAGACAAAGGGATGAAGGGAATGGATATAAAGGAATATGGACAGTGGAAGGTAATGAACTACGGGTTTAGATTATCAAAGCCCGAGGTTCAGAGTCACTGGGATGAGAAGGGTCTGTGTGCGCATCTGTATTTGTGTGTGTGTATGTGTGTGTTCAGGTTCGCAGGTGTGACCTTTCTCCTCTCCCCTCTAGGGGAGGAGTCTTGTGTACTAGGGAACGCATTTTTCCTCTTCTGGAAGGAGGAAGGGAACAGGCAAACTTGATGGAATGACATTTTCTCCCCTTACCCCAAAGTCAATGCTTTAAACAAGTATGTGAGTGGTTGTTTTTGTCCTTAACATTCACTGCAACCCTCAGATCATTCTGAGATTTACTGCTTCTGACATTAATCCTACAGGATTATACTTCTAAAGCCTGGACTAGAACTCAAGCCTTCTGACTCCTGGTCCATCATGTTCATGTGCCTTCCTTAGACATTAAGTCCTATTTTTGTTTAGGCAGACTTTGTAAGGTAAAAATCATGTGCCTCTTTGCACACCTTTCACTAATCCCACCAAAATCCTTAGCATCTCTCTCCCAAGAGAACACTACATTTCATGGTGAAAACTCGAGAAAGGAAATTCTGCTTTGGCAAAGAAAACATTTTTTTTTTTTTGCAAATTTGCTTCCAGGCATGAATTTGGCGATTTTTCAGAGAAATGTCAGCATTTTCAGACCTAAGAACAGCTTTCTCAGCAGAATAATATTTCTCGGTCCACAGAAGTTGCTTTTTGTTTTTGCAAAATAGAAGTTTGAGGCACAATGAAAAATGGAGCATTTGTCCCATCTCCTCCTTCCACGTACTCATGGGCTCCAGCTGGCTCTTTGCCAGCTGTGCAAAGGAGGGTGACTAAGACTGAGGGCCTGATCCTCTGGGGATAAGGTCTAGGGAGTACCCTAGTTTCTTCTGTATGTTTCCTGGGGGTGGATATCCAAATGAATGAAATCCTAATCAGGGAACTGACTCTGGCAAAGGCCTCTATCAGAATGTCTAAGAATGAACCAGGTCTACAGACACCATTTTACAATCACCACTTCCTTAAGGCTTACTCATGGCTAGACTGCTCTCCTTCCTCCCCTCTTTCTCATACAATCTCTCTCCTCCTTCCAAATACAGCTTAAGTATCACCTTCAAGATGAAGCCTTTCCCAATTGCTAGTGCCCTCCCTACCTTATCTTTAGCTATTAGGCATCTATTCAGCCTACACTCACATACGTGTATTTTCTCAGCCTATGGAATTTAAGCTCCTTCACTTTTTGGGTCTTTGTGTTCTCAGCACCCAACACAGCACCTGGCAGAGAACAGACATTTAATCAATATTTGTTGATTGGCTAGATTGATTGACTCATGGAGAGGTCTTCCTTGATCAGAATGATATTGATCCCTTCCTGATTACTACCTTATTCTGTGCCACCTGCAATCCCAGGTATTTCTAGTCACCTTGATTAGTGTCATTTGTTTATGAGGAGACTAGAATCTATTTTTCTTTTCTTGTTCTATTTGCCTGAGTCTTTTGAACTAGTGATGTGGCCCTTTGAAGATAGGGACTAAGGTCATGGGATCAGAGAATTAGAGCTGGAAGGAACCATAGAGATCATCCTGTCCAAATTTCTCTTTTCACAGATGAGGAAACTAAGCTTCAAAAAGTGGAAATGACTCCTAGTTTCAAAGCCAGCTTCTCTTTTGGTATTTCTACTGATTCCCAAGGACTCCTTCCTGCAAACCACAGAATGGGACACAGGCTCCCCTTGGGCCAATTCTGAGGGATTGTGACAAGACAAACTAGTACCTGGCAGGCCATCTGGTCATAGAAAAGAGGTATCCCAGGCACCAGGGAAGGGAAATTTTCCCAGAGAACACAGTCTTGTGCCAACACCCCAGCAGTGAATCTGCTCAGAGGCCCCATTCTCCAACAAAGCTTTTTCAGTCATTTAGGAGAAGCTCCATGATCATATCACCAACATCAGTCATGATGACTTCTGGAGGGCCTGACAGTCTACCCAACATGGGTGAATGTGTTCATTTAGAATCACAGTTTTAGAATGGTGGAACTAGAATGGACCTTAGAGGTTACCTAGTTCAAATCCACAATCATAGATACAAGGAAACTAAGACCCAGAGAAGTGAAATGATTAGCCTACACCTAGTCAATAG
Organism: Pseudochirops corinnae; assembly: GCA_028646515.1. Classification (NCBI taxonomy): domain Eukaryota; kingdom Metazoa; phylum Chordata; class Mammalia; order Diprotodontia; family Pseudocheiridae; genus Pseudochirops; species Pseudochirops corinnae. Next base: position 48,018,009 of record CM053587.1, on the reverse strand, counting down.
CAGAGTTAGAATCTGAGTCCTTTAACTCCAAATTCAATGTTCTACTTCTTTTTGCACTGCCCTGGATCCAAGGCTTTCTTTGTTGGCATTGATGACAAATGGCCACTTTTGACAGCTAGAATTCCTGGCTTCATTTTTTTTATCTATAGAGGAATTAGTCATGATGGAGGAGATAACAAGAATTCCAGAACTGTTGTCCTGATATCCGCAAAAGTCTTAATTTCTGTTTTTGTATGCTTCTTCTTTTATACCCCCACCCCCAATACATAGGAGTTTTTCCTCCTTCCTTCTGTTTGGGATGAAAAATCCCATCCAAAAATTTAATTAAAAATTCGGAGATGTCTTAGGATAAAAACAGGAGTTTATTCTCTTCCCTGGGAGAAGAGGGCAGTCTTCCCCATGACTGATCATGAGAAAGAGGCATGTTACAAAAGGCAGAACAAGAATTTATACCCTAACGCAGTCAAGCCCCCTTCCCCAACTGTCTCCTCTCTCAATGGCTGAGAGGCAGACTTAAGTTTTGGTGCAAAAATCTTCCCCAATGGCAAGTCACAGGAAAGCCTGCCACTATCTCTCAGTGGCTGGGAAATAGGTTTACAAAGAACAAGGATGCTGATTGACAGCAAGGGAAAGGGGACAAGGGTCTCAAAGCAAGGGAGGAGGAGTGAGACTGGGCTTTCCCCGACTCCCACTGGCCAGGAGGAGGGGCCCACAGAGGCTGGAAATCAGAAAGGGCTCACTGCTGATTGACAGCAGTGTTGGAGAGGGTGGGGAAGTTAATCCAAAACTGCCTGAGAAGTTTTCACTCTCCCCAAACCATCCCTCCCTTGCTCCCTCCCTCCCTTCCTTCCTTCCTTCCTTCCCCTTTTTCTCTGTCTCTCTCTGTTTCTCTCTGTGTCTCTCTCTCTCTTTCTCCTAACACAGTGTCTGTCACATAACAGTGCTTCATAAATTCCTGTTGATTGACTGATAGAAAAAAAGCATCTGGGTGGACTCTGGACAAAATTATGAAATTAAGGAAACTTGCATTGTCCTCAGTCTCCTCATTTTACATTCTTATTCTAAAAATGTGGTATCCTTCTTCCCCTGAGATCCTTAGATACTCCTTCTTCCTCCTTCCTACCTTCTAGCCAGTTCTCCCACAAAAGCTACCCTCAGGTTTTATGAATGAGCCTCTTTGGTTCACATTGAGTTGCAAATGACTAAGAGCAGCCCAAAGTGTGATTCCCTCCAGGGAAGAAATATGCATATTCTAGCATTTGAAGGCTTAATATAGAAAAAAAATTTCTTGGTGGATTTCAGGCATCTACCATAAGGAAGGAGATATTTGGGGGTGCTGTGGCCCCACAGCCTTTAAAATAACATCTTGTAGGTTGTCATCCATTCTGTGGGTGGGTAAGGCCAACCTTGTGTGTTGTGGATTAGAGGCCTTCTGGACCTGAATTTGAGGGAGGAAGGAGAGGTTTGAGAGAGAACAAACATCTAGAATTCTTGCTCATTCTGCTATGGGTTCTGTCCAGCCCTATTTTATTCTATCTCTCTAGAACTCTAAACCATTCCTTAACACTCCTTAGTAAACCCAAGAAACCCTTCATCTCCTTTGAATAAAAAACGGTGATGGAGTATATTGCCTAATTAACTGTGCCTAGTAATTAAATTGCAACAGAAATGGCCTATATACACTTAACTAGGCATTTATTATGAGCTTAATAAGGTAATTATTGTATGATAAATACATACCAATTGATTACAGAAAGTAAATTATCTGGGCATTAACAAATACTGTTGACATGCTTAATAAATACCATTAAAAAGTTTGTGGGATTTGTGTAATTTAAACAAGGGAAGCAGGTTCCTCCCTTCTTCCTCTCCTTTTTCTCTATGCCACCTTCTCAGTAACTCTCCTAAATTTCTGTGTCAGTAAGATGTAGGGTTGTCTTGAAAGATTCAAGTCACCTTGACTCGGGTCATCTCCATAGTCAGGACTGGTCTCACATACAGATTCGGGGAGCAATTAGTTTCAAGTAGTGAGAGAATTATAGAGGTAAAAGAGCTTAGAGGTCATCTGGTCAGGCCTTTCACTTTAGGAAAGAATCACTGAGGCACAGAAAGAGGGCAGAAGTAGGCCAACCGCACACAATTGGTTAGTGGCAGAGTCAGGCTGCAATCCAGGTCTCCTGGATCAGTTGCCTGAGGAAAAAGAGATGTTTAAGGGGCTTGGCCATAGTCACACAACTGGAATGTATTAGACATAGTAGTAGCACTTGAACCTAGGTCTCCTGGACTCCAAGACCAGGCTTCTAACAACCATTTCCATTCTGCTTCCCTTTCCTTTCTTATTAGAGTTTAAATTGCACATATTCAGGGAGAGGAAACACACTAGTTAAAATACACTAAATTACATGGACTGAAATGACTGATAGTCAAAACCTTTTTGATGAGTAGGATTTGACAGGGTTGAGGGGAGAGAGAACAAGAAGAAAGAAAGCAGGAAGTCCTGTCAAAGAGAACTCAAAAGGTTCAGGTAGGGAAAGCCAAAGAAACCAAAGACCTACTTACCTTATTTCATAATTTAACCAAGGGCCAGTCCTGTCCACACTCACCTACAAATGCAAATATTTTTTCCCCTTCAGTTTGCAAGTCTATGTGTAGAGACCTCTGAAGTCAAGGGAAGCTGAAACAGGAAGAGAGACAAATAGGTCTGTAGAAGAGGAGAATTAACCTGGATACACTTCAGCTTGATTAATGTTGATTAGCATTCAATGAATCTCAGGAGCAGGATCTCCAATTGTTGTTGGTTTGGCCTGAAATACAATGTTTCCTGGAAACATTCTGGATTTTGAAGCTATGTGGAACTGAGAAGTAAAACTCTAAAAGTTATGGTTTTCATAATCACCTGCCACTTAATTAAAACACAATAATTGCTTTATTAGATCAAAAGTAAATCCTTTCTTGATACACTCAATTCAAAATAGAACCCGAACTTAATATTTCTGATTGAAATCGTGCCATTTGGTTCCTCATTATATTAAAAGACTATAGAACAACAATAATGGTATTATCCCAATTACATGAGCAGCATCGCAGGATGGGGATTAGAAATTAAAGGGATACTGTGTCAAGTGACAAATCATATGTTTAAATAAATTCCATACCTGCATTATTAATAATGTTCATTAAAGATAAGAAGATTTAAAGAACACTTGGTCCTTTTTTTCTCCTTTCATTTCTTTTTCTTCTGTCACTGTCTCCTTCTCTCTCTGTCTCTGTCACCGTGTGTGTGTGTGTGTGTGTGTGTGTGTGTGTGTCTAATTCTCTTCTCTCCTCATCCTGTCTTCTTTGGGGTAGTTAAGAAAGTCAGTTCTTTAAATGCTCTCTGAGGGCTTCCTTTACTTCTGCAATGCACCATCACCCCTCTCTGATCCCCTTACTGCCTCTCACAATCTGCAGTCAGTGTCTGGAAAGAAACAGAGGCCACCACCCATCTTTAATGCAAGAGAAACACTGACTTTGCTTACCAAAAGCCCTTTACCAGAACCTAATTTTGACTAGTTGGTAGTTGGGAAAACATTATTTACTCTGTACAGACAAGGCATTTTTATGAATAGTCTGGAATTTTCTCCTGATCAATCAATCAAGAATAATAATAGCCTACATTTGTAAAGCAGGGAGCCATAACTAGGACGGGGTAATTGGGCCTTTGTCCTAGGAAGCTTAAAATTAAAGGGCACTAAAAGCACTTTCAGTGACCTAGAAACAATTGAGCTTAGCACCTAGTTAGCAAGAATAATTAGTTAAAATAGGAAGCAAGCTTCTTCTCCCCAGATGCCAAATACTAGATGAGTTCTTCCATGGACTGACCGTATCTACCCTGCTCAATGCCACCCCCACTTTTCTCCAGTAGCTTCTCTAATGGTATCCTGGGGCCTCTTCCACTGATCCACTCAACTGAATTTAGGACACATTTCATGCCACTTATGCCATGGGCAAAAACTGCTACTTACGGCTTTGAAATAGTTTCCAATTACAAAATGCTTTATATGCATTTTTGATTTTCAAAATAACCCAAGGTTGTACAAATATTATCACCCTCTTACAAATAAGGAAACTCAGTCTCAGAAAAGTGAGATGATTTCCTAAAAGTCACAAAACCTGAGCTGGGAGTCAAAAATCACAAGATATCAGAGTTGGAAGGAACCTGTAAACAGTTCGATTTGTCCCTAAGAATCCTATCAACAATATCTCTAAAAACGATCATCCAACTTTGCTCTCAGACCTTTCAGGCTGACCCCCATTTTTTATTAGCTCTAATTATTAGAAAGTTTTCATTATATTGAGACAACATTTTCCATGTTGCTCCTTCCACAACGGGATCCTTGTTCTGACATCTAGGAACAAGAAGTATCATCTCCCTCCTCCCTGAGGATCCTCCACATACTTTTCTCTCCAGTCCAAACTTCTGACTCTCCCAGACTCTCTACCATGCCCCAGAAATCTCTTCTCCCTGGAAGCTCATACATGGTAAGCACTCTCTGCTTCTCCGAAGGGCTAGCTCCTCCAAGAACTTTCATTGTAAGAGTGACACTCAGACTAGCCGTGCCACCACTCCTCTCCTGACTGCCCTTCTGAATCTGAAGACTCTGTCTACATTGCTTCTTTACCAGGTGACTTCTTCTTCACCCTCCCCACTCACAGCATTATTTGATGTGTGGTCTTCTCCTTTTAGAGTCCCTTGGAGGTCAGGGACTGTCCTTCTTGTTTCTTGTGTTTCGAATCCCAGCATTTGGCACAGTGCCTGGCAAGTAGAAAGTCCTTAACAAATGTTTATTGACTTGACTTGTTGACCTGATTGAAAAGAACTAGCTATTTATGACCCCTATGAGTTTTCTTCTCCAAGATAAGCACCCAGAGTTCTTTCAATGGATTCTCTTGTGGCACCGTTTAAGGGCCTCTGGCAACCAGAGGAGCAGCTCCTCTTCTGGTGTTCCTCTAGTTTATCAAGGCCCCTCAGTTGCACTGAACAGGCCAGAGAACAATAATCACCAACTCTATTTTGCACAATAGGCCTCGCAATGTAGCTATCATGTCAGCTTTACAGGTTACTCTCTTGTACTCTAGACTGCAAAAAAACAATGAAACTCCCAGATCTATGTCACGCACAGTGCTGTCTATCCATCTCTTCCCCATTCTGTATCAGAAAAGTTCATTTTCTGAACCCAAATAAATGACTTTAAATTTGTCCCTGTTAGAATTGCTCTTATTAGAGTGGGCCTCTTGTTCGATATTTTATCCTGACTCTGTCACAGTTTGTTAGCTATTCCTCCCAGCTCTCCATCATTTGCATGTAGCTGTTGAATGGGTCCCACATGATTCCAGATTCCTTTGATTCCCTGGGTTCAGTGTGGAGTGTTCTTGTTAATTGTAGTTATGCAAATATGGCTCAAGCTCCCATCTAGCATTCTCTGACAACAGACCAGAAATCATAAATCAAATAACAATGCTTAATTAGAACAAACTAGTAAAATAAATAACAAGGGAAACTACCCCTCTAAACAAGGAGGTACCATATCCCACACTATTCCAGATGTTCATTCTACTGGTTGGAGAAGGAATATTTCGTGAACAACTAACACTCATTTTATATGATCAAAGGATCATAGATAGAGAGCTAGAAAGAGACTTAGATATCATGTAGCCTAACCTGACTATTTTACAGATGAAGAAACTGAGACCCACAGAGGTTAAATGAATCCTGTCTCTGCCATTTATACCACGCACAACCTTAAACAAGTCAAAACCTCCACGGGCCTCAATGTCTGCATCTGCAAAATGAGAATTTAGGACTAAATGCCCTGCAGAGTCTTTTCCATGCGTTCAAAGTCAAAGGACTAAGTACAACAGGATTCAAACTGCCTGTTTTTTTGTGCTAAACCCAACCCTCTGCTTACTGTGCTGTGAGTGCTGTCACTCAGCTTTATTACTTCTCATAACGCCACCAACTCCAAATCCACTGTTTTTTTTTTATTCCTGCTCTATCTCCTCTTCTCTTTTTTCTCTCTGCTTGCAAAGCTGTTCTTTGCTGCTTTTCCACCCAACTGCTGCTATCATCTGCTGTTAGACTTCATCTTCTCTCCTGAACTACTATGGCCAATTCCCAGAACTGTTATGTGCTGCTCAGACTTGTTCTTCAAAGGGATGCTTAGGGCTAACTGACACATTTTCATATACTTGACTTATTTTTTTTTAAGTGAGGCTCACAACCATATAACTTCCGCACACAAAATGATCCTTTAAGTTGAGATCCTATGATCATAGACCTTAGAAGTGTTCTGCTCCAAAATCTTCATTTTGTAGACAAGAAACTGACTCCAGAGAGGTTGATTTGCCCAAGACTACACAGAAAATCAGCTGTAGAACTAGAACCCTGGTCTTCTGACACAAATCCCGTGTGCTAGATTTGTTCCTATCCTATCCCTCCCCCAGACATCATCCGCCATCCCTTCAAGGAGAATATGCCAATGGTAGTGACCTAACTGGATATACAGATAAGGGACTGGGTATTTATGAAGCCCCTACTATGTGCCAGCTACTGTGTTAAGTGTTGAGGATACAAACACGCAAAAATAAGATGGAACCTACCCTCAGGGGGCTTACTTCTTAATAGAAGGAAGACAAAATATCAGGGGAGTCAGAAAGCAAATATTGAGAGAGAAGGGAAAAGTAAATGTGGGAGGACTACACTTGGTGTGGACATGTAGGAGAGCAAGAGGGGGCTGGAAATGAAATGAATAGCAGGGGTGGGGCTCCTCAAAGTACTCTATTGACATTTATTTAGTACTTTGGGGGATACAGATCTCAAAGGGAAATTAAACAATCAATTAGTAATCATTTATTAAGTGCCCATGGTATGCCTAGCTCTATGCTAGTGCGGCATAAATAAATTAGGATAAGCAAATCTCATTCAATTACCACCATGAACCTGGAGACCAATTCATACTAGATCATACAGATTACCTTGAATCTTACTTATACAACTCTCTGTAAGTGGTTAACATGGGGCGGAGTCATGATGATAACATTTGCCCTGTGTGGCTGACAACTAGGTCTAGGACCCATCCCCCTTTATGCATTATTTCATAAAGTGTCATCTATTCCAACATCCAAGTCATTCAGGAAATTGTTATGTAGACAGAATATGGTCAAAGGTAGATGCCTTAAGCATTTAACTTGAGCATCAAGGAATGCTCTAGTTCTAGACATGCAATCAATTCCAGATCCGCATAATCGTGCTATGATCTAGCAAGCCCACATCTCTAGAAACTAGATTTTAGTCATGACCAGAGACTCAGAGCCCAAAGGGACCTTGGGTATCATTTTATTATAAGGAAAAAAATTAGATTGAGAGAAGTGGAATGATTTCCCCCCATGTTACAGGGCTTCAACCCACACTTAAATCCAAATCATCTGATGCAACATCCATTGCTCATGTAGCTGTAACAGACATCATCCAGTCTTATGGGAGATTCTAAAGGAAGATGAATTTCCTGGCAAGTACTATGGGCATTTAGAGCCTAAAGAGTCAGAACATAATCCAAGATGGCACATACTCAAATGAAGGAGAAAGTCAGCCAGTTATTCAATAAACATTTCTTAAGCATGAGCTGTGTACTAGGTACTGTGCTAAGTAATGGAGATAAAAAAAAAAAAAGGCAAAAGATAGTCCTTGCCCTCAAGGAGCTCACCATCTAATGAAGGGAGACAAAAAGCAAGCAAATATGTAAGAATAAGCTATAGATGAGGAAAAGTAGGAAATAATTAAGGGAGAGAAGACACTAGAGTTGAGTTGAAGGGTTGGGAAAGTCTTCCTGTAGAAGACAGAAGTTCATTTGGAACTTAAGAGAACCTAAGAAAACTGGTGAAAAAATAGACTTCTAATGCCAGACTCAAACTCAGGGATCCAGATCAGCTTCTAATAGGCCTCTGTTCAAGTCCAAAGAGAGGATCAAGCTAAAGCTAAGAATTTTATTCTTCTTCATCCCTTGAGGGGATGTGGTGTTGGGGAAATTAGGGAATGAAGGGAAGACTGAAGGGTGGGAATTAAGACTGAAGTAATTTTAAGGATCTCTGTATGGATTCATAGTCTGCCTAACTCAGTTGAGTGAGAGGGTACATGATGGAACCTGCCCTGATTGCTAGGATAGAAGTAAGGACTGTGGATCCAGGAATGCTAGCAGTTTTGTAAAAGGACTAAGTCATTGGGGAGACTGCTTGGGTCAGACAAATGGTTAGCTTCTTGGACCTCTCTGTGTTTTGATTCCTAATCTCATGGAGATCTTTCACCCTGAATCCTTGCTCTAGCAAATTTCTCCTCCATCATCCCCTCTCTCATCCTTATCCACCCTACTGTCCTGTGTGGCAAGATACCCAGTTTAGAGTTTATGTCATTCCTTCTCTAAGCCAAGTTCAATGAGAGTAAGGTTGACCCTTTCCCTTTTTCCTTCCTGTTCTTCCCCTTCATTGTAACAGTTATCCCTTGTCTCTTCTATATGAGATGATTAATCCCATTCTGTCTCTCCCTGTATCCTCTCATTCTATTCCTCTCCCATCTCACAATTTCACCTTTTAAAGTATCATTCCTTCCTATTCAATTGATCCTGTGCCCTGTATCTATGTACACATATATACACATACTCAGATATGTATTCATACGCATATATATACCCTCTTATATAGACATATGTGTATGTATACGTATATAGACATTTGTATTCCCTTCATTTATCCTCATACTGGGAAAAGTTTCATAAGTTACAATTATTGTTATTCCATGTTGGCATGTAAATAGTTCAACTTTGATAAGTTCCTTATGATTTCTTTTCCATGTTTACCTTCTCATGCTTCTTGTATTTGAATGTCAAATTTTCCTTTCAGTTCTGGTTTTTTTCAGCAAGAATGCTTGAAAGTCCTCTACCTCACTGAATGACCATATTTGCCCCTGGAACATTATACTCAATTTTGCTGGGTAGGTGATTCTTGGTTTTAATCCTAGCTCCCTTGATCTCTGGAATATCATATTCCAGGCCCTTCACTCCCTTAATGTAGAAGCTGCTAGATCCTGGGTTAT
>CM053587.1:47974978-48008385 GCA_028646515.1 Pseudochirops corinnae | reverse complement strand
AAAAAAAAGAAAAAAAAAAGAAATTGTTTGAGCTACAAGGTGAACTGGTCACTTTTTTCATTAAGCACCCTTTTTTACTCAAAAGAATGACTAACAGAAAAATGCTGGGGTGGCTAGGTAGCACAGTGAATAGAGCACCAGCCCTGGAGTCAGGAGGACCTGAGTTCAAATCCAACCTCAGACGCTTAACACAAAAACTAGCCATGTGACCTTGGGCAAATCACTTAACCTCAATTGCCCTCCAAAAAAAAAGCATAAACAAACAAGAAAAATGTGGTTATTTAGTGTTATGTAATAGGCAGATATTTTCTCTGAAATGAAGTGAACCTGTCACTTCAAGGAAAACAACCCATAGTGTTCATTGCCAGTGACAGAATTTCAACTTTTAAGCAAAAATTGGAATTCTGGAAAACTTAAATCTACCACCTTGAGCTTGACTGTTCCCCAATATATAAAGATTTTTCTGATGAGATCCATGAAGGTATTAACAAATATGATTTTTTTTAATATTGTAAAATTAAAAGTGTCTACTTTTGGAAGACCTGCAAAACTTAATGAACCAACATTTTCCAAATGAATAATGCATGAATTTATAAAATCATGAATAGATAAAAGATTCATTCAATATACAAGATAGACCAATGTGTTTTAAGGTAAGAGATTAAAAGTTCATTGATATGGTTTCAGATTCCACATTGCAACTTGCCTTTAAGAAAATACTACTTGTCAAGCTTTGGTATAGTGTCAAAGAAAAATATTCACAATTACCTTAAAGATCTATGAAAATACTTCCATACCTATCTGTGTGAGGTCATATTTTCTTCACACACTTCAAGGAAAACAACGTATCACAACAGAGAAAATGAACAAGCAGTTAGGAAAATCTAGCTATCTTCTACTGGGCCAGATTTAAAGAGATTTCCCAAAACAGGTAAAACAATGCTACTTTTCTCACTATTTTTTTGTTTCAGAAAATAGTTTTCATTAAAATGTTACTTATGTCAATACGTAATATTTCATTTTTATTTTAAATTAATTTAATACATTTTTAAACAGTTTAATTTCTAATATGGTAAATTTTGATAACTGTAATCAAGGATACAGGTGTGTTGTTTTTTTTTAAACACTTAATATTTTTGCCAACTTACTCTCCAAATGCATGTCTAAATTTTTAGCTTAATCTGCATATTAACATTTTTTCCATCATTGTCTTAAGTCCAGATGATCAAAAAAAAGTCAACCAAGCCCTAATTTGTAGTGTTTATTTATGACCACGGTGTAAATGTTCACACCAAAAAATTAACCATTGTTTTTCCTGAGCATATACAAACTGGCTCTATTACACCCCCTGACATAACCTGCACTAACAAAAGCTCTTTGGAATGGGGCCCTCAGGAAGTGGTAAGTGTGTAAAGAGAGCCTGAGGCCAAAAAGTTTGAGAACCAATGCTCTCAAGCTTTAAGTTAGAGAACAAGTAAGAATTTAAATTGGTAGAGTAGGTTTCCTCATTAGGAGTGGCCTACAGTATACACATATTGTATATGACCTTCCAGGCCATTTTCATATTTCCTTATGACCATCCTAAGCCTCTCCCATTTAGTTTCCTTTTGTTGACTCTTTCCAGAATTTGAAGACAGCTAATTGGCATCTCCCTCAGAAAATCCTATGTATCATTTCTTTCATTGGACATCCGATAGAAATGGTCCTTCTTTGAAAGACTTGATCTACATTATGCAAAGTAAAAAGAACTTTTCTCCATAATTTAATTTAGTACATGTATGTTAATGGTTACATGGAATTTCTTAGAGAGCATGAACACTAGATATTTGGGGGGGAGGAATACTGGCCAAACCCTAGCAGGATACATTTAGATTTCATTTATAATGAAGTGATACACTGTTAAGACTCAAATCTCTACTCTGACATACTTTACCCTGTGTATTCCCAATGGAACAAAATCTCACAGCCTTTTAGAACAACAGGACTTACTAGTATAATGACTTTAGTAGAATTTAAGTCAACTCTCTTTTTACAAATAGAATTACATCAAAGTTCTTTATACCTGTATCTTTGAGTCTCTGCCTGTGTCTGTTTCAATCATCAGCCATCCTCCAGGACCTACCATGTGCCCAGTCCTGTCACATCAGGCATTAATGCCCACCCTTTAAAACTCAACTCAATTACTATAACTTCCATGAAGCCATTTTTGTTCTACCATTGCTGCCAACCCCTGAATGTTACTGATCATTTATCTAAGTTGTCATCTTATGGTAATTACAATGTTTTGCTCTTTGCTGGATCTGTTCTCAGTAAGGAATTGTTCCATATTTCATGCCAAGGATCATGTTTTGGCTACTATCTTCTAGGCATCTCTTCTACTCCCCAGCAAGTGCTGAATTTCTGTTCCAGGTAGTATTCAGCTATGCAATTATCTTCAACAATGTCTAATACCCTGTCCTATATCTACCAGGAATGCTGTGTCTAGTAAGACTCTCCCCAAAATAGATGGATATATTTCCATTAACCAGTTCTTTAACTACTTCTACCATCCTCTGAGGAGTATTGTTGCTAATAATTCTCTCTTCTAGAGGATAAATAGAGTTCTTTCAGATTTTTCTTTGAGTATGCCTCTTCTATACTTCTCCATTGAGGTGTTAGCTGCAGGATCACCTACTTCAAAGTCTTTCAGATTTTGAAGGTACTGTGATTAGTATATTTTCACAGTATAGTCAGTTAGTGAGCAGGGCACTGGACTTGGAGTAAAGAAAAACTGAATTAAAATCTCACTGAAGATACTTATTGTCTATGTCACCTGGGCAAGTTGCTTAACTTCTGTAGGCTTCCATTTCCTCTGTAAAATGTAGAGAATGGACTTTATGGCCTTTAAGGTCCTTTCTAGGCCTAAATTTGTGATCTTATGATCCCCTACAGAGAAAGAACCTCTTCTTTCCTCAATCAGTCTATGAAGCTCTGGTTAGTTCTCTTTAGTCAACTCTTTAAGCCAATTGTTATGAAGCTCTCCAGCTTCTCAGGGATTTATCCAGTAAATACAGCATTCAGAATAAGATGAATCTTCTCAGAACTTTTATATTTGACTCTGAAGTATTCTGAGTTCTTCTGTGAATTCATGTCTATCCTTACCTCTCTCCTTTAAATCCTATAAGTCCTGTAAGTTATACCTAGAAAACCCATTTTTGTTCTTAGGTCTTATAGCTATACTATATATATATAGATATGTCTATATATAGAGTATATATAATATATAGACTCAGAGTCTAATGGCTAGGCAAACACCTCCAGTGTTCTTCTTCCCCAAAAGAAAGATGATCTTTTCTGGTAAGAAAACTGTTTTGGTCTTACTCTATCATGTTCTTCTCTTCTACATAAGCAGCAATGGTTACAATGGTTAGAGATGACTAAAAATGATGATCTTTGTCCAACTTTCCCCCTAGAAAAACACTAGAACCTGGTCTCTCCCATGTCTTTCTATAAATACATACATACATATACATAAAGATACATATATATACATATATATGGAAAATTCCATTCTTTGTTAAATATCAGTATTTATTTTTATTATATCATCACATGGGTTACAGTTAAGGACCAAAGTCTCCACTGGAATACACAAGGGAATTCAATCTTCAAACACTGGGATCTTGATTAAAATTCAATTTTTAAACTTTTTATTTAGGGAATAAAAATGCCCTGTCCAGTTTTGTAACCATCCTACTCTATATGTGATAAAATGAGAAAAGTAAACTTTAACGACCATTCATTTAACCACTTTTTTGTAAGCAGCCCCTCATGTCACAGAATAACTTTATATTTGTTAAATGTATATGTATCATATTTTTGTATTAAAAATCTATCTTGAAGGTAGTATGAGATTTTCTTTTTAAAAAATACTCCATGGGTACTATCTCTGTAAAAGAAAAATTCCTATATAAGATAGATATTTCCTTTGTTATGTTTCAGTTTTGAAAAAATCTTATTTTTCAAATATTTGGTTTATTTAAGTTAGTTTATTTAAGTTATTTAATAAGTTATTTATTTAAGTTAATTTAAGTTGTTAATCTGTCATTGTATAGGATAAAGATGACTTACATTAAAGACCATTAAAACATGCTCAATTTAGGCAATATTTCTAAAACCTCAATAACTGGCTGAAAAGTGACCACTTCAATCAATTATCCTGATATTTGAAAACATTTCATGAAATCAGATAATCTTAAATCTGTAAAGGACTTACCAAATCATCTGGTCTATCACTCTCATTTTACAGATAGGGAAACTGAGTCACAGGGAAGTGAAATGACTTAGAAAGTTTTTGACAGAAATGGGAGTAGAAGATGCTCTTCTGAAGGTGAAGGACCGCTTTGACTGATGTTTTGTCTGAGTTGAAGGGAAAGGTCGGGGTGAAGTAGAGACAGCATTGGAGATACAGTTTGTGTTGTTATAAGACTAGCTGGTCTGATGATTGATCTGTAAGGATGATCCTCTCCCTTCTGGCAGAAGAATATTTCTTTTCAGGTCATTTAAGATCGGCACCCCTAAGAATATACCTTTTTAGAACTATTTCCTTAATAAAATAACACCTTTAAGGCAGGCTGTCTTTGGCCCACACTGTTGACCATAAATCCTTCTGGTCTACTACTTTAGCAATGAACAACTGGATCCAATATATTTGTCAAATGAAAGAAAAATTTATAGTTTTCAAGTTTCCTCTCCTTTTCCCCCTTCATCTCTCCTATCACAGGGTACACATGGATACAACCTCTTGGGAACATATAGAAGGTAAATGACAAATAGGTGCAGCCAGGATTTAGTTTAATTTGTAATGCCTTGTTAGAGGAGTACAGAAGGTATTAGGAAAACTATCTCGTGTAGGTAAACTATTAAGTTTCTGTGTGATCCTATGCAAATCATGTAAGTACTCTGGGCCTTAGTTTCTTTATCTGTCAGATATGTATAATAATGCAGTGCCTATCATCTGCCAGTGTTATTATGAGGATAAGATGAAATCAAGTATGGGAAAAGATGAGCCTGAAAAATTATTATTAAGAGTTAAGTATACATATACATGATTATGCATGTATATGTAAAACATTCTCTCCTAGTGTCTCATCATGGTTTGGAGGTGATGCCAGACAGGTTCTGACAGATTCTACCAAACCTATCCAATCCAATCCAATAAGTATTTATTAAGCACCTCCTATTGCAAGGTGATATAGATGTAAAGACAAAGGAAAAATAACCCTGCCCTCAAGTAGTTTACATTCTACTGGTCAGGGAGAGGCTTCAATCATGCTTGTCAGTGACCTGCGTATTGTCACCCAATGCACTGCCATACCTACAGGAAGCAGAGGAAGGCTCATCACTAGAAAGCTGTCCATCCATTGATTAATGTCTTCAGTTGTAATAATTCTTATATTATATCTAAAGAATTCAATCTACACAGATGGAGAAAGAACCCACAGAAATGAAATATCAGATTCATGTAGTATTAAGTGGTATTTATCATGGATAAATGATAAAATCTCTCCAATTCTTCCCCCTGTTTTCCTAACCAGCTGGTCAAATTCTACTAAGTAATTTGTCCTCATCCATTGGACTCCATCTACTTTGACTCTTTAGACAACTTCCTGAACAAACAGCTCCCTGGGGTAGATTCACATCAACAGGAGTGAGGAACATCTCCTTGTTCTATGTATTTTGTTTTTCTAGCAAAATAAGACTGTCATAAACACAAACCTTTTGGTTGCATTAAAGCATTCCAGGTCCTCCTTTTTCAGGAATGTTCTCTAGAGTCTTATCCCCTCTTCTTTTGACACCTCAGAGCATAGGTCTTTACCTCCCTTTGGGTTTGGTTCCCCTGTTTTGGATTTCATAGTTTTATAAAGGAACTAGAAGGAACCCTAAATGCCATTTAGTCTAACCACCTAATTTTACAGATGAGTAAACTAAGGCCCAGCACACATGTGACTAGAGTTCAGTTCTGATGGCTTTCATCCCAATGTTCTTTTCACTATAGCACATGCCATATGTAAAGAAACCTGGGGGAAGGTGGACAACTGTGCAAAGAAGACATAGAATTTGTAGTTGTCTGCATCTGTTCATTTCCATCCAGAATCATAAAAGAGTTTAACATTCTCTTGACCCTCACAAAGAGGCACATAAGTGTGATAGGAAGTTAGCCCCTGGATAGTTTTGATGAAGTGGAGAACAGTTTATGTGCAGTGACTAGAACAGAAAGTTGGCATTTGGTTTGAGTGGTTGAATGTGATTGAGTGAGTGAACTAAAAAAAGTTTTGTAAGGAAGAAGACATGATAAACCATATCCCATCATGAGTAAAAAGGTGTGTGTTCTGGTATAGATCACCAGGAGATCTGAGAGAGCATTAGACCTTCAGGTGCAGATCCCCAGAGGACATGGGTTCCCTCCTAATGTAAACTTCAATTTTGGTTGCTTAAGTTTATGGCAACAGAGGCAGATACCCCCAATCTATGGGTCCATCTAGAAAGCTTGAATGCCTGTTGAGTCCTAGTTCCAATTGCCATGGAACAATTCAAATATCTCAGGACAGTGACAAGTTCTCACATATATCTGCTCAGCACCATTTTAAGACCCTGAAATCTGTATGGGAAATGGAATTGTCCAAGAGTAACAGATTTTGATTTTGCTCTGTCCATGAACATAAGTCCAAAATGCTAGTGGGTCCCTATCACCATGCTGTCTCCTCTGTACCCCACACCACTGAACATGTAGTATCCCCACCAAATTGTTTGGGTATGACAGAATGGGGTTCAAGAATGCTGCAAAATCTAGGTAAGCCTCATTGCAGTGCCCTTCAAAATTTTTCCTAAACATGAAGAAGGATAGAAATTCACCATGATAATGCGGTTTGAAGGCAACAATTTCCTCCTTCATTAAGTTTCTTTAAAATAACCCCCATTCCATTCCTGACTGAAAATTCTTGCCGTCAAATCGCTAATCATGTAGACAACAAAGGAAAGGCCTCACTATAACAAAGGTCCCCTCACTACTTTTAGGAAAAGGGTTCATGTTACCTTGGAAGAGGAAACATGGATTGAGGTGAACCTCTGCTTATGCTGTTAAGTGAATATATTGATAGAAATTAGCTTTTTTAAAAAGCATTTTAAAGTTTGAAAGACACTTTACATATGTTATCTCATTTGATCCTTACAATGATCCTATGAGGTAGGGATCCTTATCTGTCCCCATTAGATGGTGAGCTCTTCAAGGGCATCTGCCATTTCTTTATATCCCCAGAGCTTTGCACAATGCCTGGCAGATAGTAAATGGCACAATAAATGCTTATTAACTGACTGATTTTTCCAGATGAAGAAACTGATGATAAGAGAGACTAAGTAACTTGCCCCAGGTCACACATCTAATGTCTGAGGAGAATCCCAAGGGAGATCTTCCTGACAACAGTTTTAACATTCGATAACACTAGAGTCTTGCCCCAATGCCTCATTATGATGTGGAGGTAACCCTGGGTTCTCACAGTCAGGACCAGTGTAGTTCCAAGCTCTAATAGGTGATTATAAGCTAAAAAGGTCTCAAAGATCAGCCTAGAGAATGGCTATGTATGTCTGTCTTCCATACTTTTTAAAAATAAGTTTTGAGACATATTTTTGCATCACAGGAAATTACAGAGATACTTCCACCCAACCCCAAATAAGCTTTCTCTTGTAATTACTTCTCCCCAATTTCCCCCATTACTCCTTATTGTGCTCTATAGCATAAGCAAAACAAACTAATTTTGCTCCTACTTGGCTTCTTTAAGGCCTTCAAATATTGGAGGAGAGCTACATCCCCCATCTAAACTTTCTCTCCTGCAAGCTACAAGTCTTCCGTTCCTTCAACTGATCTTTCTATGGCATCTATGTATTCATGTACCCATAAGGCAAAGTGTGGAAGGAGAAGCCTCTACATAACATCACCTCTGAAATTGTATTTGATCTATAATTAATTTACCTTCCACAGGACTTCTTAAAAAAAGTCTCGGGGAATTCTTTCTTTCCCAGCTACTCAGAATACAAGACCATGTGCTATTGGTCAGGGAGGTAATAACCTCCTTAACTGCAAATTCTCTCCCCTTCTTCTTTGGAAAAGGAAAGCAAACATCAAAGACAAGATCTCTTGCTTCTCTCGCCCTGGACTGCCCCTGGAGTAGATTGTTGGACAAATTCTAAATTCCTTAACTTCCAAAATCTGACTCCAACCTCCCTTTGCAAATTTGGCTATGACCCTACTATGTAACTGAGCCAGACTGAGTGAGCTACGACTCCCAAATATTTCATAGTCTTTTTTTAACCTCCCTAATGTTGAACCATTCCTCTGACCCAAACAATATTCATCTGCCTATCATTCTCTCCACCTATCAAAATTCTACTCATCCTTGCGTCTCCATCCCTCAAGCTTCACTTTCTCCAGTGACTCCTCCAATGCATCTTTCCTATACTGAATGCCTCTAAGATCCAAAGTTCCTGTTCTAACTGCCTATAAAATCTGAATTCTCCACCAGACACTCTAGCATTCAGGCATGATGTTCTAAAGTCAAGTCAACAAGCATGTATTAAGCAACTATTATCTGTCAGGTTTTGTGCTAAGAACTGAGGATACAAATGAAAGCAAAAACAATATGGATTGGGAGTGAGTCACAAGAGGAGGAAAAAAGAAAGTGTTTGTCACTTGATAATTTTGAACCCCTTGAATATTATTTTTATTTTCTATTGTTTCTCCTAAACCCTCTGGTAAAGTCCTTTACTGATGTCTTGTTGTGACACTAGTTTCTTGAAGACTATGTCACAGAGGGAAAGCTCTGCCCAACACACTAGAACACACATTCAGGGACAGATAATTCTTGTCTGGTTTTAGGACCACCTCTGTTTAGGTGGGTTCATTGGGAATTAGAGTGCATGAGTTTGACTTCCAGGTCTACTATGTAACTGTGCAATCATTTTTTCCATTGTGTATTTAAAAAAATCTTGTTTCCAAATTAAACCTTTTTTACCCTTTTACCCCACTAAGAAAAAGGGGGACAAAACAACATAATTCCCTGTTACAAACATATATGGTTGAACCAACAAATTCTCCTATTGGCCATTTCTTAGGGCTGCTCATGCACCTTTCATATCCACCTTTCACCCAAATCTCACCTGTGGCTCCAAGGAGCTGTATCTTGCATGTAAAACTATCTTGACAGATGGGTTAAACCAAGTAGAGGGTAACGGACAGGTCTCAAAATCATGGGAGAGTTAGTGGGAAGTTTACCCCAAGCAAGTGAAGACCTCCCAATAGAATGGGTGGATGAGAACAATTTGTTCCAAAGAATTTAAAGGCAACTGAAGCAGGTACCATAGAAGATTTAGAGTGTAATCA
Source organism: Pseudochirops corinnae (assembly GCA_028646515.1). NCBI lineage: Eukaryota > Metazoa > Chordata > Mammalia > Diprotodontia > Pseudocheiridae > Pseudochirops > Pseudochirops corinnae. Next base: position 47,998,970 of record CM053587.1, on the reverse strand, counting down.
GACATGGAAGATGCCAAGGTCATACATTGCATCACAAGCCATTGCCAATCATCCTGACTTTCATCTTGCCACTGATTTCTATGACTCTGGAAGAAAGAGTGAGGCTGATGACTTTGTGCAACACTGCCTCACTTAAATCCTATTTATATGTAAGTCAAGTTACCACCCCATGATTTCATTGGTCCTCTTCAAAACTGAAGGGCAAACAACACCTTCCCACCTCCCATGATATGTTTCAACCTGTCATTCCTCTGTCAAGAGGTAGGTAGCCTACTTCCTCATGAATTCTCTGGAATCATGGCTGGTAACTGTGTGATCAATGTTCCTAAGATTTTCAAAGTATATTGTTTTTACAATATTGTTGTTATTGTGTATATGGTTCACTTGGTTCTGTTCACTTCACTATGTATCAGTTTATATGTCTTCCCAGATTCCTCTGAAACCATCCCCTTCATCATTTTTATAGCTCTATGATTATTCTATCACATTCATATATCATAACTTGTTCAACCATTCCCCAATTAATGGGTACTGCCTCAGTTTCCAAATATTTGCCATTTCAAACAGAACTGCTATAAACAATTTTGTACTTATGGATTATTTTACTCTTTTTGTAATCTGTTAGTGGTATCACTGGGTAAAAAGGTATGTACAATATATGCAATCTTAAAACAATCTATGTAACTTCTCTTGGACTTAGTTTCCTCATCTTCAAAGGGAAAAGATAATCTCTAATGTCCCTTCCAGCTCTAAATCCTGTAATGATTATGTCACTCATTCATATGTGCATACATACCTTTATTAAATATCTATTTTGAGCTAAGCATTATACTATATATACTGGTAGTTAACCAAAAAATATCTACTAGAGGATGATTATTTTTCAAAATGATGAATTAATATTTTAGTGTAATAGCACAGAGTCCCCTTCTACTACTGTGACTATGATTCTCAAAAGTTTCTCTCAGTTTCTATAGATATGCTTGATAACCCTCAATCCCTGCCTCCAGATGAAGTTTCTTTCCTGTTCTTCTTAGTTTTCTATCTGGGGAGGTCATACTCAAGTATGTAGGTAAGTTTATTCCATTTTGTAGGTGGTGAAACTGTGGCCCAGAGAGGTTAAGTGATTTTCCCCAGGTCTAAACTCAAGCATTCCTGATGCTAGGTCCAATGCTCTATCCACATATTGCCCTCCTCTTTATAGATAGTAGCCTAATTCCAAAAAGGTGACCCTTTCTCATCATAGGGGCTGTTTAAAAGAATCTTCTGAAGGTTTTGTACAGCCCTTTGTGATAGCTACGCTGAATATACCAACCTTCACCTTTTATTTATAAAGCATTTACATCATCCCCTCCTATGTAAGGAGCCTTTAGGCCCACATTGGGCTAGGTATGGGATAAAAAGCAGACTTAGACACCATGGTCCACTCTTAGCCTCATGGGAGGAAAAACAGACCTGATTATCAACCAGAAGAGACAACTACTTAATCTATAAACTCTAAGTAGACCTTGCTGCAAATCTAGTTCCTCCAAAGGCACAAAGTCAGATGCAAAAAAGAAAAGAAAGAGGGAGAATGCATGGCATTTCTCTTAGTCCTGCTGCCCAATTTTCATTAGACTAACATTTCTTTCAGAACTAGGGGAAATGAACCAATATGTTGTTGTTTTTGTTTCCTAGACACATTAAGCAGACTGCTTCATATATCTTTATTCATCTGTACAACCTAAACTGAGGCTTTGCCTACCAGGGAAGACTCTCTCTCTCTCTCTCTCTCTCTCTCTCTCTCTCTCTCTCTCTCTCTCTCTCTCTCTCTTACTCTCTCTCTCTCTGTCTCTGTCTCTGTCTCTCTCTCTCTCCTCCTGTGTGTGTGTGTGTGCGTGTGTGCGTGCGCATGTGTCTATCGCTGTTTCTGTCTCTATCACACTCCTCTCTCTCTCTCTCCCCTCTCTGTCTCTCTCTATGTGTCTGTCTCTGTCTCTATCTCTCTCTGTGTCTATCTTTCCCTCTCCTCTCTGTCTTTCTCTTTCCTCTTTCATCTCTGTTGCTCTGCCTGTATGTCTCTGTATCTCTCCCTTTCTCTGTCTCTGTGTGTCTCTGTCTCTCTCCATCTCTGTCTCTGTCTCTCCCCTCTCTCCTTCTGTCTGTTTCTCTCCTCTCTGTCTCATCTGTATGTGTGTTTCTGTCTCTGTCTCTCCATCTCTTTCTCTCTGTCTCTCTCTCCCCTCTTTCCTCTCCCCTCTCTCCTTCTGTCTCTATCTCTTTCCTCTCTGTCTCTGTTTCTCTGTCTCTGTTTTTTTGGTTTCTCTGTCTGTCTTTCTCTCTCTGTCTCTGTCTGTGTGTCTATGTCTCTCTGTCTCTCTCCTTCTCTTTCTCTCTCTGACTCTCTCCCATCTCTCCTCTATGCTTCTGTCTTTGTCTCTCTCCTCTCCATCTCCTCTCTGTCTCTCTATGTCTATGTCTCTCTGTGTCTCTCTGTGTCTCTGTCTCTCTCTGTCTCTGTCTCTGTCTCTGTCTCTCTCTCTGTCTCTCTCTCTCTTTATTTCTTTCTCCCCCCTTTCTCTCCCCCACCTCATCCCACCTTTGACTAGAGAGCTCATTTAGAACTGAATTTACAATGGAAGCTGGAAATCCAATCTCTCAAGCAAGAAAGGCTGGATATTATAATAACTCAGAAGGGCAGAAAATGTGAATGCAGTGGCTGTGGATTTGATGGTGTGTCAGCTCTGCAATGGCTGAGTGAGCTCCCTGGGTATGGTCCCGCTCCAAGGGCTCCAAGAGAGAGAACTAGAGAGGTTAGTGGTGGGCTGTGTATGGGTTGGGGGGCAGGGGTAGGACTTGGGGACAGGACTAGCATTGTGTGTGTATGTGTATGCAGAGGGGAAGGAACATAATGAGGGAGCAGGGAACACTTTGGAAATCTAGCACAGATCAGGGCATCACCCCTAGAGCTGCCTGGGACATTATATCATAATCTGATCAAATAGGAGGCTGGCAAATTGGTTCTTTAGAAGGTAACAATCAGCTACCTGTGTGTGATGCCGCAATAAAACACAGCGGGGTGGGTGCTGGCAGTGGCAGGCTCGCGTTGGAGCACAAAAAGCAGTTGGCTTGAAGACTCAGTCCCCTCACGGAGCTGCTGGTGATGCCTGTTTTCCACTCAAGAATCAGGGAAGCAGGCAGAGCCATATTGGTCCTGATGCAGCAAGAGCCACCAGCCCTCCCTCCCGCCCCAGTCCCCTTGGTGTGTACTCTTCCACACACACACACTTTTGGGTTATCCTTCGTATAGGAAAATGGTGTCTATCTCCTCCTGCTGTCTCCAGCAGCAAGTATGAAGTGCACTGAGCTAGCCATAGACCTCAGGACTTAAACTAAGCCTATGTAGGTCAAGAGTAGGCAGCAGAGCTTCTAACATAGTAGGTGATTAACAAATCCTTGTCGATTAATTGATTCGATGTTAAGACTCAGGACATGTTTTTGGAATTTTTTTTTTTATGTTTGCTACTTTTGGCCCAGACCTGTAATTTCAATGATGCAGACAATTCTCACTGAGAAAACATCCTCCCTATTATTGAAGAGAGGCAACAATTTTTCTACTTATACTCTTAGGGAGTTACCTAGGGCACTGAGAAGTTAAGTGACTTGTTTAAGATCACACAGCAAATACTCATGAGAGGATATATGGACAGTGCTTTGTACAGTCTAAAGCTATGTGTCAACTCGTCTACCTTTGTCCACACTACTACTCTACCTAGAAATTATTTATTTTTCCATCCATATTGAAAACAATCGTACAATGTTTGTACAAAGTATTGTTGTTAGATTCTGAGAGGAGATACAAAGGTTAGAGAAGATATTGTCCCTGCCCTCCAGGAGCCTATGATCTTGGATGGGAATTAAAAACCCAACACTATACTACACAACATAGCAAGACAAGCACATTGGAGAGTCACAAAAGAAAGTGTGTTTTGCCATTCAATTGAGAAAGGTTATTATCAACCAGGGAAATCAGAGAAGTCTTCCTGGAGATATTTGATTCAGGTCATAGAGGATAGGTGAGAATTCAACAGATAAGAGTGCAAGTAAAGCAGCAAGAAGACAGTGTTATGCTTAGAAAACAAACAATTGATCAAATGAGCTGAATTATAGAGTATATGAAGCATATGTGAAGCATTGAGTATATTAACAAAGCTGTAAAAGTAGTAACTGCCCATACTGGGCAGTTAATGAAGTTTTCATTTTAAGGGGCAAATGAGAAGCCATTGAAGATGTTTGAGCAGAATAGTGAAAATGTCTCCTGCCCACAACTATCAAAATCCTATTCATCTTTTAAGGTAGAGATATCAGACCTAGATAAAACCTTCCCTCACCGTGTCAGTCCACCAGTTTCTCTTTCCTACTACCAATATGGCGACTCTACAGCTCCTCGAGGGTCTATTCTCTGTCTCTATCTCTACTCCCACCAAATTAGAATTTACTTATCCTAGATCTCTCTACTCCTTAAACTCTCTGCACCTCTCAAGGTGAAAAGTAACTAATCTGAGAGCTTCAGATGGCTCAGTTGGGTCCCTCACTTGAAAATAAAGCAAGCCTTACCCATAAAGAGAGGAGGAGTTTGCCCATCACCATGATAAGGGGCACCTAACATCTCTATATGGCTCCCAAATACCTGCACTATGAATCTTTCATACTGAAGCCATACCCACTACCTTGATCCAAAATCCCTCCTTTTAGAGTCTGGGTTTAAATCATAACAACAAAAATACAAGCCAGGTATGTGATATACTGTAAAAACATGCATGTTTCTTGATATTTTGATATTTGATATTTCTGGGTGGGAATCAACCCTCTACCTTAACCATCTTCCACTAGCACTTTACTCAGGATAATGGCTCCCAGACTAGTTACTTTTCATCTTAAAAGGTGCAAAGAGTTTGAGGAGCAGATAGGAAACAAGAAAGCTTTAATCTGGTGGGGTGAAGGTAGGGACAGAGTGCCATAGGGACAGACCCCTGAATGGATAGAGGAGCCTCATTGGTGGTGGTGTCCAGGGAAGGCAACTGATAAACTTAATGCTCTGAAAGGGAAGGGAGCAACTAAAGACAAAATTGGCAGAATCACAATTTGGCTCAGGTCTGTTCCTATGTTAGGGAATCTGTGACAGGAGGCAGAGGGTCCCAGTTGCTACCCTGAAAACTCTAAGGCTGTGAGTTCTAATTCCAGCTATTCCGATTCCCTTGTTACATTGCCTCGGTTCAGTTACTTCATTTAAGGGGTTATTCATATCTGAGAAATAAGGGTTGTGGTTAGGAAGAGAATGATTAGGGACAGACTAAGGGGGTGCAGTAGAAGTGTGTGTGTGTATGTGTGTGTGTGTGTGTGTGTGTGTGTGCGTGTGCGTGTGCGTGTGTGTATGTGCATGCATGTGCAGGACTCGGAGAGTCTGAGGCCAATATGGATTTTGCTCTCTTTAAGCTAGTGGCTTTGCATCATGGGAACCCTGTTTAGCATCCTTGAGGTCATCCTGCTTTCTGCAAGGCATTGCTTGGGGAAGGATGTCTGACCTTTTGTGCTACTGTTGCTGAAGATGGCCTGTGAGTGTGCTTTACTGCCCCCTGGTGGTTACTTCTGAGAAGGTAAAGCAGAGCTTCTCAGTAAGATTGCTTCTTTATTCTTTAGAGGCTACAAGGATTGGGGGGAAAGAGCATCTAGGCGGGATAGGCAGCTTCCTGCTGGGACTCGAGGAAGAGTTACTCCTTCCCTCTGAAAATGCCTTTTCTGAAATCTCAGTACTAGAAGGGGTTTTTAGGTTTCAAGGCTTTTTTGTTGTTTGGGTTTTTGTTTTTTTTTAATTTTGCTTTAGCTTTCAAGCTAAATAAATATTGACAGTTCTCTTACATGCCTGAGACCTGTTCTAGGATGGGGGAGGGGGAGAAGAGATGGAGGAGGAGACAAGAAAAGGTCACAGGTTCTCCGCATTCAAGGAGTTCACAGTCTGGAAAAGGTTCTTACACCCAGTGTTCTAGAGACTGGAGAATTCAGGGATAAACTGAAGAAAAAAAAAGACACTGCCCTTTCGCCATCCCTCCATCTGCTAGTGCCTTTCTCTCTGAGATTATCTTCCATTTACTCTGCACATATCTTTTTTTTTTCACTTATCCAACAAATATATTACATCTGAGATGGAAAGCTATACATTCCTGAACAAGTGAAATACAAAAGCCCAAATCAGACACTTGTTAACAGCAAATACAGGACTCTGCACGTAGCTTGTCTGTACCTAAACATGTTGTCTCCCTTATTAGAATGGAGGCTCCTTGAGAGGAGGAATTATTTTTTGCCTTTCTTTGTATCCTCAGCATTTGGCAGGGGCTGGCACATAGTAAGATTTTAATAAATGTATATTTGGGGCAGCTAGATGGTGCAGTGAATAGAGCACTGGCCCTGGAGTCAGGAGGACCTGAGTTCAAATCCTGCCTCAGACACTGAAAAAACTAGCCATGTTACCTTGGGCAAGTCACTTAACCCCAATTGTCCTGCCCTTCCCTGTCCAAAAGAAGAAAAGAAAAGAAATGTTTATTTGCTAGCTGGAAAAAAATTTTTTAAAATAAAAACCATGTTTCCCTCCCACTTGATGAGGGCTACATTTTCACTTTTCTCTCAGTGTGAATAATGGATCTGAGGGCAGGTTCCTATCAGTACAGGAAAGAAGGAGGAAGGAAGCCAACTTTAAGGCCCTAACCAGCTGGGGAGGGAAGGGTGCTATAGATAAAAGCTTTGAAAGAAAGGCTGAAGATGAAATAATTTTCCAAATGAAAAAGACTCAAAGTTTTGCTAGTCTTGGGTAGAATGTCTTATTCTTGAGAGAGGCAGGTAAAATGGACCAGCATTTACCCATTAGCGCCCTGGGGTTCCATCACCTCCGAGCTAGCCTCCTAGACCCTAACCCACATTGTCTGGCTGCTTCCCATCCCCGTGGTGGCCTTGATTGTCAAGGATATCAGTATCAGGTCTGCAGAGAGTTTTCACATACATTCCCTCATTTGATGCTCACAACAGTTCTGTGAAGTTAGAGGGGCAGAAATCTCTATTTCATACATGAGAAAACAGCTCAGCAAGCTTAAGTCATTTGCCCAAGGCTGTGGGGTTACAATGGGGAAGGGAATGAAAAAAAGAAAAAAGCATCTATTAAGTGACTATTGTATTCCAGGCACCATGCTAAGCATTTTATAAATATTATCTAATTTTAATATTATAACAATGGGGGGGGGGGAGGGAGGTGCTAGGTGCTATGATTATTCCCCCTTATACAGTCAAAGAAACTGAGATATACATAGGCATAGTGACTTGTCCAGGGTCACACAGCTAGTAAGCATCTGAAGCTGGATTTGAACTCAAGACTTTCTAACAGAGATTCAACACTCTAGACACTGTGCTACCTAACAGTGTTTCCTGATGACAAGTCCTGTGCTTTCTTCACTTTACTATAAAAATCCATTAAGTATTCCTTTTACTAAAAGAATCTCTCCTTAACTTTCTTTCATTGAATCATTAAGGATTTTTTGAGTATAGACTAGTACAAAGGTATTGTGTGCTAATCTCTGAATGGGATGTGTTGTTGTTCAGTCATTTCAGTCATGTCTGGCTCTTTGTGACCCCATTTGGTGTTTTGTTGGCAAAGATGCTGGAGTGATTTGCCATTTCCTTCTCCAGCTCATTTTACAGATGAGGAAACTGAGGCATACAGGGTTAAGTAACTTGGCCAGGATCACACAACTACTAAGTATCTGAGGTCACATTTGAACCTGACACCAGGCCCTGCAGTGAACGCACTATGGTGCACTATGACACCACTTAGGTGCCCTGGTGGAGCATTCATAATGATGAATAAAATAGAGTCATTGACCTCAGTATGCTTACGATGTAATATAGAAGGATAAGATATTTATACAAACAATTATGATAAAGTTTCAATTAAGAAGAGCTCCTTGAGTCTATTAATTGATTTCTTATCATTCATTCACTTCCTTACTGAGGAAAGCCACTCTGTGACACTTCAAAATAAACAAGAGTCCCTGTATATGTACTATTCATCAAAGATAAAGTATCTCATGAAAGTCAAGGAGAAAGGAGTTTCAATTGACCAAAAGTACCAATTCTTGGCTACCGTGTGAAGCCAGGTCCTCTAGGATATCACCTTGGGATGACAGGTAGGAGCAAAGACCACCATTTACCCTGAAATAAGTTCTGCTCCACCCAGCTGACTATCAAATAGTTGCCTCTAGCATTTTTAGAGATCAAGAAACTAAGGACTAAAGAGCTAATAACTTATTCAAAAAGTAAAGGTTACAACTTAATATAATATTCTGGGTTGGGTTGGCCAGTGTTCTTTCCATGACATTCTATCACACTGAATGCTATGGCTGTAACTAGGCATTCTTGTGTCTAAAGCAAATTCAAATGAGGGAACAAGAGCAGGCAGAGGGGAGGAAAGGATGGCAAAGGAAGGTCAGTTCAGTCTTAGGTGTGACAGTTACAGGAAAGGGGTGATCCGTCTACCAGAGAGGAGTTAGGGGAGAAGACCTCCAGAAGAGAAGGGAACCATGGCAACAGAACCCCAGTGGGTGTAAGGATGTTATTACCAGCTCTTTCCTTGCCGATAGAAGATAATGAAACAAGGTACAATGATAGTAGTCACTGTAGAAAGGAATCTTCTCCCATGCCAGTGTCCTCCAGAAATGCCCTCATTGTCCCATGCTAGTTATGTCTCTCTTGGATGTACACACAAGCACAGGGATTCATGCTTTTTACAACTCAGCTCCTTTTGGTTTAGACTTTCCTCATCTTTGACCTCTTTTGGCTCTCTCCTTCCTAGGACCACTGGGATTAGGACTTTGATTCTAGGTATTTTAAGATTCACATAAAAGAATCTTACAGCAGTGCCCTGCACTGAAAAATATATTCAGTTTTGAATCAGTAGATTTGGGTTTGAATCCTGGGTCTGCCATTTAATGCATGGTGACTTCAGGTTGTTTAATCTCTCTGGTCTTCATCTTCCTCATTTGTAAAAGGAAAGGGTTAGACTCTAAGTTCCCTTCTAACTGGAGGAAACTGTATGCTTCCCAAAGGATATCTATCTCTATCCCTCTCCAATACAATCAGGGCCTGGTTCTACATTGCAAAGATGCTGGTTATCAATGTTACACATACATTAAGTTTGTAATCAGAATCTATTTTAAATAAGGGGAGCCTACAGTATATATGAATATGCTAATCAGCTCATCTTAATAGTTCTCGTTTGTATTAATGCAAATTAGGCAGCTGCATTTCCCACCAAATATTTTCCTTGATATTTACTGATGAAATCAAAGTCCCTATAATAAGTTCTAATATTTAATCCTAAAGTTCTAAAGAAGGTGCTTTACTTGAGCATAATCTAATTTCGATGAACAAAATTGCATCTAAAAGCAATAAAAAGTTACAATTTGTTCCATGTCAAATAAGAAAACTGGCCTTTAAATTCTACATGGTTGTGACCTTTGCTTTTTGAGTTTCAATTAAACTTCCCTTAGAGAGCAGAATGCAATGTGGCCTATATATGCTCAGTCCTACGGTGAGGCAACCACTAGGCGCTCCACTTCTTCTCCATTCTTCCCATTGGATATATTGCAGGGTATTTCACCAATAAGAGCAGGAATACTAGAATAAATTATACCTGCGTTTGGAATTCCTCTAAGCCAGTCTTTATAAAAAATGTTTGATGGATATTTTTTCCTCTTTTTGGTATTTATACCTTGGTCACTGTTCAATAACCCTTGTTGTCCCAGACTCCACCCCATCCCCAGCTCTCCCCCATCATGCTTCTCCCTTATAGAATGAAGAAAAACAATTAAGCAGAACAAACTATAATGTCAATCACTACCAACAATTTCCATAACATTCCATACCTGTAGCCACCACCTCTCTGTGGAGAAGGAGGAAGTATACAGCTGGAACCAAGATGGTAGACCACCTTCAAAATAAGTTCCAGGCTACCCTTTTCCCAGGATGATTCCCCAGCTGGGAAAGAAAGCTCCCGGTTGGCAGAACGAAGAGAATCAGGTTTCTTGATTCTTCAGGCAACAATTCCTCTACTGCCTCTGGATACTGGCTGTGATATTCACTTGTAGATGTACCTATGAGAGGCAAAGTAGAAAAATAAGCCAGTTTTACAGAGCAGTCAGACTCATTGATTGAAGAAAAAGCAGCAGAGGTCTGGATTGCATTTGGGTCTCAGAACTGTGCAATGACAGCCTGCTTCTGCCTTCTATTAACTCACACAGTGCTTGGCACATGGCACATATTAGGTGCTTGGATAAATATTTTCTGATTGATGTATGACCATCTGGTCACTGTAATGGTAATGGGAATTTGAAGGTCTTCCCTGCCCCTTAATAGGCTTAGGTGAATATGAAGACCTTTCCTGATTTGAAAATAAACTCTGCCCCCTAATAGGCTGAATGTGGTCACATGGAACCTGTAGTGGAAGGCTTGTTTTTCAGGAAGGCACTTTTGTTACTTTGTAGTCAAGTGGGTCACAAGGGTTGTGATGTTCTCTGACTCTGGAGAAGGCTATATATACCTCTGTTGTGAGGTTTTGCTTTGGGGCTCACTTTGAGAAGAGTTATGTGATTTGGCCAGATGAGACTCTGGGCAGCCGATGAGCTCCCTGGCTTTGAAAACCCAGTTGTTGGTGCTTCTCTCTCTTGTGACTAACTGCATGTATATATGATGGTCAGACAGCTAGAAGCCCTGTTTGTTGGTCTGCTGAATTGTGTTATTTTCTCTGTCTGTACTTTTTTGTTTGCTTGTAACTTGTTTGTATTCTCTGAAGTTCAGGATGCTGACTTTTCCCCCTGAACTAAGTAAATGATGTATATGTTTGATTAAAGTAAGATTGTTAACCCTTTTTGAGTTGCTTTCCTTCAGGGAAGCAGATCAGAGAACCTGTGCTAGTAGCTATCCTGGGTATGCTACGGTGCTTGCTGCTACAGCAACTCATTCCAAACTTCATTGTGTGTTGCAAGGTCAAACTAAGTGCCTAGAAAATTGGGGAAAGGAAAGAGGGGAAATAACCCTTTTTTGGTTATTTAGAGTCACTAAGGGAAAAAAAACCCTGAACATTGGACTTAATTTAATATTTTATTGCCTTAAAAATCACCTGTTCACATCAATGGACAGAGAAAAAGGAACTTGAGGAATGTGTCATGGCATCAATGGAAAAAAAGAGTAAGTAGCATATGAATGAATGAATGCAAAAATGAATGAAAAAGCATTTATTAAGCATTTACACTGTGCCAAGCACTGGGAATGCAAATATAAAAAATGAAAATTGGCTCTGTCCTCAAAGAGTTTATATTCTTTTAGGGGGAGACAACACACAGGCCACTGGGGGGATTTTGGCTTGGAAGCTGACTTGGATCCTTTGTCGGCAGCCATAGAAGAAGAGATTAGCATACCTTTCCTAGTGGCAATATGGTAGAGTTGATTTGATTAGCATTCCAGAACTAAAAAAAAAATCATTAAAGGGGGAAGGAGAAGAAGCTAAGAAGATGGCCAGAGAATAAATAAAGTAAAGCATGGCTGGGCCCCCAATTGATATAGCGAGTCATATAAGACACTCACTAATCAGACATTGTGGGGTTTAGGTGAGGATTTCTGGAGTGGAAAAATGAAATCCTCCAGGTGGTGGTGCCTGATCTGAATAGGAAAAGGGTTGGAGAAATGTGGCTCCCAGGAGTAAGGTGAAGGATGACCTTGCTAGAGTCAAGACTGGTTGGGAATTACACCAAGAAGTCTGCTAGTTCAAAAGCTAGAAGTTAGACTTTTCCAGGCAGTTATACAAGCCAATTCCCCAATGTGTACATTTGGACAATGTGGCAGGTATTTGTTTTGTACCATTCTTGCTTGCTTCACCCATTGTGCTCTTGCTTTTGGTGATTCTAGGCCTACATGCAGTGAGGGGGTGAGGTATCTGGGGTCATGGCTGGGTGAGGGTTGCCAAGCCCACCTCACTCCTGTTTCTTTCCCTGCTGTGGCCACAGCCAGAGTCTTCTTTGCTGATCCAGGCCCTCCTCTCTCTTCCTTGGCAGTACTGCCTGGCACTAAATAGATCAGTTGGCTGCTCCAGTGGCATGTGCTTGGGTAGCTCTTTGAGGGGACAGCCGGGCTGTTTGAGTGTTTTGCTGCCTGAAGTATAAAAAGACCAAACTAATAGAAAACTGTTGTCAGAAGTTTCACCTGAACTCTTTCTCCTCTTGGAGGGGTAGAAGTGGAGGTAGCAGAGGGTGTCTTCCTGATCTAGCTGTGACTATTGTGGTAAGTTTGGAGGAAGGGAAAAGAAGTATTTCATTTTGACTTAGTGTTCTTTTAAATTGATTCTTGTAATCTCTTATCAGTAAAGTTTGTTGTAATTGAATTTTTATGATCCATAAGTCCCTCACTGCATCTTAATCCTCTACCCTGAAGTATTGGACTGGTCTAGCTTAGGCCTGGCCTTTAATAGCACAGTGGCAGAAGCTGCAGTGATTAACTCTAGGTGTTTTCTGATGAGTCTGTATGAATAGGAAAAATAAAATAAAATGAGCTTGTGCTTTTCCCTGAGCAACAACAAACATCTAGAAGAAAGTGCCCCCTTCCCAATTAAAACACTATTTGTTTTGTCCACATATCCCTGAGACAGAGACAGAAAGACAGCATTTATCTGGCACCTAATAAATGCCATTTATTCAGGAGTTGTATGCCAGACTGGGGACTAAGTTCTAGGGCTACCAATATAATCAAACCAAACGGTCCCTAACCTCAAAGGTGTTTTAGTTACATTGTGGGAGTGTAATGGGTGAAGGAAAGTGGGGGTAGGGAGACTATTAGCTTGGGGGCGGAGGAGCTGTTGGTAAGAAGGTGGCTAGGAAGTAATGAGATGGTTGTATGGAGGTCTGGATCCTGGCAAGATAAGTCAAAAGCACACTTCTTAGAGCAGGAGGATCTAGGGACAGTGTTTAAGGTTCTGATGGGAGGGCCAATGGTTGGAAAGCAGGGCCATGGTGATGAGGCAACTGGGAAGACATTCAACTATTTTGAAAAGGTCTGTATTTCTTATTGAACATATCTGTTTTCTTCCCACATTGCTCGGCATTATATAGATGTGACACTATGGTCTGAGGGATTCCCAGGCATTGCAGTATGCCCACCAACATATAAACAAATTATTTATGTTGCTGAATTATATATTATATATATATATAAAATATATATTCATTCTTTCATTTATTTATTTATTTTTATGCCTATGTCTCTGCATATTTATGCATATATGAGTGCTGTTTTATGTATTTGTAGATATGTGTTTACATTTAGACATATGCATGCATACATTTATAAATCAGCATGATATGGGGAGTAGAAGCAGAGAACAGCAGAGTAGGAGTAATTAAATCCCTATGGTCCTCAGTTTCCTCACCATTACTATCTAGGTAATCTTTTAGGACCCTTCTAGCCCTGAAATGCTCTCTGTCTCTGTCTCTGTCTCTGTCTCTCTCTGTCTCTCTTTCTGTCTCTGTCTCTCTCCCTGTCTTTCTCTCTCTTTCTCTGTTTCTCTCCGTCTCTCTGTCTATCTCTGTCTCTCTCTGTCTCTGTCTCTCTATCTCTGTCACTTTCTGGGTCTCTTTGTGTCTCTGGGCCTCTCTCTCCCTATTCTGTCTTTCTGTCTTTCTCCCTATTGCTTTCTCTGTCTCTCTCTGTCTCCACTCGACATATATCTACACACACACACACACACACACACACACACACACACACACACACACCCCTACACATCGTGATTCAGGGCTCAGTCTGTAAGCTCACAGTCAGGGTAGTTACCCTAACCATTTCACCCTGTGTGCTGTTTCTTCTCCACATCTTTCAGTGACTTTCGTAGAGAGGAAGGACAGTGTTCTATAGTATGTGAACCTAGAGTCAGAAGATTTGGGGCTGAATCCCCACTTACTAGCTATGTGAATCCTTAACAAGCAACAACCTTTAGAAGTCTCAATTTCCTCATACAGAAAGCAATATTTGTGATACTAGTGCAGTTTTCAAATGAGGAATGACAGTGGAGTCTGCAAATTTGGCCAATAAACTCAACTTTGATTTCCAGTTAGAAAATAGAATCCAGAATGTAAAAATCTAGAATGTATCCTTAAAGGGATGCACAGTCAACAACTGGAAGAGGAAGCAGTGAGTGTTCACATATTGATTGCATGGCTTTATCAAGAACAGGACATACACTGTTGATCTCATTCCCCTTTATATCAGAGTTACTAGACTGGCACATCAGAGGAATGTTGTAGATAGAGTTTACCTAAAATTTAAAGCATGTAACAAAAGATCAGTGAGACACCATGGCATGGCAGATAGAACGCTGGATTCAGAGACAGGAAAACCTGGATTCAGATCCTGCCTCTGATACTAAGGAGGTATATCACTTAACTTCTTTCAGACAATTCTCTAAGATAATAGTATATACAAGATGAGATATCTCCCTTTCTCCTTCTTCCTCCCTCTCTCTCTCAGTCCTTTCCTCCCTCCCTCCCCATATATTTCTACACATATGTTGACAGAAGGAGTTGCCACACCAACAAAATTACAGCTTCATGATAGGCAGAATAGTAGATCAGGGCACATATCTAGCTAGATTCTACTTTGATTTAAAGAAAACATTTGCCAGTCTTTTGTGTTCTCCTTTTGAAAACAAGTCATGGAAGCTAAATAATTATACGATTACATGGGCAGACTTACAAGATCATAGTCAATTATTTGATGCCAACTTGGAAAGAGCATTTTTAGGGGAATGCCTCTGGAATTGTCTTTGGGCTAGTATCGTCTAACATTTTTGGTAGCAATTTGAATAAAAATATAGATATCACGTTTAACTGATTTGCAGTGTAGTATATCAGAAAGAAGCTTGAGCAGAAAGTCAGAGGAACTAGGTCTGAGTTCCAGTTTTGCCACTTATGACAGGTATGACAGAACAAGTCACTCGACATCTCTAGAACTCAGTTTCCTCAACTGTAAGATGAAGTTATTGGACTAGATTTCCTTTCTAGCTCTAAATCTATTAATATGATGATGATGATAACTACCTTTTAAATAAGGCTTTAAGATTTCCAGATAATTTGACATTTTTTATCTCTTTTGAGACTCACAAACATGTAAGGTTAGAAGCACTTGCTACTACCCCCATTTTACAGGTGAGGAAACTGAGATACCTGAGAGGTTAAGTGACTTGCCCAGAGTCATTCAGTAAATAATTATCTTTGACAGGATTTGAACTCAGGCCTTTCTAACTCCAATACGAAATTAGATATCATATGATGGCACACAGCCAAGAGGAATAGCTAACTGGATAGCAGATTGAAGATCCAAAAAAATCTTTACAAGCTAGACCACTGGACCAAATATAATAAGATAAAATATATAATAGGGATGAACGTAAAGCTCTCCATTTGAATTCTAAAATTTATTTTCAAAAGTACAAGGTGGGAAAAGAACAGCTAGACAGAAATTTCTTTTAAAGGAATCTAGAGTTTTTTGTGAACTGCAAAATTTTAATATGAAGCAACCATGTGATACAGTAGCCAACAATGCTGATGTGATCTTAGGCTACATCGAGAGTCAGAGTGCCCAGGACTGGAGAGGACACAGTCTGCTTGCCCTGATGAGATCACTGCTTGAGTATCATGGTCAGATCTGGGTGTCCTGTTTAAGAAAGGACTTCAGTAAGACAGAAAATCTCTCAGAGGAGATGGTGATCAAGGGACTTCAGATCATTCTATAGAAGGATCAAGGGAAGTCACTGGAGAAGAGAAGGCTTAGGAAGGACAGAATAGCTCTCTTCCAGTATCAGAAATGTTATTGTGTAGAAAAAGAATCAGGTTGATTCTGCATGGTCCCAGAGGGCAGAACTAGGAGCAACAGGTAGAAGTCAGAGAGTAAGTAAATACTTCCTAAAAACTAGAGCACTCAAGTTCAAATACTATTTCTCCCACTTACTGACTGTATGACTTGGGTAATTCAGTCTCACTGGGCTTCAATGCCCTCACCTATATGAGGACTAGATGACTTCTAAGTTCTTTTTCAGTTCCAAATCTATGACTCAGGTCTCAAAAAAATTAAGGATCAGATGAGATCCTGGTACCCATTCCTACAATAAAGTGGTTCCACAAGATGCTCACCTGAGCCCTTTTCTCTTCTCTCCATACTCTCTCCCTCAGTTAGATCACTTCTTTCCACAGATTCAGGTGGCATCTCTGTGATCTCTAGATAGTTCATTCAGTATTTATAACCTTCACCTCTCTCCTGAGCAACAGCACCATACTTCTAATTTCCTCTGGTGAATCCCTATAGATATCTCATTGGAATTTTAAACTCAATATGGCTCAAACTATATTGATCATCTTCCACCAAAAATCTGACCCTCCTCCTGACTTTCCCATGACTACTAATGGCACCATAATTGCCCTAGTTACCCTGATTCAAAACCCTGGAGTCATCTTCAATGCCCCCCCCCCAAGGACTGACTAAATCCTGTAGATTTACTTATACAATATTTCTTTATTCATCTCCTCCTTTCTATGCTAGTTGCTATCACCTTATTATAAGCCTTCATTACTTCTCTCCAGACCTTCTATAATAGCTTCCTAACTGGCCTTTCCTTCTCTATGTTCTTTCTTCTTCAAGACTCATCTTCCCATGAACAGTTCTCCTACACAATAACCATCAATGGCTCCCCATCACATACCCAGTTAAGCTCCAAATACTCAGGCTAGTTCAAACAACACCATATGGTCCTAATCTACATCCCTTTCTTCTCTCTAATAGCTTTTCTACATGTTCAGATCAAACTGCCCTACTTGCTACTCCCAGTTACATTCCATATTTTCCCATCTCCAAGCCTTTTAATCTCTACCTTCCCTCTATGCCAAATGATATATCTTTTATAGTCTCTTCTAATACCCAAACTGAAAGTAACCTCTCCTTCCTTCTAACCCTGCTTAGTATTTTATACCTCTCTTATGGCATTTACTAGCACTATAATTAATCATGTACTTGCCTTATCCCTACAAGATTGTGACTAGAACAGTGACTTTCATGTAGTATGTAGGCAATAAATATAGAACTCTAGGTCTAAAAGACCCAGAGATGATTTAGTCTTATTATCGTGTTTTATAAGTGAGTAAACTGAGATTCAGATAGGTTAAGAAGCTAACCCAAGGTCACAGAGGTAAGAAATGACAGATCTAGGGATTTGATTTCCTGTCCCCAAGTCAAAATAAAGCACTGTTTCCACAGTACCACTGTAGCAAATTGAAGGATATAGAATTGATTTGATTTAAGTGTTTGGATTAAGCTCCTTCGGTGAACTGGAGACAGTAGCAAGCATAGAAGTTAACTAACAGGTAAAAACTGTCCAATCAGTTCAGAATGATCTAAACAATAATAGTAACAATTAACATTTATATAAGACATAGGTTTACAAACATTTAAGTTATCTCATTTGATCCTCCTGGTAATCCTATGAGGTATTATTATTCCCATAGTTGAGGCTAAGAGAAATTAAGTATTTTACCCAGGGTCATGCAGCTAGGATTTGTACTCTTCCAAATTCCAAGTCCAACACTATCTACTGTACCACCTGGATATTGGGTAAAATGATAAGGGGCTTTCTATCACTGGAAGTATCCGCACAGAGATTGTACAATCACTTGCTGGTAATTTTGTGGTGCTTTTTTCATTGGAAAGGAGATCCTTCCAGGACATTGGTGGGTGGAGGAAGGTGGGACTAAATGATCTTAAAGGTCCCTTGCAACTTTAACATTTCATGATTCTAGGAGTTGAATATTAGACTTCATCAATAAATCATTCAATTTTTAATTTATTTTATAATTTACCATATTAACACTCCTGTGGTAGTCCCTATAGAGGATTACAAAGAAGTTTAAGATTTAGTCTCTGCTTTTCAATAACTTTCAGGTTAGTTGGAGAGAGACATTAAAAATTGCATATCAGTAAAAAGAGACTACACAACAAAAGAGGTTTTAGAAAGCAATAGGGACCAGAAAACAAATATATCAAGGGCAGAGTTCAGCAGAGGGAGAGATAAGAGTGAATAGTAGTAGCTATAATATAAGGGATTTGAACTGGACCTTGGATGATAGCATAGACGTGGCTTGAAATCCAAGTCTTTGCCAATTTCATATTATAGAAGATGTTCACAGAATCAAGGAATTTGAGAGTTGGGAGGGACCTCAGCATCCAACCTACATCCAAAAGGAATCCCTTCTATGATGTGCTTCTCAAGTGGTCGTCCACCTTCTGCTGGAAGCCCTCCAAAGAGAAAGAACTCCCCACCTCCCTTGGCAGCTGCTTCCACTTTGGGATAGCTCTAATTGTTAGGAACTTTTTTCTTGACAACCAGCCTAAATTTGCTTCTTTACAACATTATTGGGGATTGGGAGTGAGATGGGGATAAATTTAGAGGTATGCAGTTATTACTTACTGCTTTTCCCTCCATCTCTTCTCTCTGAGGAATAGCTAAGATTTGTTCATCACCTCTTTGCCAATCCAAAAGCTTTTCTTAGCATTGAATAATCTATCAAAGTTGAGACAATCCTTGGCAAAATTGTGTTTGGCAATAGATCAATCAATCAATCCATCAATCAATAAAATGTCTCCAGTTTCTCAGATTGTTTCCTATCTCTAATTCTTCTCCTCCAAAACCTACCTCTATTCTAGACATATAAGGCTCTTCTAATGCTCTAGGTCTCTCTTGCCTATGTTTCCCATCCACAGGGATTTGCATTTTAAAGGAGGAGTCTAGAAGTAGCAATGCTTAAGCTAAAAGTATGAATCATTAATATTTGAACTTCAGACACCAAATACAGCCTGATGTTGGAGACTGGATTGCGGGTGATGAGAGAGATGGAGGAGTGGACTTCTGAGACCCTCATGACCTCCCTTCATAGGGGGACTGCAGTCTACCTTTAGGTGGGGCTGGTCCTCTCTCAAAATAAAATGCCTGGCTAGGGGCAGCAATAATTTTTGGTTCGTTTATTTTGAGAGAAAAGGGGTAATGCCATTTTTGTCAGTTAACTAACCCAACCATAAGCAAAGGGCAGCCAGCAGCTCTGATGGAAACAGGTCATTCTGGCAATTGTCAAGGGGGTTATTCTTAGCAGAAGCCAAACCCAGGCACTCAAATGGAAATGCTTATGTGTTGTGGGTTCGCCTCCCCCCCTTATGAAGAAAATAAAAAGGCAAGAGACTGTCAGCACAGTTCAGTATCTCCATTAGAATTCAGAGTATTCCACGGTAATTACAAAACAGCTGTAATGGAAAATTGGTAGTCAAACCCATTTTCCAGCGACTAGAACGGTGAATGGGCTCCATTATGTTCCTAATTCTCATTAACTTAATTTGCATAGGAAACAATGAAGGAATACATAATGAGGTACAGTGGGCTAGCAGCTCAGCCCTTGCCCAGCCGTGCCAGGTTCAGCCCGTAATTAGAAAGTGTCAGGCAAAGATGGGGGCCTCTGGTCCCCATCCACCAAACTCCCAAAGTCAGCCTCTGATGAGATCCTGCTCCCAAGATCCACCAGGGGACCTGAAGGGCCAGGCCTTCACTGCTACTCTTGGCCTCTCAGCCTTCTCCCCATCCCCCTTCCCCTTCTCACTGCACAGGAAAGCCTATTTCTTTCTCTCCTGTCCTCCCAGCTCTACCCTGCCCCTCCATCCTCTTTTTTGGTAAGAAAGAAATGGAGCAGAAGGAAGGAAAAAAAAAAGTTTTCATGTAAACGATTCCAATCTTTTGTTGTGGGGTTTTTTTTGGTTGCTTTTCTGTTTGTTTGTTTGTTTCTTCATTCCTTTCCTCCAGATCGAGTCTTAATTATGATTGTCCCCAATGAAAGTACAGAATCAGCAGCAGACAGTGTGGATGGAAGGATAGAGGGCTGGGACCTCAGCTGAGCCAGGGCTTTTTTAAAGGGAGTAGGTGACTGTTGCTTTCCCCAAGTCTTGCCACAAAGAACAATGGAGGAATTGGAGGGAACGAGGGGCCTGAAAGAGGATTCAGTCTTGATTGCTGAGGCAGAACAGCCCAGAGGGTTGGCAGGTACATGTCACTTCTACTCCAGCACTACCATCCACTGAAGCCCAGAAATGCCTAGCTCTTATAAAACCCATCCTCCTAATAGAAGCTTGTGCTTCCAGGCAGAGGTGGCCATTTGGGAGGCCAAAAAAGGGAGCACAGGTATGTAGGGGCACTGGGAAGGCTTCCTTCCCCAACAACTTCTCTTCCATTGGCTTTACTTTGTGGTGCCCGAATTTTCCCTAAGGCATGAATATGTTTATGAAACATTTCCCTTCATTAGAAAGAGGTAGATGGCATGAAAGGTTCTGAATGAGTTGAGGAATAGAAAACAAATGGATTTGTCAAAAGCAAATTTTACTTATATGATAATAATACTGATGAAAAAGATGAAGAGGAGGAGGACTGCATGAGAGATTAACAGGAGGATAGCAACTTGTCCCAGGGCTATTTCTAGATGCGATGAGAATGACCGAATAATAAAAATTATTATATTAGGATGATGCTGACTGACGGATTATATAAAGGCAGCATGGCATAGGGGAGAGGAAGCTTTGCTTAAAGTTAGGGAGACTTGGGATCAAATCCCTTCTCTGATATTTACCAGTTCTATGACCCAAACCACTTAACTTTCACTGCTTCTGTCAATTGTCTAGGACTCACCTACTAAGTATTACCAAAACCAATAAAATCAGAGATTGTTCCAGTAATCATATCATAAAAATAACTCACCTTTGTATACTACTTTATGTTTGCATTATCCCTTCCACATCACAGGGGTTAGGGGCACAGCATCCCCTCAGTCTTGAAAATACACATAAAATTTTTTGGCCTTCCCTTTGTACCAGAGAAGAAGTCTGAATTATGGTATTAAAAGATAAAATATGTTGATTTTATACAATGCTACACATATATTTTATGCATTTCTGAGTTTGTAACCTTTTCTGTGTCTGTTGGTTTTCTTGTGTCATTGGCGGCTTCTGCAAAACTCCCCCAACATTTCATTTTATTTCTTCTGCCTACCCATGATATATTGAAACCATGTTTGGGAAAGTCATGATGTGGAACTGTACAAAGCACTCTTTTAACAACCACTCTGAACAATTAGTGATATAATATTTTGTCTCCATTTTAAGGATGGGAAAACTGAGGCTCTGAGAGATGACAAACCCTGTGTTTGTGCAGTAGCTAAGTCAAGATTTGGACCCAAAGGCTCTTACCTCCAAACCCAATGCTTTTTCCATTTCATCAGGTATTTTTAGAATTCCTCTACTCTACACTCATTCACCCTTTCTCTAAACTACATTCAGAGCCAAAGCTACACCCTTGAGGAGTTAATTTTATGGATGTGATGTTTGTCTTCTTACTTAGACTGTAAGCTTCTGGAGGGCAGAGACTTTATCCTCTTCTCTTGCATACCGTGTAGCACCCAGCACAAAGTTGGACAGGAAGGTACAAAGAAGGACCTATTGATAGATGTATGAATGTGCTCATTTATGGATGGATTATGTTACACTAAAGATTTTGCTAGTCTTGCTTTTAGGCTGGTCTCTGCTGATGCAGAGCCAGGAACAATTTGGAATGAAATTCAAGCCAGTATGCCAAGGCACATCTTGATCTCCACTGAAAGAAATGAGCCATGTTTACAAGACATAAAGATAACTGGTAGAGGTGGTTCTTGTGACTAAATGGACTGGTTGACTCTTCAGTGCCATGGCCACAGAACAGCCACAAACAAAAACAAATTTGAAAGCACCCAGTAAAGAAGACCATGGCAAACCAACCTGATCAAACCAAAACCCAGACACAAAGCTCCCAGGAGGCAGGACACCTGCTTTCTTGTTCTCC
This sequence comes from Pseudochirops corinnae, assembly GCA_028646515.1. Classification (NCBI taxonomy): domain Eukaryota; kingdom Metazoa; phylum Chordata; class Mammalia; order Diprotodontia; family Pseudocheiridae; genus Pseudochirops; species Pseudochirops corinnae. Next base: position 47,976,955 of record CM053587.1, on the reverse strand, counting down.
ATCCTTCAGAGTGCCTTGCACATGGTAGATACACAGTAAACAATCATTTGTGGAATTGACTTATTTGCTAAAAATTTGGAATAGGAACAGTCTCTCAGAATATGAAAGGAGGAGACCATCTACACCTAAAAACTTGAGAAAGGCAAAATTTAGAATAAATAAGAAGACTATGTTCTTCACAGAGGAGGAAATAAATACATAGACTACATGAATGGTTCCAGAAGAAAACAATTTTTATTGAACTCCTAATATATTCTCAGGAGACATGAGAAGACTGGATGAATCCCTGTCTTCAAGGATCTTACTATACTGGTGGTAAGATAGGGGTTACATGCATTAAAAGACAACCAGTGATAAAAGGCAGAAGATTAGTGAAAGAAGTGGGAGAGACAATGCTTTAGGAATTCTATTCTGTATAGATGACCCTTAAGTTCACATATTGATCTAAAGATTAGTCACACTTTTTTTCCACAAATCTTAGGTAAAATGCAAGAATAACCTACTATCAGTATTGTTTTTCATTGTATATTTTTCAGTTTTCACTTAAAAGTGTTACAGCAAACTAATCAATATTCAGCCCAGAATGGTATACTTCTAGTTTTCAGCCCTATTCAGACAATCATTCCCGAATTTTCAACTTTCTCCTGGATATTTGAAGATGTATATATTGCTATTTCTTCAAGGTCAACATTTCTAAAGCTTAATTCATCATCTTTTTTATCTTTTTTCTCAAAATGAGATCCTCATTTTTATTTCTATTACCAGTAATTTTTCCCTGTCACCTAGATGTAGAAAAGTCTTATTTACTGCAATGCAGTATAAAGAACACTTTCTCTGGAGTCAGAGGATGTGGGTTCAAATTCTACCTCTGACTATTATTGCAGGTATCATCTTGGGCAAGTTATTTCACATCCCTGAACCTCAGTTTCCTCAGCTGTAAGATGAGGGGACTGGACTGCATGACCTCTAAATTTACTTCCAGCTCTATGCCTGGATTCTATGATTTTATCTTTGCCTTTTTCCACAATGTTACCATAGTCAGTCAACCCCCAAATTATTCTGCCTTCATAATTATCTTTCTTTCAAGGGAGAGACAGAATAGCATAAATTATCTCATATAAAAGAGGCAAGAGAAAACTTACAATGGAGGGGAAGAGCAGGAAGGTGAAAGGGAATGGGACAACCTTAATCTGATTGAATTTGGCTTAAGGAGGGAATAACATATGCACTCAATTGGGTAGCTTACCCTACAGGAGAATAGGGGAGAAGAGGATAAGAAGGGGGATGATAAAAGCAAGGGCAGATTGGGGGGAGGGTAGTTAGAAGCACACACTTTTGAAAAGGGATAGGGTCAAAGTAGAAAATAGAATAAGTGGGGGGCGGGATAGGATGGAGGGAAATATAGTTAGTGTTTCACAATGTAACTACTAAGGAAACATTTTGTGTAACTTCACATGCACAACCTATATTGAATTGCATGTCCTCCCAATGGGGGTGGGTGAGGAGGGAAGAAGGGAAAGATTCTGGAGATCAAAGTTTTAAAAACAAATGTTGAAAAAAATTGTTTTTTACATGCAACTGGGTAATAAGATATATAGGCCCTGGGGTATAGAAATACATCTTGCCCTACTAGAAAGTTAGGGAGGGATGGAGGAGGATATAAGAGAGAACAGATTGGGTGAAGGGGTATTCAGTAGGCTCGCTATCTTGGGGTGGGGGTAGGGGAAAGATGGGAAGAAAATTTGTAACTCAAAATCTTGTGGAAATGAATGTTGAAAACTAAAAATAAATAAATTGAAAAAAATTGTTTTAAAAATAAAAAAAAAATATCTTTCTTCCAACCACCCTTTTCTTTCTGTTCTCTCTACTGATACCCAGTACTTTGCCTCAATGATCTAAAACCTAAAGTATAACAAGTTCTCCCTAAAGGATCTCTCCTACCTTACTCCCCCATCCTTCCAATTCAACTTTTTTCCA
>CM053587.1:47903570-47967799 GCA_028646515.1 Pseudochirops corinnae | reverse complement strand
CAGAACTGAAAAGAAAGTTTGACACTCCAACACAAGAAGCATGAGAAGATAAACATGGAAAAGAAATCATAAGGAACTTATCAAAGTTGAACTATTTACATGCCAACATGGAAAAGTGACAATTGTAACTGCTGAAACTTTTCTCAGTATGAGGATAGGTGAAGGGAATACAAATGTATGTGTACATATACATATACATACACATACACATACATTTATATAAGAGGGTTTATATATGCATAGAAGCACATATCTGAGTATGTATATATATGAACACATAGAGGACATAAGATCAATTGAATAGGAAGGGACAATATACTAAATGGTGAAATACTGAAGTGAAAGAGGATTAGATTGAGAGGAAACAGGGAGAGATAGAATGGGGTTAGCACCTCATGGAAGAGACAAATGATAATTGTTACAATAGAGGGGGAGAGCAGGAAGGCAAAAGGGAAAGAGTCAACCTTACTCTCACTGAACTTGGCTTAGGGAAGAAATGACATAAATTCTAAACTGGGCATCTTGCCACACAGGAGAATAGGGGGAATGGGGATGAGAGGTAGGATGATGGAGGGGAGGGCAGGGTGGGGGGGAGGATTGATGGAAGTGCACACTTCTGTAAAGAGACAGTGACGGGGTAGAAAATAGAACAATGGGGGGGGCAGGATAGGAAGGAGGGACATATAATCAGTCTCTCACAATATGCCCATTGTGCAGATGTTCTGTGTAATTGCCCATGTACAGCCTGTATTTAATTGCTTGTCCTTCCAGTAGGAGTGGGTAACAAGGGAGGAAGGGAAAGAATGCAGAATTTAAAGGTCTGTAATCAAATGTTAAATATATAATAATAATAATAATAATAATAATAACTATTATTATTATTATTATTATTAACTACATCCAACTGGGAATTAAGATATACAGGCACCGTGGTAGGGAGACCCATCCTGCCCTACCAGAAAGTTAGAGGGGCAAGGGGGAGGACATGTGAGAGAGCAGATTGGGGGTGGGGTCATACAGCAGGATGGCTGTTTTGAGGTGTTGGGTAGGGGAAAGACAGGGAGAAAATTTGTAACCCAAAATCTTGTGGAAATGAATGATTTAAACAAGAAAATAAATAAATTTATTAATTAAAAAAACTTTAAAAAAAAAGAGGAACTACCATATGTTTTGTACCCTAAAGAACATGGGACCTCTCCATCTGACTTGCAGCTGAAATTTCTGATATATGTTGTCTCCCCCATTAGAATTTGAGTTCCTTGAAAAAAAGGAACTGTCTTATTTTTCTGTTTGTACCCCTTTTTACTTAGCACAGTGCTTTGTACACAGTAAGGACTTAATAAATGTTTTAATCTTAAAAAAAAAAAGAAAAAAAAAAGAAAGTTACAGAGATGGTGAATGGGGCTGGAGGGGAGCAAGTCTGACACATCCCTCCCAGGAATGACAGAGTTTATTTGATCACGGTTCAAGGACTAGAGATATTAATACACCTAGCTATGGGAAAGTATACTTTAAAGAACAATTGAAATATGATTAATTCTTAATAAATATCTATTGAAATTTGATAGCTGGAGGCTATGGAGCCTGAAGTCATATATATCATCCATCCCCCTGCTTCCAGAAAAGAACTCACTGAAAACATCTCAGACACACAAGGACTCCTCTTTTTCGGAGTTCCATAAAAGTACATTCAACACTTCTACCAATGTGAATTTTTCTCTTGGTAAATTCTTCTGTGCTTTAATCCTCAGTCCCTCATGATGCTGCAATAAGGTTCTGTCCTTAGTAGAACTAGAAAAGAATCTGAGTTGCCCCACTGGGGAGTCTGTATTTGATGTGATAAGCCATGAGGAGTCAGTGAAGTTCCTGAGCTGGGAATGATAGCACCAAGTTTTTGTAATGTTAAAATTACTCTGGCTATGGCATGAAGGCTGGATTAAAGAAGGGAAGGGGAAAGGGATCTGAGACTACAAAAGGGGTAGGGAACCTATTTCTCAAGGTCACTTGTGGTCCTCTTGTTGAGGTTTGGGGGCATAGGGGTGCTTGAGACCCAAAATACCCACAAGCCGGGTCCTGCTGAATCTATTCAACTCAAGTCTCCTCTCAGCCAAAGTAAAATAAAGTTTATTAAAGATTTGCCATAATGGGTAGACTCTTAAGGAGTCCAAGTATTTGTGACACTTGTATTGGACAAATGGGCCAGAATAATCTGACACAAAGTGAGTCTGTGCTAGATTGAATCTCAGCACCTTCATGGAGGCAAGATGGGTGTTATATCCAGAAAGACTATGGGAATAATCTAGGGGTGGTCTAGAGGAGGGATTTAGGGAAGGTCTTAAGGAGGAGTCTAAGGAGGATCTTGAGGAACTGAGGTCAGACTTCAGGAATGGGATTAAGGGTGGGAAATAGATGAAGGCTACCTGGAGATGACAGACAATGGAGGGCTAGGAGAGTTCAAGAGTAACAGTTTTGGGTATAGATATTTTTACAAAGGAGGGCTAGGCTAGGTTAAGAGTAAGAGATTTGGGTCTAGCAATAATGAAAGGCTTATGACCTCAGGCAAATGCCTCAACAAGTGGGAAGATTCAAGGGAGTTCCCAGAACCTAAACCCCATCACTCTGAGTCCTCAAGTATGAATTCAAAGGGCTGTACTTGAGGACCGGAGGGTCACACGTGGCCTCACTGACACAGGTTCACCACCCCTGGACTAGAGGCTTTGAACCTAGCTAGACAACCTTTGAAGTAATCCAAGTTGTCCTTTTCCATTCTCATTTGTTCACTATTCATTGAAGTTCTCCATCATTCCTCCAACTCAGTGCCCTACTTCCCATTTTCCAGAAGGGAATATGTGTTACTGACTCTGCTCACTTGAACTGGGGTTTGGCTGTGCCTCTGAGTCAAATTTCCTTTTTAAAAAGCACTGTGAAATGTTTAATCCTTTGCTGGTGCACAGTTCTTTGGAAAGAGGGCAATGGCACTTACTAGCTTCATGCTGGGGCTGCAGTTAAATACTAATGCAAAGAAGAAAGCACCTAAAACAGAGCTGGGCACAGCAGGGGCTGTCATCTGATGAGCATTGCCTGGATGGTGTGGAAGGCACTGGGTGGGAGGTCATACTAGGTGGTGTCTAAGATCCCCTTCAATCCTAAATTCTATAATTCTGAGATTCTGGATTCTACAGCTCCTAGTGTTGGAGAATAACCTTAAGATGGAAAGTCACTTAGAAAGCAATTATATGAGTAAAGTTGTTCAATTGTTTAGAACCTCTGATCCAGAGATGCCACTACTGGGGCTGTATATCCCAAAGAGGTTATTGACAGAAAGAAGGGAAAGAAAAGTTGTTAATAGCAGTATTATTTGTGATAGAAAATAGCTGGAAACAAAATATGTACTGAATGACTCTGGGAATATCTAAGAAAAGTTGCAGCTTATGAATGAATGAATTATTACTGTGCTGTAAGGAATGATGAATATGAATGCAGTATGCCCTTCTGGTTCTACTTTCTCAACTCTCTTATGTTTTGGTAGGCTGGGTCCACAGAGTGTACCTGACTACTAATATTATCCTCAGGGTTTGAGGGGTAACCCTAAGGGGCTAAGATTTCTAATATTGTCACTCTTGAGCCCCCACTGGTATATTCCCTATTGATTATCAGTCAAATTTTATTAGCTTTTAGAAAGAGTATTTTCTGAAAAAAAAAAGCATAGCATGGGTAGTTGTTAGAGAAACATATACTCAAACCAGGTAAACACTGTCCTCTTTCATACCAGGTCCCTGGGGAGAGGAAGATCAAATTTATAGAATTTATGTGTCCAGAGGATAAAGTCATAGCTCTTAGTTGTTAAAAATCTTTTTCTTCCTTCATAGAGTGCTAATGAAATTCCCCTTAGATATAGTTCTCAGCTGGGATCCAAGAGTCCATGCCCTTATAGAATCCTGAGGCTGCTTTTCCTTAGTGTATTCAACCTGTCCTTGGTATGTCTCTTTCTGTTGAAGATTGTCTTCAGCCACTGCTGCTCAGGAGACATTGCTATGGGCATTAAATGAGAACTACTTGCTCTTCTGACATTTTAAAGTTCACAAAGTGACATCACTAGTCAATAGAGTATAGAGAGAAAAAGGAAAATAATTTGCCTAACCTCCCACTCCTTCAGAGAAATTCCCTTTCAGTAGCTTTCCACCATTAGATTCTACTACCACGCAACTTGCCAGAGTATGTGATTTGAAAGAAACTTGATCCCTTTAGCCAATCACAAAACATTTTCTGTTTTCAGTCAATTACCCAGAGCCTCAATGATCTTTTAAAATTGATTAAGTATTGAGTTAATCTTGTTTGTTGTTTGATTGATTTGATCTAGGATGAGGGCAGAGAACCTGCAGCCTGGATGTCATATGTGACCTTCTAAGTCCTCAAGTGTGATCCTCTGATATCATTGTTCTGTGAAGCTTGGATTCAGTCAAAAGATTGCACTTGAGGACTTAGAGGTTCACATATGGCCTTGTGGCCACAGGTTTCCCTAGATTCTAGATGTTTGGGCCTTCTGTGGTTATAATTATTGGATCAGGGGCAAAAACCTCTCCTATTACATAAAAAATTCAGAGAAAAGTGGGAAAACATGTTCAAAATGATAAAGGGTGAAGAAAGCAAAGCCAAAAGAATAACAGACAATGTTTGCAGCAAGATGAAGAGACAATAAAACTGGCAAGGGCAATGGTTAGTGATTGTACCAAATTATTTAAGATCAAGGGTACATCCTTCTCTGTTAATATTGCCTCATCTAATGTTTTTGGTAGAATGTCCTTGGTGATAGTTTGTTTGGTTGTTTGTTGGAAAGTAGCTACTATGCCCAGACAAAATATATCAATCAACAAAATACAATTTAATAAAATAAAGAAAGGAGGAAGTATAGTGCAGGGATTGTAGTATAAGGAAAAGTGTAGTAGAGGGAATGCTAAGGTAGCAGCCAGGACACTAGGGTTCTAGTGCTGCCTTGCTAATTGCTAGCCATGTCACCTGGGCCAAAGTACTTCATCTTTCCAGGACTTAGATTTTTCATTCTTAAAATTAAGGGTTTGGACGAGGTGGTCTTTGAGGGACATTACATGCAGTCCATGATGTTCAGGTCTCCAGCATTCGTCAATACTGTTTATAAACCATTCAGAAAATAGTAGGCTTCTCTTTGTAAATGGCACCTCAATCATTGGTCCTTTTCAAAAACAAAGGACCACCACCACCACCAAGGATCTTGGGGCATCTACCACCAGTTTCTCTGCCACAGTTCTCCTGGTCTTGATCATGGTAACAGAATGATAGTTATGACCTCAAAATGTCAGCCCTTGAGACTGCATGGACATCATCTAAAACAATTTCTAGACTGCTCATTCCCCAGAGGTAAGAACCAGAGTTAGCCCTCGGCAAAACTGTGAAGTTGCCCAAGGCCCCCTTGGCTGTACTCAGTGTATTTATGCTACTTAGCCCTCCTGATAAACTCACTGACACTGCAATATAATGTATCATTCTTCCCAAGGGGATTTGTGAGGAAGCTGGAGATGTCTATGCTAAACCCAAAAAAATGATTCTTTAATGGTGGATTGTCAAGCACCAGTTCAGGCAAGTGGGGAGAAATTTGGAGATCTGGAGAAAGAAACTTCCTAGTGTGTGGGTGAGAAACCTCACTTACCCAAATCAAAGGAATGTAGAAGAGAACTTCAAGCAGACAGGAGTTTTATTCTTTAAAAAAATACATACCCTGGGGCGGGGAGAGACCTCTCCCCGCCACATGTTCGAAGAAGAAGAGAGAGCGAGAGAGAGAGAGAGAGAGAGAGAGAGAGAGAGAGAGAGAGAGAGAGCGAGCGAGCACGAGCACACCTCCAGGTGCCCTTTTTTAAAACCCTGAGAGTCATAAAAAGTCATAAAAAAGTACATTCTTTTAAGTTCTATTGGAAGAGAGAGTATGGATTCCACGTAGGTAAAGTCAGAGGGTCTCTGACTTCTCATTGGAGGAGGGGCGGAGTCCCGTTTCGGGGCAAATCTGAACAAAGAAAGATTCCGCCCCCCCCCCCACGGTCCCACTCGCCTTTTGCTTATGCACACAGTCTTTACGTAGACAAGCAACTCTCGTGGGATTCCTGTCCCCACTCCGAGCCAGTTCTGCTTCCCCCAACAAAAAGTCTCCCTTTTCGTTCCGGCAGTCAAATTAGACCGGTCTACTTCTAGCTCACTCTAAACAAAAGTTCTGATTTGCATTCTAATACTGCCTTTGGAGAATCTCAACTTTAAAGGCTTCCCATTCACTAGTGTCCCTCAAATCTTTCCACTAAAATGACTCAACTTTATCTTGATAAATATCTTTTGAAATTTATCTTCCATTTTCTGTGAAAATACTCCCTGCACTGCAGATGCTGATGGAAAATCTCCAATATAAACAGCACCAGACTTTTTCTGAAGGAAGTTGAACACATACACACTTGAGGAAATGTGCCCTGGAGCCAAGCTTGCAGCTTCTCTTTTCTCTTTAGGATTGCCTAGTATTCCCTCCTTTGTTCTCCAAAGCCCCTTCTGGGACAGGAATTACAAGCCCAAACTCTCTTTGTCTGTTTGTGTAGCAAATGGGTCTTCAAGGGCCCTCAGGGGATGGAAGAGAAAACTTGAGGCTGGGAGAGTCTCACTGAGCTAGCTGGTAGAATGCAGCACCTCTTTGGAGCTGAGATCCAGAGAAGGGCTCAGTGAAAACCTTAGGAGTACAGAAAAATAAAATGTCAGAACCAGAAAGAATTTTAGAACTGATCTAGTCCAGACTCCTCATTTTGCAGATAAGGAAACTAAGGCCCTAGAGGCAAAGTAATTTAGGTTATGGAGTAGAAATGTCATTAGAGTACAGGCCAAAAGGCCTGGGGAGCTCAAGTCCCAACTCCTTACTTCTTGGCCATTAGAGACCTAGGTAAACCACTTAATTTCCTTTGGCCTCAGTTTCCCTCTCAGTATAATACTTGAACTACCTATTTAATAGGATTATTATGAGGCAAAAGCTTTGTAAAATATGACATGAATGTGCGCTATTTTCTTGGAAACAAGATGGATCTTATGTACAGAAAGACTGAGGGAGAGATCTAAGGCTAGCCAAGTAGTCTGGGATAACTAAAAGAGAAGTCTGGGGAGGATCTTGATGGGAGTGGCCAGTAGACTAGGGTGACTAGAGGTCGGACTCTAGGAACCAAGAGAATGCGATTAAGGGGGAGAAACGGCCAAAGATAACAGACCCAAGGAGGGATAGGCTGGTTAATAGAAACAGAGAACTGGGCATAGCCATAATGAAAGGTTTATAGCCTCAGGCAAATGTCAGATGTAGTGAGAAGATTCAAGAAGAATTCATGGAGGTTTCCAGAGCCTGTACCCCATCAGTACCAAGCACCATTTTAGGTATGAGTCAGACAAAGACAAAAATTAAGCCGTAGATGCCCTCAGAGAGTTTACATTTTATGGGGAGGAGGGAACTGGGGAGGAACAACATCCCCTCAATCTCCCATGGCAGCCACTTGTACTTTTGAATGACTTTCATGGTTGCAAATAGTAATTTTCCATGAAATCCATGCCCCAGTTACATCTACACGTCTACCCATTGGTCTCACTTCTGCCTTGTGGAACACAGTGAATCTCCTTCTACCACATGACAGCCCCTCAAATATTTGAAGGCAGCAATCATGTCTTCTCTACTCCAAACTAAACATCTCGTTTCTATTGAAAAAGTGTCCAAATAAAATGGACAAATCATCAAAATGTGCAGTTGTAATTTTGTTGACAGCATACTTGGCCGCTGCCAGGGCTAGCTCCTCCTGATGCTGCTGTAGCCAGGGCTGCCTGCCCAAGTCTCTTGTACTTTCCTCAGGTAATTGTTTATAGCCTTACCCCACAGTGGGCAATCCAGCTCAATGGGAAGACCTGGCAAAAGTCACAGGAGACATGCATGCAATGGACGTGCACTGCTCTGTCACCTTAGGAACTAAGCAGATAAGTATGAAACCTATGAAGAAAGGGATGGAGAAAGGTAGGGAGGAAAGAAGGAAACAGGAATTTATTAAGTACATATTGTGCCAGACACTGTTCTAAATCCTATACAAATAGGATCTCCTTTGATCCTCACAACAACCTTGGGTACTATTATAATCTCTATTTTACAATTGAAGAAACAAAGGCAGACAGAGATTAAATGAGTTATCCAGGGTCACACAGTTAGTAAGTACCTGAGGTTGGATTTGAACTCAAGTCTTCTTGACTCTAGGCCTAGCACTTTATCTAATGTGCCACCTAACTACACATAAGTGGGCTGGGGCTCCAACTCTCCTAAATCTCAGATTTTTAAATCTCAAATTTTTCCTTCTGACTATGGCATTATTATCTAACCTGGCATAGCCACTGTTATTGCCACTGCCATCAACAACCACTATTTATTCAGCCCTTGTTATCTGGAGAGTCAGTCAGTATGTTGTAGTGGACAGAAAATCTTAGAGCCAAGTATACCTGGGTTCACTCCCAATTCTGATACAATTCAATGATGAGCAAGTCAGATGTACCTGACAAATAGTAGGCAATCAATAAATGTTCATTTACTGACATTGAGCAGCTAGGTGGTTTGGTGCTTAGGGGGCCTAGAATCAGGAAGGCTTGAGTTCAAATGTGACCTCAGACAGTTACTAGCTGTGTGACCCTGGGCAAGACACTGTTTGCCTCTGTTTTCTCATCTATAAAATGAACTGGAGAAGGAAATAGCAAACCACTCCAGTATCTTTGCAAAGAAAACCCCAAATAGATCATGAAAAGTCTCAGACACAGACACAACTGAACAAGAGCAAGAATAAGTCTTTAAGTGGCCGCAATGAACTCTCTAAGATGATCATTGATAGATCAGTGGTTACTTTGCAGCAGTAGAATGTGTGGCTATTCCAGGAGGTCCCCACACCAATGAAATTAAAAGTAAAAAGGGTAACATGTGTAAGAAAGTATGCTAGGCTGGAAACATAATAAAGTACAAGATACACATATTTCTTAAGTCTTGCAATATCAGAATAGGACAAGATCTTAGAGATCACTTAGGTCTTTGGGGGAGACAAGATCTCCCCAATCAGATAAGAAGCCCACAGAGGCCTGAGACCATGATTAGCCTAAATGATCTCTAAGACCTTGTCTCATACTGATATTCTAAGACTTAAGAAATAGATATGTCTTGTACTTTATTATTATATTTCCAGTCTTGCTTATTGCCCTACACATTTGTCATCCTTTTGAATTTTAATTTCATTGATATGGGAATCTCCTCAAATGGTCACACCTTCTATTGCTGCAGAGTAGGTAGATAGATAGATAGGTAGGTAGACAGATATAGATGTAGAGGTATTTATGTTGTGGTATGTATGTATGTATGTATGTATGTATGTATGTGTGTGTTTGTGTGTGTGTACAGAAAAAGATGAGTAAAAGAAGGAATTCAGTACATGGGATCAATTGCAACAATAAATGCTAAGATAATTAAGAGGAAAGGTAAATGACTGAAAACTGGTTATGTTGGGGAAGACTTTTTCAAGGAAATTTGACCTAAGTTTGGAAAAGTTGAATTAGATTTACATAGGGGAAATAGGAGTCATAGGTGACAGTGAAGAGAGGAAGCATTGAGACTGAAACCTGCTTCAAACCTTTGCTAGCTGTGTGACCCTAGGCAAGTCACTTAAGTTCACTGAACCTCAGGACCCATCTGTAAAATTTGGGTAATAGTAACATGTGCCTCATAGGGCTGAAGTAAAGCTCAAATGAGATAATATATGCAAAATGCTTTGCAAACCTTAAAGCCTATACATGCTAGTTATTAGTAAAGAAGACCTTCCTGGAGAAAGGAAATGTGCATAGTGGGCTTAGAAGTAGTGAGTCAATGTTTCACTCTCCTTCCTCTTCCCAGAATGATTTTCTAGAATCCCCTAAACTAAAAAAAAAAAGTTTATTTCTCCTTTATGCCATGGAGTATCAAGCAGAGCATACATTTTACTAGTCCAGGCCCACACAAGCCACTTCTTTCCTCTTTTCTCTAGGTTGCTGGGGACATTTTGATTATCCTTTTTGGTTTCCAAATGGTAGAAAAATAATAATGAAGGAATGATTTATTCTTATGGACAAAATGATTTGATGCTGTTTCTTGTCGTTGACAGAATGATCTGGGTGGAATTGCATCCCATTGATAAAACCATGATGAAATGTTATTCGTTGGATGAATGAAGTTAGAAGTCAGAAGAAATTGCTTCGGCTCACATAATATTTTTTCAGCTGTCAGTCATTTCTTGGCATTTGATCACACCATTGTCTCTGCTCCCCCAACATATTGACTCTGTTGTCTATTATTAATTGAAGCATGACTTTCCTTTCAAAACTGCAACCAAGAGCACAAACTTTGGGAGTTGTAAGAAGTTTCACTGCAACTATTGTGACCCTCCCTCTCTTTCCACATGGGTCCCTCTCCCTGGAGAATGGACTCAATTCTTTAGAGCCCATGGTGATGATGGGAGTGTTAACTGTTTAAAGTCCCTATCTCACCAAGGTTTGAATGAGTTTAAACCAGAAAAATTAGAACCCTGAAATTAAAGATTGTGGGAAGTTAAGGAATATTTTTTTTAATGTCTTTAAATAATAGGAAATCCTGACTTGTGTTTGAGAAGAATCCTTTCTGAATTCAAGAGGAGGATCGAGTCCCTCCTGTGCCTTTAAAGGAATGAATTGTAATGAAAATCTTAACTGGTCAGTTCAAGAGCTATGTGTGACCCAAATAAACAGCTGCCAAGGTAATTTAAAACCCAGAGCTGTCTCTTCACTGGGTGATATCTAATTCCCTTTTAATATCCACAATATATTCACAACCAGTACTGTTGTTTCCAACATTATTCATTTTTAATAATAAAGTCATAGCCAAAACACATTGTAGGTGCAAGATGGTTGGGGTTGTTGTGTTTTTTTTTTTAAGACAAACACAAGATTGGAAAGGAAAACACCACGTCAGTCATTCAGATTTAAAGAGAGATAAGAGCACTGTGAAAGGTCCCAAGAAGGATGACTCAAATGAACTTGAGAATGTGTTGAGGAGCACACACTAGAAATGCTGGGTCTTTTCATGGTGGTGAGATGAAGGTTCAGAATGTAGACACAAAAATCCTAAGACCTAGGAGTTAGAAAAGCTGAAAACTGAAACTGGTCACCATATTCCAGAAACAACAACAACACTGGCCTTTATACAGTACTTTAAGGTTTGCAAAGCACTTTGTGTATGTGATATCATTTGATCCTGACCACAGCATTATGAGGTTGGTTCTGTTACTATCTCCATTTTTACAAATGAGAATTTGAGACTTAGTTTAACAGCCCTAGAGTCAGACAGTTAGTCAATATTTGAGATTGAAATTGAACTCAGATCTTTCAGATGCAAAGTCCAGCCCTCTATCCACTGTGCTACTTAGCTACCTAAGAGAATTATGCCCTCCCTTTCTTCTCCCCTAGAGAATGAAGGAGGTAAGCATAGGATAGAAACAAAGAAGTCTTCCTCCCTATCATGTTGGACTTCTTCATCTTTAAGTTAGTAGAGGATGTGAAGATGAAGAGGCTTAAGAAGGCTTAGGTAAATTCATAGATGTGTACTGATCTTTATTCCTCAAAAGAAGTTATGAATATTTAGGTCATGTTTCTAAACTGCGAATATAGAATGAGAGTGAATAACTCTATCCTGCTCATAGTCCATTGCTTGATAGCTCTCTTAGAGCCAAAACTTTGGGCTCCAGAGAACGCAGGCTGATCCACCTATGAGACTGAGGGTGAAAAGACTGAAGTTCTAGTCTCGACTCAGACACTTATGCTGTGATCTTAGGCAAGCCATATGTCCTCTCTGTGCCTCAGTTCCTCCACCTATAAAATAAGCATAAGCCCTGCTCTTGGGACATCTAAGTGGCACAGTGGATAGACTGGGCCTGGAGTAAAGAAGATTCATCTTCCTGAGTTCAAATCTGACCTCATTCATTTACATTTACTAGCTATGTGACCTGGAAAAATTACTTACCCCTGTTTGCCTTAGTGTCCTCACTTGTAAAATAAGCTGGAGAAGGAGATGACAAACCACTCCACTAATTTCCCAAGAAAACTCCAAGTAGGGTCACAAAGAGTCTAACACAACTGAAATGACTGAACAACAAAAACCCTGATTTATCTATATTTCATAGAATTTTATTGGTTAATGAATGGGAGAGTAGCTATTTTTTTCATAAAGGATATTTTGTTTGTTTAACAAATTGTACACTGTTCTCGCCCTTTCCTTGAAGAGGCAAAAGGAGAAGGGGAAACACATAGTTATTATTCATAGCAATGGGCTAGTGAAGTATCTGTGAGTTTTTAGAGGTGGGGAAAGGAAAATAGAAACTGTAATATTAAGTATTAAAACAAAGTCATATTTATTCAACTATATTTTATTTATTTTATTAAATATTTACCAATTATATATAAAAAGAAAATTTGTCACTATTTTTTAAATTCGAGCTCCAAATTCTGTTGTTCCCTCCCACTATTCCCCTTTCCTTGAGAAGGTAAGCAATTTGATATCAATTATACATGTGAAATCATACTGAATATATTTCCATTTTAGCCATTTTACACAAGGAAACTCAAAGTATAGTATTTAGAGGCTCTGAAACTTAACTTCTCATTGCTACCCCTTTGCCATGAGGAAAGAAGTCAGCGAAGTACTTCATTCTATGCCTTTAAAGCTGCATTCACCATTCCTATGTTAAAATGTAGACTTCTTGAGATCAGAATCTATATTTCCTTTTATATTGATATTTAAAGTATTTATCACACTACTTGATACACAGTAAACAATTAATAAATGTTTCCTTATTTATTCATTCATATTTCTTGGGATAGAAAAAAAATCCTATAATTTGTGAAATCTCCATCAAGCATATGGTAAGTATGGCCATCATCTTCCTCTTAATCTCCCTTATCTTCCCATTCAGCCCCAACGTCAACACCAGCAGCATCATTACCATTAACAACATAATCATCCAATCCTACCTAATCTTCAAGTCCCCAAGTAAGTCCTTTCTCCTGAGAAGCTTTCCAAGACTACCCCAAGGCATAATTGGTATACAAATATAACACGAACATTTGAATGAACATCTCAGTTCTCTTTTGATGATTCCAAAGGCACAGGCTGATTCTATAGAGGTATGATGTTAATGCCAGTTATGACCATAGTACTAAATTTGGGAGTAACAGTTAACAAAGAATCCCACTAGCTGGATAAGAGAGTTTTATTGCATGAACCTTATTTATATGCCATTGGGCTGGCCACTATACAAAGAGTATCAACAAGTCATTTTCCTTGACCCCGTGAAATTTATAAGAAAATAATATTGATACTAAAACACGTGTAATACATAGTTGAAAGAAACATGAGACCAAAATTTGAATAGACAAGGAGTTATAGTTTCCCAACTGCCTAAGATACATCAACTATTCACAGATAAGATCATAGGTAAATCTATATGTTCATAAACTAGGAATCTGTCACATCAAAAGAATGATTAAAAAATTGATATGATATTTATAACCTGGGAAACTGGAATATAGCTACAAATTGTTGTTTTTTTCAAGGTTCAACATTCACTGTTGATGTACTAACACCTAATTAGGAAAGTGGCCATCAGATAAATGAACGAATAAATAAAACATTGTGTCAAGAAGAAAAATAGCAAAAATAAATGCTGATCAATCTGGACATTGGTTTTAACATAAAAATAAAATCCAGGTCAGAAGTGAATGCATTTTAGGATAAGGGACAGATTTAAGTGTATAATTTGACAGAGATCAGGGATAACAGTCACGGAAGTTCAGCAAGCAAGCCGGTCTGGGCAGAGAGGAGAATGAACATATCAAGGATGAGGGTAAGCCAACAGTTTTTCTCTCATCTTACATTCTTTGGACCCATTTCCATCACACTTCCCCACCCCCAACCCTCTTTACGTGGAAGATAACCACACCATAGCTTGTGTACGCTTTCATTCCATATGCAATCAATATTATCTGACAACAGACCAGTCAGCAACAATGGCAGTTGTATCAGCTACATGGAAATTACCAAAAGGAAACTATTGCTTGCTTTGAAATTAATGCCTCTTGAAATCAATAGTACATTGAAAAATGGATATTGACTGCAGTGTGTTTGTAGGTGCCTGGGGAGTGGGAGTAGGGGGTCCATTGGTTTCATTCAGACCAAGTCATCAGCAGGCCATTTTATGTTTTATAATGCCCTATATTCTTATAAGTGCTTCCCATAAGAATCTGAATGTTAGTCAATAGAGAAGTAGACTTTTTACCTGAGGGTCTCAGGTTCACTATCTTGTCCCAGGATGGTGTTTGATCTAAAGTTTTTATCTCTCTGTGACCTAGCATGGGGTTCTGAATGAAGCAGGTGCTTGTGAAATGAACTGATAATACAGTTTTACCTTGAAAGTTGTCCTGCTCACCACAAACAAAATGATGAAGTCAGTGAGATTTGGAGAGCTACAGCTCAATGTTCTACCATTTACCCCTTCCTTCCCTCTTCTTTCCTACCTTCTCCTACACTGTGACCATTCCAATTCCTATTTTAGCCCTCTGCTTTACCATGGACTCAGTGCTTTCCTGCCACCCTCCTGTCAGAGAGCACAAAGAAAGCTCTTAAACCAATTCACACTGAAGTCTTATATGTTGATGGGATGTGCACACTGTGCACCTAGCCCTGTGTTGCTGTGGTAAAATGCAAGAGAAAGATAATACTGTGACCTGGCTGATGGAAGCCTTGGAAAAAAAGCAAGCCATCTGAGAACAAGAGAGCACAATGGCACAGTGGGTGGATCTGACCTCTGTCTGGATAAGTCCTTTTTTATAAAGCATTTATTATCTTTCCTTTCCATTACCCCACCCCAATATTTTCTTTTAAAATCTCTCATTAAAAACATACATTTCTGCAAAATAAATCACCCCATTGGCCATGTCCAAACATACATGTCACATTCTGGACATCACCTCTCTGCCAAGGGGTCAGTAAACTGTTTCAAGTTGAGTTTCCCGGATTTATGGTTTATCACTGCACTGGAATGTCATTCTGAAGTCTTTCAATGTTGTTTTTTCTTGATAACATTGTTGTCATTTTCTTGCTAGTTCTGCTTACTTCTCTCTGCATCAGTTCATAGAGGTCTTCCCAGTTCCTCTGAAATTATATATTTCTTAATTTCTTATAGCACATTCATATACCATAATTTGTTTAACCATTCTCAAATCTCCTCAGTCTCCAGTATTTGGTTATTACTAAATTGCTGCTATAAGTAATTTTGAACAAATCAGTCTTTTTTCCTCTTTCTTTAATATCTTTGAGTAATATATCTAGCTAGTAGTATAGTTGGGTTACAAAACTAAGCACAATTTACTAACTTTTGGCACATAGTTCCAAAATGCTTTCCAAAATAGGTAGACTAAATCACAGGTCCACCAATGGGGCATTAGTATGCCTTTTTTTCCCATAGCCCCTTTTTGGAGAAGTTTTAAGAGAGTAAAGCTCAGCAAGTACAAGCACTTAAGTAGTCAGGATAAATTGTATGAAAGATGGGAAACATGGGTTTGACCTTAAAAGAAAGTAACTTGGGACATATCTTCACAAAGAGTCTTGTAGAATGCGGGGAGAAAAAAAACAAAAACAAAACTCAATCAACCAGTTGTTCCATCTCTACAATGTAAGCTAATTCATTTGATTGAGTTTTTCTAACTTTGGGGATTGAATTTACATGCTGTGTTGTACAGCACCGTGCAGTGAATTTATTCTCCACTTTCTGTGGGATGTTGGTATAGGTTAGTCTCTGCATTGTGCCTCCTAGGGGCTGGGAATGCTGATGGATATTACAAAGTTGCTCTGTGGAATATGGTCCAGAGAGGCAGAGAATTCTGTTTCTATGGGTGCACATCCTGCACACAGCAGTGCTCATTGGCAAACACTACAATAAACAGTAATAAACCCAAGGAGTTCACAGATGTAATAACATTGTTTTTCTCATTTAAAAGAAACATGCAACTGCTCCTGGGTACAGTTTGGAAAATGCGCATTTCTTTCCGTGTGTCCAGAGAAAACTTCTCTAAAATAAACAAATAAAGATAAAACTTTACAAGGATTTTCAACCCCTGATGCCCGCACCCACCCTTGGGGATCCCAGGTGTTCTCCTTTAAGCAACTGCAGAGTCAGACAAGCCCCTGTGTCCCATGGGTGAGGGTGTGCATTTTGACATTGACTAAATCGTCCTCACTCAGGGCACACAGGCTCTCAGACAGTCTCCATCACCACATTCCCATTAGAAGGTTTGATCTCTCCTGAGGAAGGCAAGAAAGTTGCTCAATTCTGTTTATTACTCCCTGGCTGCAGACAGCTCAAAAGCAAAGATATTACAAGTGTCACTCTATATGCCTCCAGACTAGCCAAGACTGAGACAAGGGGGGAGGGTTTGCATATACCCACAATAGTGAACCAAGATGCCATGCTCACACACATCTAGAAACACAAGCATACATGTGAATACAGTCAGCTGTGTGTGCATATATTACACATGTGCAAACAGCTTTCACATATAAACACAAATGTGTATAAACACAATAATATATAAACATATAAATACAAATATGTACATATATAGACCCACATGTCTCCATGAAGATAAACTTATACATATTTGCATTCATGAGTTCAAAAATGCACAAATGCCACACATTATTTTACACACAAAGAGCCATGTATGTTCCCACATATAAAAAGGCACTTATACACATAAATCATGATTTCTTACCAAAATCATGATTTCTTACCAATTGCCTATATAGATATAAAAGCATACAAGTATATAGATAGACAGTTTCTCTTTGGAGTGCCTATATATGCACATATAAAACTACAGCACTGGTCTCATTTCATACAAAATGTACATCTGGGCTCATCCACTTGCATCTAAAGATGTGAACATCAGCAGACTATAGAGTTCTAAGATTAGTCATAGAGGTGCTTGAAATCTCAGCCACCAGGGAGACTGAGGCTGGTGGATCTCAAGATCTGCAGTTCGAGCTAAGGAGGGATTATGCCAATCGGGTGTCCACACTGTTTAGTATCCATCAGTGAACCTCTATCTTAAATAATAATAATGATAAAGATTCAGAAGCCCTCCTGCTTTTATCCATGATGCTCCTTATCAAACATCTTAGAACATTTTGGGAGGCACAATGCTGGGGATCCTCAATTCCTATGAAGCTGGTTCTAGATAAATGTCATCTGTTATAGTTATTAATATTGGTCAAATTGGGTCCAGATGTGTGATTTTATTGTTATAGCAAACTCCATTTGAGGAAACCTCTCTGTAAAAGCGCTGATGGCAGTTATTGTAGAGCACTGTCTTGGGGATAGGGGGCAACAAGGAGTTAAGGCACATGCCCAAGAACCCAGAACCAGGTTGTCTTAACTCCAAGGCCAGTTGTCTAATCTACTCTGAGTACCATAACGTCCCTTACTGTTGTTATTGCCACAG
This sequence comes from Pseudochirops corinnae, assembly GCA_028646515.1. Lineage (NCBI taxonomy): Eukaryota > Metazoa > Chordata > Mammalia > Diprotodontia > Pseudocheiridae > Pseudochirops > Pseudochirops corinnae. Next base: position 47,950,180 of record CM053587.1, on the reverse strand, counting down.
TCATTCTTACACTGGCACTCTCTCACAACCGACAAGGGGGCAGCCCTTACCAGGCAACTGAGCAGTATGGGGGATAGAGAGCTAGCCCTAGACTAGGAAGATGTGAGTTCAAATCCAACTTCAGATAGTGACTAGTTATGTGATCCCGGGCAAGTCACTTAACTTCTCTTTGTCTCAGTCTCCTCATCTCTGAAATGGGGATAATAATGGCACCTACCTCCCAGGGTTTTCATAAAGATCAAATGAGGTAATAATTATAAAGCCCTTGGCACAGGGCTTGGCACATGGTAAGTACTTATATTTTGTTGCTGCTCAGTTGTTTTTCTGTTGTGTCAAACCCTTCATGATCCCAACTGGGGTTGGCAAAGATCCTGGAGTGGTTTTCTATTCCCTTTTCTAGCTTATTTTACAGATGAGGAAACTGAGGCAAAAAGTATTAAGTGCCTTTTTCCAGGTCATACAACTAGTAAATGTCTGAGGCCAGCTTTGAATTCAGGAAGATGAGTCTTCTTAACTCCAGGCCTGGCATGCAATCCCCTGGGCCACCTAGCTGCCCTTAGGTGTTTATTTAAAGGTTAACTACTATTATTATATTAATCATACTAATAAGTAATATAAATAATATTATAATAAGCATTAATTTAATTTCTCCATTAGGATAGGATAATAAACTTCCTCTAGACTTCTAAAATAAGTTTCCAGGTGTATAAACAAAAAGGTTCAGCACAGGTCTACTTCAATGCAATCCACCCAACCTGAGGCTTTTCCCAAAAACTCCAATTCGCATTGATCACCCTTTTCTCCAGGTCTCCAGCACTTATGGACATATAACTCAATCCTTAATCTTATGTTGTTCTCCTAAGTCTTGTCTGGCTCCTCTCCTTGGTCAGATAATGCATTTTTTTGAGGTATGTCTCCCTGTGCATTCCTTCTAACTCTCAAAATTTTCCTTCTCCTGTTTCCCTGAAGTGCTTAGCACAGGACTGGGTTTGACTCCTAATTAATGAATCAAATCATTTCATTGTGTTTTTCCCCTGCCTTTGAACTGAGATCAGCAGTTTCCCAACCATCTCCTTTGTTGGGGAGTCCCAGGAGATCTGCCTCTGCGCAATCCTGGGCTTCACTAGAGAGATGGGCAGCTTCCTACAAGAAAGGTCAGCTACAATCTCTAAGATGGGGTAAAGTTCTGCAAAGTGCCTCCTGGGACCCCGTCCCTGGGGGATGGGACGGGGGAAGCGGTGGGGTAGTACAGAGGGATTATTCAGATCGAAGGTAATAAGTCATAATGAACACGTGCAGAAATCTTTTCCCTGGAAAGTCCCTGACCAGGGCAGGACCTCGGCAGGATTCTGCCCTGTGCGGCCTTTCCCGTCAGGAAGGAGGGAGCTACAGTGGTCTGTCTTGGGTAGACAACTGCCACAACTTAGCAGTAGGAGGGGCCAAAACTAAAATAGGCTAAACTTTTTCCATCTGCAGATAGGTTAGACTAGAGACAGACCGTCAATGGTAGGTTGCTTCCGGTCACGTGACAAACAGGAGCGTGCGCGGTGGCAACCCTACATTTTACTGGGGACTCCTGAAAACCTGCGGCCGGTCACAGGCGGCGGGAGAACAACGTGTGGTCTAAGGACGGTTTTCTCACTGCCCCTGGCTCCCTCCCACTCAGATTCTCATCTGTTTCAAAGTCCCCACGAGCAAAGCAGAAAGGGCCAGGGCCATGACTGGGAAATTGCAGTCCCGCCTGTAAGGGAAGGCTCTTTGGAAGTCTCGGAAGGAAGTTTTATTCAGGCCTGCCTTTTAAAAAATAAAAAATGCCTATCCCAGTTTACTTTTCTTATGAGAGAAATAGTTTTTCACCCCCCTTCTAGCTCTATTTCTATCTAGAAAACCCCCTTCCAGTCTACAGCAAAGGGTATTCAGGTATGTGGTTTTTTTTTGTTTGCTTTACATGGAAATATATTTGATAATAAAATATCGAGCCTCCCCCTCTCCACCCCTCCAACTTCCCTTCGTCTTTCTGCCTTCCCTTGACATCTCCCTCCAGAAATTCCCAGCAGGCTTTCATGGCACGGGGCTTCTGTCTGATCCTTGCCGGGGGAGTGCGGAGTGGGAAACAAGGGGAGAGGGAATTGGGCTGCGCCAGAGATGGTGCTAATTGGAGCAAAAGATTTTACCTCCTGGAAATGGTAGCTCGAGGCAAGCACAAATCTAAGGAGTGATATTAAACTCTAAGGGCCTTCAGCTTCTAGCCCGACTGGCAAAACTCCTGGGGAAGAGAGGACTAAACCCCTATTGAGGCAAGATAGAGAAAGCAGGTCCTGAGTGAATAGCTGCCCTGAAATAATTAATAGTAAAATACAGCACAAGCAAATTCAAGCTTTCTTTCTCTCTCTCTCTTTCTCTCTCTCTCTTTCTCTCTCTCTTTTTCTGTCTCTATTTCTTCTGTTTTTGTCCCTCCTGTCTCTCTTTTTCTTTTTCAGCCTTTTAGTGTCTCTATTTCTTCCATCTGTCTGTCTCTCTGTCTGTCTCTTTTTCTCCGTGTCTGACTATCTCTGCCTGTCTTTCCCTTTTTCAGTCTTTTTCTCTGTCTCTATTTCTTCTGTCTGCTTTCTCTGGCTCTGACTCTTTTTTCTGTTTTTGACCCTTTCCCTCCTCTCTATCCTCCTTCTTTCCCAACCCCTTTGGGTATCTCTGCTTGACAAAATTGAAGACCATTTCCCCTTCAGGTAGCCAGGCCATATTCCAGTTCATTTGGGCTCAATCAAATCCAGAAGGATCATTGAGACAGGTTGAGAACGGCATTAGATGAAAGCTTTTAAATTCATTCCTGTTTGCCTATTCTGAGCTCTGTCCAGCCACTGTGTTAGGCTCTAAGAGAAGTCAAGAGGGCTTGTCTCTGCCATGGACCCAGGAGATCTCAAACCTTCATCATTTACTTCCATAGGGAATTTGAAATTTTTTTTTTTAAACATTTTGTATGTTATCTCATTTGATCCTTGAGACAACTTTGTAAGATAGAAAGTGAAATTATATCCATCTTATGAAGGAGGAAACAGCCCCAGAGAGGTTAAATTTCCTATCCAACTTCTCTGATAGAGGCAGGAAAATTTGGGTCCATCTCTGACACTTATTAACTGTGTGACCACATATAAGTTGTGAAATCTCTGATCCTCAGTTTTCTCATCTGTAATAGGAAGGTGATAATAGATGTGGTACTGACCTTCCAGGGGTATTATGTGGGTCAAATGAGATTCGTTATGTAAAGTGCTTAGTAACTAAAACTGAAAAGGAAAGTTAGGAAAAAATTGAGTTCAACTGCTAACTGATGCTTACTAGCTTTGTAAATGAGAAAGTCACTTAACCTCTCAATTGATTTTTTTATTGTATAAAAATGTCTATTATGTATTTATAAAATATATATTTATTATAATAGTACCTCATAGGATTGCTATGAGAAATATATGAAATAATCTATGTAAAATATTGTGTACACCTAAAAGTACTATGAACTTTGGTTTATAACTAGAAGGAGATGTGAGATAGGGTGGTATAGTTCCTAGACAATAAGCTTAAGAGTCAGAAAGACAATTTCAAATCCTGTCTCTGACATATACTGGCTGTATGACCCCAAGCATGTTACTTATTTCTCAATGCCCCAGGCAGCTCCAAGACTTCAAATTGCAGAGCAGGTACAAGTTTTCATTGGTAGGAGTCCCCAGTCATTGGGAATTCCCCATAGCAATGAAATCAGAGGTCTGGTACCCTTAAAAGTGTCATTTATTATTATTTTTTAAAGACCTGTTTTGTAAGGGGATTATTAAGCTCCAGAAAAACTTACCCAGGAATAAAGGGGAGTCACATTCTGAAAACTGTTTTCATATGTGCCAAGGAATCAATTAATCAGCATTTATTAAGCACCTTTGCCATTAGTGTCTTTAAGTTCCTGTTCTAGGTCCAGCATTGTAGTTAACACAGGAAGAAAAGACCCTGTACCAATCTCCAAGAGGCTCACAACTTAGCTGAAAAGATAATCTTCACACATAAAATAACCCTAGAACAATAAATGAAAACATGCAATTAAGTGCCAGCTTGTGTGGTTGACTTGCAGTCAACCACAGTCACATTCTCCACGCTTCAAGAATATTGCCTCTCACAAAAAATTAGAAATAAATTAGATATGCCCATGGATTGGAGAATGGCTAAACAAGTTGTGGTACTGAATATAATAGAAAAATGACTGTGCCTTAAGAAATTATATCTGTGAAAATACAGAGAAGCATGGGGAGACTTATTGAACAAACGCAGACTAAAGTAAGCAGAAATAAGGAAAAACAATGTACATAACAATTATAACAATGCAAATGGAAAGAAAAACAGAAATGCAATCTTCAAAACTGAATGCTCTGAAATTATAATCACCAAGAAAAACATATGCAAAGGTACCTCCCTGCTTCTTTGTGGTTGTGGATGACTGTTGGTGCGGAACACAGGGTTTAACCACAGACTTTTTTCAGCGTTTGATTCATTTTGCTGAAATGCTTCCTTCTTCTTTTAAAATTATTATTATAAGGAATAGCTCTCTGGAACAAGGATGGAGAGATATACTGGGAAATGCAAGTGATGTAAAAACATCAAATATCAATAAAATTTTACTTAGAGTAAAAATGCTAAAAAAACAAATTTAAAGAACACGGTTATTACCTCCACCTACACAGAATACAACCCCTCTGTTTCTGATCTTTAGAAGTTTCTGTGGATAAGAAATTCATCATCTGATGATCAATTAGGGACAATGAGGTGCCTCAGTGAATAGAACACCAGTCGTGGAATCAGGAAGACCTGTTTTCAAATACAGCTTCAGTCACTTACTAGCTATATGACCTGGGCAAGTCATTTAACCCTGTTTGCCTCAGTTTCTTCGTCTGTAAAATGAGCTGAAGAAGGAAATAGCAAATTACTCCAGTGTCTTTGCCAAGAAAACTCCAAATGGGGCCCCAAAGACTTGGACACCACTGAAACAACCCCAAAACAAAATGATCAATCTGGCCCTGAGTTTCTCCAGACTTGGTGTCCTGGCCTGTACCTGACTCCTTTTCTAGTATGGTCATCCCTGTCAGAATCCATGATCAACTGACAGAGAAGGAAGTAGATAGTAAGCCGACCATCCTTGGTGCTCTTCAATCAGAGGTTAATGAAGAAATATGAATGTTGAGCAAGATAAGATGATCTCTGAGGTTCTTTCCTTCTCTGAGACTCCATGTGCATGTGTATGAATAGAGAGTCACTAAGATACTGCAATGAGGCATTGGAGGAAAATGTTAGTAGAGGTTAGGAAAGTCATAAAAATGATGATAATAAAAAAATCAACAATTGTGGCCTGGAATGGATAAGAAATACTGCATGAAGCAGATGGGACTGGAGCTTAGCATTAGGATTTACATGTGGCAGTAGCATTCCAGGAAGACAAAGCAATGGAGTAGAGGGTAAAAGGAACATGGTTCCCATTGATCTCAGCCACTCCCATGGATACAATTATTATCCTTTTGCAGAAGACTTCCAAATCTCTATATCCAGCCTTTTCCTCTGTCCTAGGTTCAGGTCCTACATCAACAACTGCCTGCTGGATATTTCCACTTTAGTATCTCAGCATCTACAACACAGTGAAGGCAGAATTCATCTTTTGTCTTTTCTCCTTTCTATTATAAGTTAACACTGTTCTTTCTGTCGGCTTTAAAACCTGATGTCTTCCTTCTTTCCCTTCTCCATCATCCTCCCGCTTGCCTCATATAATCACTTATCTAGTTTCTCATTTCTCCTTTCTGTCCCCGTATCTCTCTATACACCTACCCACTCTACTAAGTCTAGCCCTCATCAACTTTTACTTGTATTATGGCAGTTGAGGTGGTACAGTATTTTTTTTTTTTTTTGCTTTTTGTGTTGGGGTTAAATGACTTGCCAAAGGTCACACAGCTAGTTTTTGTGTTAAGTGTCTGAGGATGAATTTGAACCCAGGTTCTCCTGACTCCAGAGTTGGTGCTGTATTCACTGTGCCACCTAGCCACCCCATGGTACGGTATTCTTGGAAAGAACAATATAGTGTACTTGGAAAGAATTGGAAGACCTGAGTTCAAATTCACCCTCAGATATTTACTAAGTCACTGAATCTGTCTACCTCAGTTATAAAATAGGGACTCATATATTTCTCAGGGTTGTTGTGAGGATCAAATGAGATAATAATTGTAAAGCACTTAGCAGAGTGCCTGGCACAGAGTAAGCGTTATATAAATGTTAGCTATTATTATTATTTTTGTTACCTCTAGATTCAGAATAAAGGATGAACTCTTCAGCTCAGCATTTAAAGCTCTGTACACTTGGCTCCCACCTTCCTTTTCAGACAGTTTGTATTCCAATATCTCTTCTGTCTCCTAGTCAAATCAGCCTACTAGTTGTTCCCCAGTTTTGACATCCTATCTCTCATCAGACATTTGCACAAACAGCTACTTGTGCCTAGAAAGTATTTCCCCCAGTCTCCTTAGAGTCTAGCTTCTTTGAAAGCTCAATTCAGCACCAGCCTTGGAGTCAAGAGGACCTGAGTAAAAATATGGCCTCAGATACTTGCCAGCTGTGAGACCCTAGGCAAGTCCCTTAACCTCAAATGCCCAAAAAACAACAATAACAGCAGCAACAAAGCTCCTTTCACGTGCTACCTCCTATATGAAGCCATCCTTCCTTTTAAGTCACATATAGGCAACGTGACACAGTGGAGGAAGTAGACTCAGTTAACTTTGTTCAGATTCTTCATTATCTACTTTTAGATGTCAAGCAAACAATCACCCAGACTCAGTATCCGTGTCTATAAAATGACAAGAATGATGGAGCATTGTTGTGAGGATTAAGTGAATTAATGTATTTAAAATACTATGCAATCCTTAAAAGAATAGAGTAAATGCCAGATATTATCCTGCTAGTTTCTTGTATTTCCTAGTAGAAGGTAAGCTCATTAAAGACAGGAACAGTTTTCATTTTTGTGTTTAAGTCCCCAATCCATTGCCTAACAAGTAGTATGTACTTAATATTTGTTATTTACAACAGCACTTTTTTGTAATAGCTAAGAATTAGAAACAAAGTAGATGTCTATCAACTGGGAAAGGCCGAACTGATCTCGGTACAGGATTGCAATGGAATATTACCGTGCTGAAAGAAACAATGCATGTGATGAATACAGAGAAACATAGGAAGATCTCCAGGAACTGATGCAGAGTCAAATAAGCAGAGTCAAGAAAACAATGTGCAAAATGACACTTACGATACAAATGGAAAGAATTACACCAAAAAATCCAAACTAAATGTAATAAAAATATAAAGATCAAGCAAGACTCGATTGAAAAGATACGTGTGTATTTTTCCTGCTTTCTCAATGGGTGGTGAAGAGGTGGGAAGGAGGAAGAGAATTCAGAACTGAATATAAAAAGAAAAAAAAAAGAAACTATATTAGAGGACACTCCAACCCACCCTTTCTGGAGGGGAGGGTTCCATGGGTATTATACATTGCACATGTTTTTGGACTTTTTCAATGTATTGATCAGTTGATTTATTTTTTTTTTTCTCTTTAAAAAAGATACTTGTTGAATGAGATGACTCTCTGAGAGAGGAATGAGAAGGGATCCTTGGGGTAACTATGACGATATAAGAAGCAGAAGTTATCAATAAAAGTGTATTTTAAAAATATTTGCTGACTTGAATTGAAGGCAGAGGGATGACTGCAGTGACTTCTGAGGACATTTTTCAAGTATTGTTTCACCTGGGTTTCCAGCCCTCACCAAATATGGGGATGAGGGGAAGAGAGAGCCTGTCCTGAACTAGTTGAGCAGATCCTCAAGTATGTAAGACCCAGGGATTAAGTGACTAGGCTCTTACTATCTGAGCATTTCCTGTTTTTGCCTATACCTAGAAAAGGCCTGATGGAGCACAGTCCCCCTAAGCACAGGCCCTGATCATCCCTGTGCTTCCTGGACCATCAGCCTGCTCTAGAGTAAATCCCTTGCTTTTACTGTCGCCTACTTTATGGGAGAGATGCCATGGGGAGTCCTTAACCTAGGTCTTCAGGAAATTAACTTTGTTTTCAGTCACTGGGCTCTTCAGCCAACTTTCTCCAAACCTCTCTCTGCCCCAAATTAAGGTAATTTCTTAATTAAGGTCGTCTCCCAGGCTCTCAATGAGCAGAGAGGGCCCCTTTTTTTCCACTTCACTCCTCACCTGTTTCTAAGAAGGTCATATAGAGTGCTTACTTTCTGTGGTTTCCCCTAGATTTCTGGGCTAACTCCTCCCTCCCCAAGTCAATGCTGTTTTCCAACTGGGGCAGCCTCCCCACAAATGCCCCCATCCTGGCCCTCCTTTAGCAGTACCCTCCCCGTTGTCCTAATTAATTCTCTGGGACCTAAAGCTAAGAAGTAGGAAGGAGTTTGCCCTGGATGGGAGCCCCATTTCAGAAGGAGAAAATGTCACTGATCAGCTTCACAGTCACACTGGAAAACCCAGGGGCACAAAGAGTCAGCGGGCTTGATTTAGTAAGATTTTTTTGTAGGAGAGAGATGACTGTTTTGTCACCAGAAACCTTTGAGCACATAGCCAAAAAAAGGAAAAACACATACATACACAAAACATGGATATATGCATGCACACATGAATGAACACAGAAATATACATGCACAGAGGAGGTAACACTCCAAAATACAAGCACATGTCAGGCCTAGAGTCAGGAAGACTCATTTTCTTGAGTTCAAATTTGGCCTGACACTTAGTAGCTAGGTGGCGCTGGGCAAGTTACTTAACCCTGTTTGTCAGTTGCCTTATCTGTAAAATGAGATGGAGAAGGAAATGATAAATCACTCCAGTATTTTTGCCAAGAAAACCCCAAGTGGGGTCATGGAGAATTGGACGTGATTGAAACAACTCAACAACAACAAAGTTCTTGTTAGCAAAGTGCTTCCTCATCATAGTCCTATCAAGCAGGGAATGCAAGTCCTATCTTCCCCACTTTTCAGATGAGGAAACTGAGGTTTTGAAAAGGCCATGGTGTCTAAGCAGGGATTTAAACCAATGACTTTGGCTTTTCTCCGTTATACCATGTAGTCATTTTCCAAAGCACTGGTGTGTACACATGTACACAAAGATATACAAATACTAAAATACTCAAATTAATCTGTGAACTCACCAGTGTGGATGCTTCTTTCAAGAGCATCTATGTAGCACAGTGGCAAGATTGCCCAGCCTGGAGTCATTAAGACCTGAGCTTGTCTGGCCTCAGATACCAGTTTGTGACTTGGGCAAGTCACTTCTGTCTGCCTCAGTCTCCCAAACTATAAAAAAGGATAATAATAATTCTCACCTTCCAAGTTTATTGTGAAGAGCAGATGAGATAATATTTGTAAAGTGCTCAAAGTGCCTGGCACATAGCAGACACTCAATAAATGCTTCTTCCTTCCTTCCTTCCTTCCTTCCTTCCTTCCTTCCTTTTTTCCTTCCTTTTTTCCTTCTTCCTTCTTTCTTTCCTTCCTTCCTTCTTTCCTTCCTTCCTTCTTTCCCTCCTTCCTTCTTTCCTTCCTTCTTTCCTTCTCCTTCCTTCTTTCCTTCCTTCTTTCCTTCTTTCCTTCCTTCCTTCTCTCCTTCCTTCCTTCCTTCTTCCCTCTTTTAAAGATAGGATGACATGTAATTTTATGCCCAGCTTATCTTACTGATAAATGCCTGTTTTGCCCTGGGTATACAGGGAAGGGGCTCTCTCTTCTATGACGTGTTGCCTTCTGCACCACTGGTCACTTTCAGGGTTAGGACCTGGGAAGCCTAGCCCAGCAGTTCTATCTCTCCCCATTAAGCTGTAAACCAGACACTTAGCAATGGAGAGAGATGTCTCCAGCATCATTAGCATTTATTATAAATAATAGAGACAGAGCGGCTAGGTGGCACAGTGAATAGAGCACCGGCCCTAGAGTCAGGAGGACCTACCTTCTCCCCTCCAAAAAGCAAAAAAAAAAGACTATATAGATATAGACATCAGGTTTACACTACTGAAAGAGGAAGTTTCTCTCCTTCCTTCCCACTGAATGGGATACTTCTGGGCCAAAGCCATGAGGAGTCAATCCCCAAGGTCATATCGAAGATATCTTAAATATGGGGCATTCAAATAATCTCAGTCCCTTTATCAACAACTCTGTGTTCTCCTCTAGAATTCCCTGTGACAACATATTCTAAGGAATGACCTCCATGTAACTTCCCTGCTCATGAATTTCCAGTCATTTCTCATTGTCTTCACGGTAAAAGCAACAGCTACTTAGCTTGGCATCCAAGACATTTAACAATTGGGTCCCAGTCTTAGTTTTAATGAACTTTCTTTGATTATTCAAGTACATCTCTTAGTTCCCTGTGTCTGGCCTGCCTGACCCTTCCTTCTCTGCCTATCCAAATACAATTTATTTTTCAAAGCATGACTCAGATTCCACCTCCTCCATGAAGCCCTCCCTAGTTGACCCAACCTTTGCTAAGATCTCCCCTCCTTGTGGTAGGTTATTATATGGATCACATATAATGGAATTTGTTATATTGAATTTAAGACTTTGGTTAATAGAGGGGCAGTTAGGTGGCACAATGAAGATAATACTGATCCTGGAGCCAGGAGGAATGGAATTCAAATTCAACCTCAGATACTTACTAGCTGTATGACCCTAGGCAGGTCATTTAACCCTAATTGCCTTAAAAAAAATACTTTACTGAATATGCATATATTTTGTGGTATTGATAGAGGGCTGGAATTGGATACAGGAGACCGGAATTCAAGTCATACCTCAAATACTCATTACATGCATGATCACGGGCAAGTCACTTCTCAGAACCTGTTTCTTCATCTGTAAAATTATCATTAATAACTGTTTCATTGATTTTTCAATCATGCCTGACTTTTCATGACCCTGTTTGAGGTTTTCTTGGCAAAGATATTGTAGTGGCTTACTATTTTCTTCTACAGCTCATCTTACAGAGAAGGAAACTGAAGTAAATAGGGTAAAGTGACTTTTGCCCAGGTCACATAGCTAGTAAGTGTCTGAGGACAGATTTGAACTTGGGAAGAGCAGTCTTCCTGATTCCAGCCCCAGTACTCTAGCTACTGCACCACCTAACCAGCAGTTCTCAACACGCGGGTCATGACCCCTTTGGGGGTCAAACGACCCTTTCACAGGGGTCGTCTAAGACCATCAGAAAACATATTTCTGATGGTCTTAGGAACCAAGACACCACTCTTCTATCCATCTCCAGGCAGGTCTGCCCACATGCAGATACGCCCACATATGAGTATTAAAGGGTTGGCATTAGGAAGGTTGAGACCACTGAGTCCTAACTGTTTTACATAGATTATGTCATTTAAGCCTCACAACAGTCTTGTGAGATTGATACTACAGGATATTATCATTCCCATTTTAAAGATGAGGAAATAGACTCACAGCGGTGGAGTCACTGGTCCATGGTCACACAGCTAGTGTAGGCTTTGGATCTAGAACTTTCTGACTTGAAAACATTTTCCCTAAGGCAATGTAAGTTATTTCCCATACATAAATGTGAGTTATTAATCTCTCTTAAGCTAGATTTTAAACTCCTTAGGCCAAAGAGCATGACATTAATTAGTCAATCCAACAATCAACCAATAAGCATTCATTAAGTACTTACTACCTTCTGGGTGCTTACTAAGTGCTGAGGATACAAAAGAAAAAAAAAAATTCCCCTGCCTTCAAGGAGTTTGCTACCAGACTCAAAGGTCTGTGTTATACTCTTCTCCCTCAGCTAGTTAGTATTCAAGAAATACTCCTTGAAATAAATTAAATCCACTACAATTTATGATATTGAATGCTCTTCAGAGAAAGCAGGCCATAGACTGAGGCTTACTAAATCTTTGAGCACATCAAAGGGTTTTGGGAAAGGGGCACTTGTTACTTATTGGGTGGGACCTGTGCATTTTCATGCCTGGATCGCTTATATTCAGCTTTAGGATAATGAGATGTCAGAGCTGGAAGAAACCTTAGAAGTCTACTCCAACTTCCTCATTTGACTTGATAAAACTGGGGTGGGCAGAAGTGAAATTATTTGTCTAAGATATGGATGCTAGGTGGTGCAGTAGATAGAGCATCAGGCCTGTAATCAGGAAAATCTGAGTTCAAATCCAGCCTGAGACACTTACTAGCCATGTGACCCTGGGCAAGTCACTTTAACCCTGTTTGTCTCAGTTTTCTCATCTGTAAAATGAGCTGGGGAAGGAAATAGCAAACCAGTCAATATCTGCCCAGGAAACTCAAATGGGGTCCCAAAGAGTTGAACACAGCTGAAATGATTGACTGACAACAACCTAGGTAGAACTGTTCTTTGTTTGGCATTTGTCCTGCCTTGCTCATTAGACAGAAGTCCCCCAAGGTAGGGGACATGCCTTGTGTTTCTGCCATATATCTCCTTCACCCCTAAAGCTACTCCTACAAGTCTCATCACACATTTCAAGCTGAGTAGAACCTGATCAGTGATTCAACAAACATTATTTAGTCTCCTGCTGTGTTCCAAAGACTCTGAGCTGGGACTTAAAGTTAAGCCTTTTGAGTCTTTTTCCATGTTTTCGATTCCGTTGCTCAAGGCCAACCATGATATTAATCAGATATAACATGGATAATAATGGTAGACTGGGGGAGGCAACATGGTACAATCAAAAGATCTCTGAATTTGGTATTAAAGGATCATGATATGAAGAGAATCACTATGAAGGAATGAGGGACTCTTTCTGCAGAAAGAGATTAAAAAAAAGAAGACTGTTAACATCCATCCTTAGGAAGCACCTGGTCTGAGGGAGGAGACAAAGTTCCACCCACCAACCATACACATACACACACTGGCTCCTAGTTTTTGGTAAAAGACAGAATCAATTCTAAAATGAAGGGAGAGAGGAAGAAAGAAGGAAGGAAGGAAGAAGAGAGAAAGTGAGAAAAAGAGGGAGGGAATGAAGAAAGAGAAGGGGAAAGTGGAATGGGGAACAGGGAAAAGAAGAAAGGAGGGATGGAGAGAAAAGGGAAGGAAAGGAAACAGTCAAAGGAGAGGCCTTGAAGGGAAGGTAGAAGACTTCCAAATCAATTAGGAGTTTCCAATAAGGTGTGTCTCTGTGAATTTGTGTGTGTGTGTGTGTGTGTGTGTGTGTATGAATATGAGTGTATTTTGTGAGGGTAAGTATGAAGAGAGATGATCCCTCCTTTGGGTAGAGGCCCTACCACATATCTTGGACCTAAGGAAATCCATTATCACTGAACTATGCATTTTAAGTGTCCTATCATGCTCAGAATGAACCCCTATGCTCCTGTTATTCTCCCTAATGATGACGTTGTAAAACATAAAGATCAAAGAAAGGAGAAGGAATAGCTCTGGCTCTGGGTTCCTGTAACTTACTGTATGTCTCTGAAAAGGCATTAGAGAAACAGGAAAATGGATTTTTGATGCTGATGCTGCATAAACAAGCTTCCCAGGAAAAGACATATTTTAATGCCATTTTAAAGATGAAGAGGGGAGAGATTAAGCTCCTAAGTCTACAGTATTTGGGGCCCTTTTGCCTCCTAGCCCTATCTTGTCAACATTGGCAAGGAAGCTGAACTCAGTTAATGGGCAACTTAAGAGTGAGGTATAAATATATGTAAAGAGTGGAGGGTATGAAGGAGGGAGGGGGAGGAGATTGCCCCACATTTGTGCTTTCCCTGGAATGACAGGACAGAGCCAAGGGAAAAGAGGTAGGATTTCAGCTGATTTAATGGAGGGAAAAAAAAATCCTAATTAAGGTTCTAAACCAGAGAAATTTGCCTTATAAGTGTCTATCCCAAAACCAGAGCCTGCAGTAATTCTATTCAAGGTATTTTACCTCTGTCTATAGGGCCAGCCCAACACTTGCGCCAGGATGCTGAGCAGAGATTCTCAAACTCTCCACTTTGCCCATGACCTTGTACTCAGATATCCTTGTACATGCTCCTTGTACTCAGATAACCCCCCAACTTCCATAATGTCTTGACCTCTGGAGTAAGTAACTTCATTTTGATTTCAGATCCTGTCTAGAGAGAAAGGGGAAATCCCACAAAAATAAAAACAAAACTTTTTTGAAGGGAGCCAGTCCAGTCTACCATCCTTACATACCAACAGTTATTCAATAAGGATTTAATAAGCACCTTCTATGTGCTATTCTAGGTACTGGTTATACAAAGATAAAAATGTAATTGTCCTTGCCCTCTCAGAGCTTATATTCAACTGGAAATACACAAATACAAAGAAAGCAGTTTCATAGGGGAGGTGGTAGTAACAGCTGGGATGGGAAATTAAGGAAAAATTTCCTGTAGGAGTTGTCATCGAAAGGAGCCTTGAAGGAAGATAGAGATTCTAAGTAGTAATGAGAAGGAAGTATGTTCTGAGAATGAGAGATAGTCTCTACAAAAACATCATGTGCAGATGACAGACCTGGTTGGTTGGAACATTGAGTTTGTGAGGAGGAAAAATGTGAAATCATTCTTTAAAGATAGGTGGGAGTCAAATTGTGAAATGCTTTACATGCATAGCAAAAGAGTCTATATCAGTAGTTCTCAACCTTCCTAATGCCATGACCCTTTAATACTTGTATGTGGGCGTATTTGCATGTTGGCAGACCTGCCTGGAGACAGATAGAGGAGCGATGTCTCAGTTCCTAAAACCATCGGAAATATGTGTTTTCCCATAGTCTTAGGCCACCCCTGTGACCCCTGTGAAAGGGTCATTCAACCCCCCAAGGGGTCGCGACCCACCAGTTGAGAACCTCTGGTCTGTGTCTTATTCTATAGACAATAGGAAGCCACAGAAACGTCTTGAGCAAGAAGTGATATGGTGACCCATGTTAGATTGTAACATTGTCAGTTTACTGGCTATGTGAAGAATGGAGAATGGGAAAGATTGGAAATGGAAAGGCTCATTCATTAGAAGTAATTCAGGTGAGATGCTATGAAGGTCTGAACATGTCAGCTATGTGAGTAAAAAAAGGGGGGAAGATATGAGAAATGTGGCAGTTAAATTGACAGGATTTGCCAACTGATTGAATATTTGAGGGGAGCAGTGGGGGGAGGGAAAGAGATACAGTACTGAGCCTTGGGGGACTTTATTACGAAGCAGAACTTGGATGACAATACATCAAAAGAGACTAAGGAATGAGTAAGCGAGCAAGAAGAGAACAAAGAGACAGCAGGTTTACAAAAAAAAAAAAAGGAATGAGAAAGGATTTATGAGGGGATAGCCAACCATGTTAAATACTGCAGAGGTCAAGAAGGATGAGAGCTGAGAAAAGACATATTACTAGCAACTTCATAAAGAGCAGTTTTAGTTGAGTGATGAGATTTGAAACCAGATCAAAAGAGGTTGAAACATGAGTTAGATGAAAGGAGGTGGAGACAGTGAGTATAGAAGGGTTTGTGGTTGTTTTTTGTTTGTTTGTTTTTCCCTAGCAATCTGGCTCCTAGGGAGAGAAAGAACCCTGGGGTAGTAAGCTGTGATAGTAGTAATAGAGTAACTGATTGGAGGTCATAGTGAAGAAGAAAAAAAAAGATTTAAGAACAAAGAAGCACAGGGAATTAGGGATACATAGGAGGTTATGGTCAGATAGAGGAATTGTAAAGTTCTTGAGCACATAAGTAGAACTTATTGGTGGTGAGATGAAGTATCTGATGATTCCTGTATATGACTGATATTGAGGGAAAGTGTTGAAAAGACTGATGAACTGGAAAGTCAGGGATATTTGAAGAGACACCATGATGTATTTTGAGTTGGAAGAACAAGAAAACTGTATGGCAGGTATTGAACTACTTGAGAAGAAGAGCCCTAAGGTTACTATGAGGCTACTCATAAAGTACTTATAACCTCACCTACTAATGTCCTACACCTTTACACTGTTTCACATCTCAGCAAAGCCAGAAAACCCAAACGATTGCCTCTCCAGCACAAATTCCTTTAAGAGAAACAAATCAAAAGCAAAACAATCGTAATCAGACCTTACTTTATGTGACAATTACTTTTCTGAGCAATAGAATGAAAAAAAAATTGAAATCAGATTTGTGGAAACTGAATCATATTTTCCCATGACTTCTCCTGTCATTTCAGGACTAAGTAACTTCATTTCTGGTGGACATATAAATTCCTCCTAATTTTGTAGCAGTAAGTGAATCAACAAGTATGTATAAAGTGCTTACTATGCACTAAGAACTATGCTAATACAAATGCAAGAAGAAAAAAAAAGCCCAACATCCCCTGTCCTCAGTGATGTTACATTCTGATGGGGAAAGATAACACATAAAAGGGAAGCTGAAAAGGGGCAGAGAAAAGGAAGGAGAAGAATGGGACATGGTAGATAAGTCCAGGGAATCAGGATTGATTGGTCTGGGCCCTTTCCCAAAATGGAGGTTCTGGGCAGGATTTACCAATAGAAGGGACCTGTAGGAGCTAAGGCCCAGTGCCTTAGTATGTCTATATCCACCACTGCCACCACCCCTACTGTAAATTTTAGTTACTTAGCCCTTCTGTGTCACAATTCCCTCAACAATCTAGCAAAAAGAAAGACTTTCTCTACCAACCTCACAGTGATAGATGGTTCACGTGATGCATTAGCTATGGAAGCATTTTGAGATGTACAAAATGAAACATGAAGGGATAATGATGATGCTTATTGTAATAGGTATTATTATCATCCACTAAAATTCTGCTCTGATGACTCATAGAGATAACTTTGGGTTATCGTAGACTATACCAGTTAAGTGTAAGTTTTAGCAAGTCCAAGCAAGAAAGGATTTGACTTATTGTTGCTCCCTTCAGACCACTGGTCCTCCGGATATTCTGCCATTGGCTACCTAATCCGTTCAGTTTGGGAGCCTCCACCCAGAAATCTCACTGGTCTGATTGTAGAGTCAGTCAGTGCAAAAACATCCACCTTCCTAATGCATTACCACCCTTCTCCTCCCCACCCCTCCAACACCTGCCCATAGTCACTTTCTATCTCCTAGGTCCTGCATCAGTAATCAAATTAATGAGGCCATTATTTCTGAAAGGGTTGCACCAGTTGTCTACCATTTGGCTCCCTTTATCATCCCAAACCAAACACATCTCTGGTTGCTACTCTGAAATTAGTATTATCTTCTCCTATTAGAACATAAGCTCCTTGAGGTCAAGGACTATCAATGCAGTTTTCATTTGAATTCCTAGTACTCAGCACATTGCTTCCAGTGTTATAAATGCTTAATAAATGCTTTCCACTCTTTCTTTCATTCATCTAAACTTTTAAAGAGGCAACTCGGCACCACAGTGTGGGATGCTAGGAGATGACTTGTTTTATCTATGTCAGGACATATCTTGTAATACATAGTTGGGCTAGTTGGACTATAGCTGGAATTGGTGGAGGCAAAGCTCAAACTGATAAAAGTGAGATCCCTTGGAACATGAAAGAATGATCACAATAAACACTTGTCAATAAGGGAATCTATGTTTTATAAACCAAAATTTCCCTTTTGGTAATTTAAATCATTTGTGTGTACAAATGTAATAAAATCACATATTGTATTGTAGGCATTCATTTACTCTTCAAAATGGTAAAGCAATGGAGTTGGGGGAGTGTAATGGTAATTAATTTAAATTTGAAGACCCTTTTTTGTTATGTCAAGTAAGCAGGTACTTAGCCCTTAGTAACTAATCAAACCTCTGTGGCTAAGAGACAGAGGATGTGAACTCTGTCTCCTGTTGCTGACCTAACAGGAAGGGTTTGGCTGAAACAGGAATCCAATGCTTTGTGTGTATATAAGAAGAGCCCCAGAGAGAGATAGTCAGAATTAGAATTTTTCTTCTGGCAGGCTCCTGGTGGAGGGGAGAGAAAGTTTCTCTCAGAGAGCATCTGGAAGCTAACTGAGAACTGAGAGAGGATTTCCTTGAGACCAGAATCTGGTGAAGGCTGAAGTTGCTGCTAAGAAGGCTGCCTGGAAGGCTAAGATTTCTTCTGGGTCCTGGGGCAAGCCAAACTGCTGGAGGACTGAAGAAGCATGACTGGGATAAGACTTTGTGGTTTGGTTGAGCCTTGAATTCTCAGGAACAGAAATTTTGAAGGATTTGAGATGGACTGGACCCTGTGAACTCCAGTATGGAGCAGGACCTACCCAGAGAGCTGGACAAGGAACTGGGAGCTGTCTGCCATTGAACCCAGGTGAATTCAGTTTGGTGAATCCAGGTAGAATCTGGGACCATGGAAGGGGATCCAGGGGACCTGAGAACTGGCTTCAAGTCAAGATGAAGAAAAGGCCTCTCCTTGGATATTGAGTGTGGTGATGAAATTGAAGTTTATTAGAGACCAAGGGGTGGAGAGTTTGTGTAATTTTCTAAAGATTGTATTTAGTGATTAACAATACTTAGTGACTGATTGCTAGATAAGTGACTGATTAAGTTAACCTATAATTGCCCCATGAGTGGAAGACTGACTATTGTATTTTGAAATGACTGAATGACTGAGAAAGGAGGCAAACCTCAGGGGTACCAGATGATTGTTCTTTTGTTCTTTGTTTTAAATACTGTGACTTTGGTGAAAAAAAAATACTTTGGTGAAAACTATGTGGCCATTTTAATGATAAGTTGTTATGAACACTATCTTGTGATTTTCTTTGATAAGATGTAATTTTGTGTATATTGTATCTTAATTTGTTGTGAATGTTTGCCTTGATTTGTTATGGAATAGAGTATTCACTATACTGTATAATCAGAACCTTAAAAGCTGTTCACAACAGCATTCTTTTGGGAAGCTGCTCATGCACGGCATTACAGGGAGGGTATAGGATGCTGCCTATAAATGGGTCCACTGTCTTCTTGTCTTGCTGATTTTAGCCATTTAGCAGCACTTTGAGTTCTCTTGACTAAGATTTCTGGGTACTTGTCAGGGAAAAAAAAGTGTGGGAGAGAGTCTAGGAATAGCTCTGGAGCAGTTAATTTCATAAACTTTTCATTGGCTATGGTAACTTCCTAAACTCTTTCCCCAAGATGCCCAACATTTCACTGGGAGAACAGTCCAAGCCAGTTGTAGGCATGGGGCACAAAAAGCCTTTGAAAGCTCACATTAGCTCTGGCTCTTCAGAAGAAATATAAAAATGAATTGGGTGGGATATGGCAGAAGTACAGAAAAAGGTAGGGTCATTTGAATTAGGGAAGAGAATTTGGAGATGCTTCTGCTATCCATGTAGGTAGGTCAGTCTTTTCCTTTTCATGCACACCCAAGGATGGCCTTTGGTATCCACAGCTAGTGATACTTCATGGACTAATCAAGTAATAGAATTTCAGAGCTAGTAGCACCTATTCATTTTGCAGGTGGGAATACTGGGGCCAAGAGAAGTAGCTGAATGATATATATTGCAGAGATGTCAGACACTGAGTGTGTAGCAACACTCCCAGTTGCAGTAAAATTAGATCAAAATGTAATTGGGAAGAACTGAACAAAATAAAATAAAACAAAATAGAATGTAGATAATGTTAATGTGTGATTTTCTAAGTCAATGTGCACCTTCAGAGGCCCATAGTATGACTTAGTGACCACCATTTCTACTTGAGTTTAACACCACTAGCATGGTGGATAGAGAATGCTGGACCTGGAATAGGGAGGCTCTCAATTTTAAGTCTTGTTGGCTGTGATTTTCCATTAGTAACTTAATCTCTGTCAGTCTTAATTTTTGCACTTATAAAATGGGAATAATGATAGCACCTACTTCACAGGATTATTGTGAGAATCAAATGAGTCCATACATGAATTCATCACTTTGCACATCTTAAGGTGCTGTATAAAAGTTAGCTATTACAATCAAGTGACTTCTTTAAGGTCACTCAGCAGATTAATGGTAGAGTAAGGATTAGAATTTCTGTGTACCAAGGATGACCATTTTCACAAAACAATAACACGCTATTCCAGGTGTCAATTATCCTATATCTATAACTCTTCCATATCTCTAACAAATCTCAGTTGTCAGGCAATAACATTTGCTGAAGTAGATAATTTTCATTTTCACTTCTTTATTATTACTTCCTCTAGGCATTCTTGTCAGTCTGGGCACAATGGGGTAAAATGACCCTTCCTTTGCTTTCAGTAGAAATTGTAGGTGAATGTGGTGCTGTCAGTATTTAATGATGAAACACTTGTGGGTGTGTTGGAGGATGGGATGGTGCCAAATGATTCACTGTGTGAGAACACAGGGAAGTGAGTATATGATTACTGATTCCAGGAATCAACCTGGGACCAGAACTCACTGAAAAGTTAGTGAAATTTAGTTAAAAGGATATTCAACTTTTAAGCCCAAAGGGTTTTTTCAAGACTAGTAAGGAGGAGCCATTCATCAGTCTCTCTCTCTCTGGAAACATCACAGTGGCTGACCATGTGGTTGGGAAGATGGGTGGGACCTAAATCCTCATTGGTTGAGGATAGAAGCTAATTAACCTCACATATTGTGCCAGCTATTTAAAATTAGTTTAGGAATATCTTGATGTAAGACTTTGATGCTCCTTAATTCTACTAGAAAAGTTCACTTGAAAAATCCAAGCTGAATGTGTATTGAAATAAAGGAGGAATCAGGTAGAGACCAACAGAATCTGGAGAAAGATGGAGATAAAGGAGAGATGATAGTGATAGAAAGATTAAAGGGACTTCTATCATAAAAACTTTGGATTCTAGGCCCAAGAGAAAGGTATAGTAATGACCAGATCTAAGGCAGTGACGAAGAATAGACAGGTGGGTCCTAGTGCCCTGAAAGAATTCACTCGGACAATCTCCAAGTTAGAGAAAGGCATTTATTGGGGTAATGCACCCAGCAGACCTGCTCCCATAGGATGCAGAGAAACAGCAGGCTCTCCTTCCTGTGAGAGGCAGAGAAATTGGCCAAGTTAGGTGTCTAGTCTACATATAGTTTGATGGGATAGGGAGAAGGGGAACAGGAGAAGGAAGGAGAGGCAAGCATGGCTGTGGAATGCTTGGGATATCAGGTAGTCCACACGTGGCTTTGTCATACAGATAAGCAAGAACAAGAAAGAGGTAAGAGTTGTTCTGGAATGTGAGGTAATTAAGGGGACTTTGTGAAAGCACACAGATTAGTCCAAGTTAGAGGATTTCAATGCATAGTCTTCTTTGATCACTTTTCTGGCTGGTCACATGCTGCATCTTATCTCTTATCTCATATCCTGCATCCTGTTTTCTCCATCTGCCTCAATCACTCCTTCCTCTCTCATAAGTAGGATACAAGTCACCTTTTAATCTAGTCTAAATCTCATAACTCCAAGCCCATAAATTCTTTCCAGTATTTCTAGGGAAATACAAAAAAGTAAAAAAAAAAAAAAAAAAAGACCAAGTTCCTACCCTTATGGAGCATAGGATTTAAGGGGAAAGGTTTTCTTAAGTGGATACTAGTATCAAGATTGAGAATAAAAGTGAAAATTTTCAACAACAACCAAAAATCTACAAAACTACACTATAATCCATGCCTGACTTTCTGACCTCCCACACAATAGGCACATACCTTTGTTCTCTTCCCCTTATAGGAGTAAGGGAGATAGCAGCAGAGTCCTCAAACTTATACAAGCATTCTAAAGTTAATTGTCAACATCCCCAGACTGTCTCTAGTAGAAAGTATGCTCTTGGAGAACTTCCATTGTCTCATTTTAGTCCTTGCATCTCCAACACCCAGCACAAACACAGTTGGTGTTTAATAAGTATCCTTTGAATTTGAATTGAACTGAATTGGATGCCTCAACTTGTTCTCTGCTTCACAGGATCAGTTATGCCCCTCTCACCACTTCAGGAATTCACTGCTCTCATTATTTCTCTCCCCTTTTCCCTTAATGAGAGCCTACTCAGGAAAAGATCATATATCAATTATCTACACTTTAGTGTGAACAAGGTTGTCATGTACTGCCACTCCAAAGAGATTTGCATCTTAAGACTTCCCTCATGGCAAAAGTTAAGCTTTTGTCATCTGGCAAATTAATTTCTAATATCAATTGGGGAAGAATTCGAGGTGGAAGGCAACAGATAGTGGGGTGCCTTGGTCTCCCTGAAAGAATAATTAGGTCCATGTCAGATTATGCTTCCACTGAAGGCTGAACTATAGAAAGCTAGTTACTGTTGAGAGATGAGACAGTTTCATTTCTGATGGAGAATACATGGTCCTTGTATTTAGGGAGGGACATTCAGATGGTTAGGATCTGTTTTCTGTCTTTGAAGAGCAAAGGAAACATATTGAAGTAGGAAAAAAAGTAAGCAAACAGACAAAGGAAATGTTCAGCCAAATAGCATTTATTAAGTGCCTGTCTACTACAAGACAAAAAAGAGAAAGAAGGAAGAAAGGAAAGGGAAGGGCAGGGCAGGAGGAAGGGAGGGAAGAAGGGAGAGAGAGAGGATGGAAAGGAGTTACTCTCTTTTTCTTATATTTCACACACAAACTAGCAAAGAGTAGTGTAGACGGGAGATATTCCACAGAATCCTATGGTTTCGATAAAGATTTGCTAATTGAGTTCCAAAGTGACTAACTCAGCTAAAAGACCAAAGATAACATATACTGCTTGTCTCTTGACAAAGAGGTGATAGAATGAGACATATATATTTTTGGACATGGCCAATATTGAAATTTGTTTTGTTTGAATATGATCCATTCACCCAATGTGTAAGTTGGGGGAGGGGGAACAGATGTGAGAGAATATAAATTTGTTAATTGAAAAAAGATTATTTTAAGTGACTACCTTAGAAAGTAAGGACCACATGAATGTAAAATCCTTGAGGACAGAAATTAGATTTCTCTCTTCTAGCTAATACAACCAATTATTTTGTGTTTAGATATTAATGGATGATAATGGCTTAATGTAGACCTTCTCAAACTTGTCCTGAACTTTCTCCACATTCAAAGAGATGTCAGCAGGGTAGTTCCATGATAAAATGTTGATGTTAGCAACATATTTCTTCCAAAATATTAAATATGAACTTGTATATTTGTTTTTAAAATATTCATTACATATGACAATCTTCTAGTAAGAAGATAAGTTTATATCCTTTTGTAACCAGATCTCCTGGACCAGCATCTTGTAACAAAGAGGTGATAGACAACATACATGATTATTGTAGATTTAGAATCGAGGAGGGTTCTTAGAGAAACTGTCTTGAGCAGAGGCTTTTAACATGGGATCTGCTTTTTATTTTAATACTTTTTTATTTTAATTTAATTTAATTTTATTTTATTTTAATACTTTGTTATTTTATTTTTTTATTTTTATTTTAATACTTTTGTCAATTATTTTTTTATTTTTTTGTTTTATTTTTATTTTAATACTTTGCTTTTTATTTTAATACTGTTAATTATATTTTGATAAAATTAGTTTCGTTTGCCATCTTATGTGTTTTATATTATGTGTTTAAAAACATTTTTCTGAGAAGGGATTCATTCATTTCACCAGACTGCCAAAGAAGTTCATGATGCACAAAAAAGTGGTTAAGAATCCCTAATTTAGTCCAGCTCCTTTATTTTATGGATTAGGAAATTGAGGCCCAGAATAGGCCTCAGGGGAAGTTACTTTCCCAAGTCATATAGGTAATAAATAAGTAGCAAAGCAGACACTTGAACCCAGATTGTCTGACGCCAAATCTAACATCATTTCCAAACACTGTTCCTCACTGGTGGGGGTGAAAGAATATATTTTTTAGCAGAACTTTCAGCACTTCTCCTATCACATTGTGTAGGTAGGAGGTATCAAACACACATCCCCCAGGGAGCATTTGCAACACTCCCTAGAGTCTATGAAATTAGATTAAAATGTAATTGGGAAATATTTAACAAAATTAATAAAAAATGCAATAAAACATAGATAACATTACATTTTAAAACTAAGTCAATAAGTCAAAAAGACTCTTTTTGTACAAATTAGTGGCCCCATTTTTATTTGAGTTTGGCGTACTGGTGTATTATGTTTCTACAGGGCAAACTCTGATTACTCTGATGACTTTGTACATCAATAAGGATTTATTAATTACCTACTCTGTAGAAGGCATTTTTACAGACCAATGGCACACCCCATTTTTTTTTTTGGTCATATTTAAGGAAGGCTTAAAATATGGATAGAAACTTGTTTGACTGAAAAACAGTAAAACCATCTAAGTGACAGATAGTTTGAATAAAGCTGATCCCATGTCTTCTCGGTGCTGTTTCCTTTTCTTTTCCTTTCCTTTTTTTGATAGTGAACTCCTTGAGGGCAGAGATATGGCCATACCCAATCCACACACTGCTCTCTTGGGCAATAATTGAAGGAAAAAGAAAACAAAAAGAAACAGAAGCATCTCTGATTGGAGACCAGTACAGAAGCTATTTTATGTCTAAAATCAAGATAAGGAGCAAGAAGAGATCTATGATCAAACCCCAGACACTGACAAAAGTGCTGAGGGGAGTGAGTTTGTGAGCAAATCTTGGTTCATCATTCCTCTCCAATGAGAATGACCATGGTGGACTTATTCAATTAAAACAGGATCTGAAAGTTTTGGATAAGACTTCTGGACTTTGAATCTTACTTCTATTCTAAGTTCTGTTCCATGTATAACCTTGGCTAACTTATTAAACATCCTGAGCCCCAGTTTCCTTTTTTTTAAAGGGGGAGGAGGGGTTCATGATAATATCCTCTCAGGAATAAATGAAATAATGTATGTCAAGCCCTTTGTAAATTTCTGAGTCCGATTATGATTGTAGGTGTCCTCTTCATTATCTCTGGAGGACAATATCTTAATGAGGTATTGAAGGAGCGTTCGGGATTTTGGTGACTCTAATTTTCCATGTAAGCATGATGTTGTGAAAGGCTTCATGGAAGATGTTGGGACTTCTACTGAGCTTTGAATGAGTAAGGTTTGGTTCAGTAGAGATAGGAAGGGTTGTCCAGGTGGAAGCAGAGCATGAACCAGATCTTGAAGGTAGGAATGTTCATGAAAAATGTTGAGATGGATAGTGAGGGGAGTTAGGCAAAAGCAGGGGAAACACTTCCAAAACCCTCCATTTAATGCTCTCTCAAAGCTGAGATATGCAATTGAAGCCATTTAAAGTTTCCCAGCCGCCCCTGACTCCCCCTCACCTGAACAGCAAGATTTTCACCTGCAGCTATTGCTGGCGTAGGAGATAACACCATGTTTAATCCTTCTAAATTGGACATGAATTATTCAAAGGAATTTTTAAAAAATCCTCTCCTAATAAATGTGACTCTTATGGTCTGTAATATCTGATGATTAGCAAGAGAGAAAATGAGATAGTTGGTGCCAAGAGAACTCTATAACTGAAATGTTTCAATTGAGATGAATGAGATCCTATCATGTCTCCGTGCCTCATACAACAAGCCATTGCCTTATCTAGCTTTTCTTACAAGGATGTCAGGGATATTTACCAACTAAACCTTCTTAGTGAATTTCATGACCCAGGATAGGTCCAACACATAGGTAGAGTAAGGGGTAGCCTTCATGTAATGATGTAAGGAGCATCCAAATGCCCTACCTAATCCCACTTATCTCCTGCATGAGCCTGCCGTAGACAGAAGTAACCAAATTAGACTACATAGTTAGGAATAAAAGCTGATGTCAGGAAAGGATTGAATAGAAGGAAGGGATGGTCTCCAAAGGCTCCTGATAGTAATAAAACTCACATTTATAGAGCACTTTAAGCTTCACAATGTACTTTACTCACAATAGCCCTGCAAGGTAAGCTAATAGAAATACTGTTTATCCCCATCTTACATGTGAGGGCATCATACTTTGTGTAGTGTCTGGCCAATAGTAAGAGTCTAATTAATGCTTGCAGACTTGGCTAAATGAGGGAACTGAGACTCAGATTCAGCCTTGCCTGTGATCACACAGTTAGTAATTACCAGAGCCAAGGTTTAAAACTGCTGAATCCACATCCAAGACTTGTTCTCCTGAATCATAATATTTTCCCAGCTGGCTATCAAGACAGATCAGGCTATTAGATTATCTAGTTGTCTCCTTAGATGACACAAAGAACCCAAAAGGATGAGTTATAAGATAAAGAAAGCCCTATAGGACAAGACATGGCAGTTATAAATC
Organism: Pseudochirops corinnae; assembly: GCA_028646515.1. Lineage (NCBI taxonomy): Eukaryota > Metazoa > Chordata > Mammalia > Diprotodontia > Pseudocheiridae > Pseudochirops > Pseudochirops corinnae. Next base: position 47,924,025 of record CM053587.1, on the reverse strand, counting down.
CTAGGTGTTAGAATTACTGGGTGATGAGAGTAGGAGCAAGGCCAGCAAAGGAAGAAGAGGCTCGTTATCTATTTGAGGAGGGAGGAGCAGCTTGGTAGAATGGAAAGAAACCCAGCTCTAAATATGAGTCCAAATGCTGCTTATTTATTATTTAAATGATTTTGGATAAGTCATTTGATGTTCTCTGGTCTTACTATCCTTATCCATAAACTGAGGGAATTGGAATAAAGAACCTTGAGGTCTCTTCCAATTTTAGATCTATGACCCTAAGTGGAGCTTCTTTCCCTTCTCCTTCCTGGGGTGGACCCTATCAGAATGTATCAGTTCTTCCTTGTCTTGATTCTGTTCCTTGCTCCAGGGCATCAGGGTCAATGCTTTGAGTCTATCTAGTGGAACCTGCATTCTAAGGGACGGACATTTAATTTTTTTCCTCAAATGTAGGGGGGAAAATGTGTTTATTCCAGGAGCTCATACAATATCTGTGCTCATCAGGTATCTGAGAAATAAAAACAGCCTTCAGTAATCTTGACTCTATGATGTAATGTAGATGATTTGATCAATTTCTGTCATTATGTTGAGGTTTAGGTTTAGGGGTATTTGGGACCCCAAAATGCTGACATGCTGGGTCCTGCTGAATGAATCCGATTCAAGCCATCTCTTAGCCAAAGAAAAGCAAAGTTTATTAAAGATTTGCCATATTGGGTAGAATCTTAAGGAGCCTGAGCATTTGTAACGCTTGAATTGACAACCTGTCCAAAGTGACTCTCAGCTAGATTGAATCTAGCTAGATTGAATCTCAGCACCTTCATGGAGGCAAGGTGGATCTTATATACAGAAAGACTATGGAAGAGATCTGGGGTAGTCTAGTGGTCTGGGGTGATTGAGGAGGGGTTTAGGGAGGGTCTTGAGAATGTATCTAAGGAGAATCTTGCTGGGACTGGAGTGACAAGAGGTCAGATTCCCAGGAACCAAGAGAATGGGATTTTGATGGGATCCACTGTGGGAAGCAGCCAGAGGCAATCTGGAGGTAACAGACAATGGAGGGCCAGGTTAGTTTAAGGGTGACAGATCTGGGCATGAAAAAGCCAGATTAAGTGGGAAAATTCAGGAGAGTTCAAGGTGGGGTTTCCCAGGGCCTATGGACAAATGGGACTCAAATTCTTTTGGGGTAAAAGGAAAAGATTTCAGCTTGGGCCCATACCCCATCAATTACATCTTCTGTTCCTTTGTCTCTTTGGTACCCAGATCAGTACCCTCCACACAGTGGGCACTTTATCAGTTAGACAATGCATTCATTAATTAAGTGAAAGAGCACTGTACTGGGCATGGTGAGACTTTGCTTCTAGTCCCTCTGCTGTGCTACTAGCCAGCTGCCTAGCTTCAGGTAAGTCACCTTTCTAAATCCAATTCTAATCTATGAAATGGAAGGCAACGTTATCTGTCTTGCCCATTCCAGGGAGGAGCTATAAGGGATAGAAGCTTATATTCCTTTAGAATAAAGGCTCCTTGAAAAAAAAGGGGTGTCTTTTTTTTTATTTTTGTCTTTCTATGATTGTTATAAACTTTTCATTTAGAGTTTACCTATGCTAATCCCTGGGACTACAAGTACAAGAAAGTAGGACAATCCTTTCCCTTAATATTTGCCCTTACCTTCCAATTCAGGAAAATGATATATAATTGAGAGCTGATAGCCAAGAGTGGAAGGGCTGGGCAGAACATAGTTGTATAGTTTGGAGATAGCCTGAAAGTGCCATGGGAAAAAAGGTTTGAGCAAGATAGGGTGATAGAGAGTTTACCTTACCATTCAAGTGATTCTGATGGAAGAGTCTAAGGTTTCTGATGGGAAGGTTAAAAAGAGCATGACGATAATAGGCACCTAACAAAGCCTTGCTGAATATAACTTAAAACTAAATTATATAGCTAAAAATAATTTAAAGATGGTAAATAAATTTATATACATACATATATATGTGTATGTATAAAAATATATATGTGTTTATGTATAGAGAGACAGAGAGAGAGAGAGAGAGAGAGAGAGAGAGAGAGAGAGAGAGAGAGAAAGAGAGAGGGAGAAAGGGCTTTCCATGACAGTACTTGTGGTTTCCACTTGGGACATGAAACAGAAAGAAAAATGTGGTTATCTCCATTGTTAGCAAAGTTTAAATTCCTATTGCATATCTGCTCATTTATTAAGGACACCAGTGGCAATGATCTCTGGTAGTGGGGGGACAAAGGGAAATTGTGTTTTGCAGCAATGGCAAACTCTCATAATTTATATCCATAAGCTTGGGGAGGGGGAGTGGTATAAAAGAGCAGTACTTTGGCTCTTATAATTGCAATTTCCTGCTCGTTTCCTTTTCAAATTAGTGGATGTAATTGTTTGGTACTAAAATATGAGCATAAAATATTAGTGACAGGGAACAGACAGGCTTAAGGGACAGTTGCCAAGAACAGCAAAGCCAGAGAAAAAAGGACAAGATCCGGCCTGGCAAAGTATGCTGAAGATGGAGGATGAGAGGGGAGGGGAAAGGTTCCTAACAAAGAGAACCTCAGGCCATCGGCTACTCCTTTTAATGTCCCTTATTTTAAATAAGAGAATTTTCCAGGAGGTTTCATGTTCTTTGCAAATAAAAAAAAAAAACAAACCCAAAACATTAGCTCCTTAGTTCAAAAGGAAGAATGTGGGAGGTGAGGCCAATAATCCAAATTAGAGGTTTGTCACTTGATAGTATTTGCCACAGGGTTGTCTAGGGGATGAGGTACAGGGCTAGCCCTCTAAAGTTGACAGAATTTGTCTTTGCTGTCATCTGTCTCTTCTCTCCACTTCCCTTTCCTCCTTTCTTTCTCCTAAGCTATTTTTCCCACAAACATTAATCTACCATCCTTCCCTTCAGTTGTACACCAAATAATCTCTCCTAAAGTGTCAGTTAATATTACCAGTAATAATGACACTTCTTAGTTACATGTAGCTTTTTGAGGTTTGAAAAGCATTTTGCATAACCTCTCTCAGATGATATTCAAAGGAAGTCCCTCCAGAGCAGTGGTTCTCAACCTTCCTAATGCGACGACCCTTTAATACTCATATGTGGGCACATCTGCATGTGGGCAGACCCTCCTGGAGGCGGAGAGAGGAGCAGTGTCTCAGTTCCTAAGACCATTGGAAATATGTGTTTTCTGATGGTCTTAGGCAACCTCTGTGACCCCTGTGAAAGGATCGTTCAACCCCCCCAAAGGGGTTGCGACCCACAGGTTGAGAACCACTGCTCCAGAGAGTGGAGGTCTGAGGATTTTTGTTCTAGTGATGGAATAGCAGGTAACCCAACCTTCAAGCACAGGCGTGCCTTAGTCAAAGTGTCTCACAGCTTTGTCTACACTCCCCAAACCTAGCATTTTGGACATATTTCTTACATGATGGGAATAAGTATTTGGGAGCAGGCATTGCTTATATGAATCCTTACCTGACCGCTCCAGGCACAAGTAACCTCTCTCTCTTTTGCAATACTGGTGGTTTCTCACAGAGAGCACCCATCAGACATTGCCTTTTATTATAACTTTCATGTTTATTTCTTCCTCCCAAAAATAGGTCATAGGCATCTTTAGTTCTTTATATCTTTTGTACCTCTTCCTTGCATTCTTCTTGGGCAACTGATATTGAATGAACTTACAGTCTTCTGGAGGGTTTCTTCTGTACCTGGGGATTGCCTGATTCAGGCAACATGTCACAGTGGCAAAGAGAGCTGCCATGGAGTCAGGAAACCTGGGTTTGAATCCTGTCTCACACACATATTACCTGCATGACCCTGGGAAAGTCACTTAACCTCTTATAGGCTCAGTTCCCTGATGTACAACATGGGAATGATAATACTTTCACTACCTCTCTCATAAAATTGCTATGAGGAAAGTGCTTTGAAAATTTTCAATTAGCACTGTATTAATGCTAATCCGCATCAGTTGCCAACTGAGTACACGCACTTAGTACATCATGGAAGTAGGCCGATAGCCATGGAAGAAACAATATTCAATGCGAGAACTATATTTATAGCTCTATCAATTCTTCTTGCCAAGAGCTGCCACTCATGTGTTTATATAGCCTGTGTATTTGCAGTGCCAGCAGCTTCAGAGTTGAGATGGCCAAAAAATTCATGAACCTGCAAGATAACCCGTTGGCAAGTCCTTCTGCGCTTAACTAGGCTAGTCCTCTAAGAACAGATACAGAGTGAATCACTGTACAGACATTTGAAGCCTGCTTGGGTTGGTGGGCCCCAACAGATCCATGGCCTAGCCTTTGAGTGACCTGTCTCAACTCCATGCCCTCTGAGTGGAGGACTAGACACTATCATAAGTATATGCACCTCCGTGTATCCGAATCCTAGATTTCTCTGCTAAATGTTGGCAGTTTGATATTGACTGAATTTGACTGATGTCAATGTCCGCACCTCTGAGCTATTGATCCCACCTTCTTTTTTTACCTTCCCTCACCTTCCAATACACACACACACACACACATACACACACACACACACACACACACACACACACACGCATGCATGCACATGCACACAGTAAAACTTTACTACGAGTTCTGAATTCTTAAGGTCCTTACTTATCTAGTAATGTTGTATACAATGCCTTTGACTTTTCTTTTCATCACTTAACTCTTGTAGTGCTGTCTACAAAGCCTTAATAACATATAGGTGAATGTCCAGACCACTGATTTAGCTCATCATTCTAACTTTCTTGAATGGGTACTGCAGATAAACTGAATCCAGAATTGCATTGGAGATAGAGAGCAAGCTGAATAGCATCAGAGAAGTTGCGTGGTGCTTTTAATGTCCCTTAAATCCATCTTTTTAAAGCCAATATTCTTCTCTCATTACCATGTGACTGTAAATCATGGAAAACCAAAATTTCAGAAAGATTGCAAGGGGACCCAAAGGGCATCAGAAAATGACTCGGAAGCATGAGCAAACTGCAGCATATTGCCAGTTATGATCTTTATGAGAAAGTGGCAGGAAAGATATTGTCAAACATGTTTGCCATAGAAAAGGAAGTTCTCATTGACAAAGATTTGAGGAAATATACAAGTCGGAGAAAAAGTTCTGATAATCTGGAAGTAAATGTTTAAATATTGGGTTTTAGGAAGGACCCATTTTGGAGGTAAGAAGTGTCCAAAGCCTGACCTTATGAGTTCTTGACTTAGACAAACAGTTTCTTCTTCCCAGCCTGGAAGGGGCTAAGATTATCTTCAGCTCTGAGTTAAGCTCAGCTATGTGAATATAAGAGGTTGCAAAGAATTCTGCCATGCTGGGAGATGTGGGATCACAAACTGCAGTGATGGCAGGGGCAGCTCATTAAGGTAACCACAGTGGCTATGGCATTCATGTTGATAGAACAACAGCTAGAGTGTGAGACTGGGGAACCAGATGTGGAGGTGTAGTAGTTTATGGGGCTGCTGCCATAGCTTAAGGTGCTGTGGTTGCTTCTGCTTTCAGTGGTCCAAATGGGATGCTGGTCCCTGACTTTCCATTTGATCAAAAAAAAAAAGTGTCAGACTGCAAAGAATGGCTTTTGTGTTTTCTGCAATTTTGTTGTTCCATGGTTCCTAATCACATAGCATAATTGTGAGAATACTCAAAAATTAACTTCTGAAGATGCTGTGATTTACTAACCCTGAGAAGCTCCTTTCAATAACTCCTTAGCGAGTAAGCCCTAGAGGACTGCCTAAATAAGACTGCATTTTGCCAAGTCATGTATGTCTATGTGTGTATATATGTGTGTGTATTTGTGTGTATCTATAGATAGATATGTTTATATCTACACATACACACACATATAGATATACACAATCTATATATGTGTTATACTTAATGAATATATATCTATTCATGTATAGACATATACATGTATGTGTGTATATAATATATAGAGAGAAATGAAAACAGCAGTATCTTTTATTCTTTATATCTTTCCACTATTTTTTTTATTATTGAAATGTTGACTTGTCTGTTATATTCTTCCCTAACTAAAAATATAGGTTAGAAAATGATAAGTGTGTAGGACCTATTAGAGAGCCTGAGAAAGTCCAGAAAAACAGAATCAGTTACAGTGGAACATAGTGAGTCATGGAGGAACCAATAGGTGAGCTGGACTTTGAAGGAGTAAAAAGAGACAGAGATGGGAGGATTAGTCCATTTTATGTATCAGAAACAACATCTTCCGTGTCTTGATAATGATTAACTTAGTATTTAGTAAGTTCCATCAAAGTGATGAAGTTGGTTGTGTGTGTAGACTCTAAAAGTATTCCATTCCAGTTCTGAGAAGGAACTTAGCATCACTAAAGGAATATGAAGTAATGGGTGAGTAAGTGAATTACCTGAGTCCCACAACTGGTATTTTAATGACTGTTACTGATTAAAAATTAACATTTCCAAAGAGAAGGGCAGAATTGGGAAGCCAACAACTCTTTAAGAAGATAATGTCAAAGTAGAATTTTTATTTCTTTTTTTAAAAATTTTTTAAAATTTATTTATTTCTTTTTAGTTTTCAACATTCATTTCCACAAAATTTTGAGTTACAGTTTTTCTCCCCATCTTTCCCTTACCTCTCACCCCAAAACAACAAGCCTGCTGAAAACCCCTTCCCCCAATCTGTTTTCTCTTATATCCTTCCACATCACCCCCCCACACACACTTTCTAGTAGGGCAAGATGGATTTTTATACCCCAGTGCCCGTATATCTTATTTTCCAGTTGCATGTAAAAAACAAAATTTTTCTAAACATTTGTTTTTAAAACTTTGAGTTCCTTTTTGAGTTTCCCTTCTTCCCTCCTCACCCACCCCCACTGGGAAGATAATTAATTCAATATAGGTTGTACATATGTAGTTACTCAAATTGTTTCCATAATTGTTATATTGTGAAGTACTAACTATATTTCCCTCTATCCTGTCCCACCCCCCATTTATTCTATTTTCTCCTTTGACCCTATCCCTTTTCAAAGATGTTTGCTTCTAACTACCCTCTCCCTCAATCTGCCCTCCCTTCTATCATCCCCCATCTTATCCCCTACACCCCTATTTTCTTGTAGGATAAGATACCCAGTTGAATGTGTATGTTATTCCCTCGTTAAGCCAAATTCAATGAGAATAAGGTTGCCCCATTCCCTTTCACCTTCTTGCTCTTCCCTTCCACTGTAACAGTTTTCTCTTGCCTCTTTTATATCAGATAATTTACCCTAATCTATCTCTCTCTTTCTCCTTCTCCTAATTCCTCTCTTACCTCTTAAGTTTATTTTTTAGGTATCATCCATTCATAATGTATGCATGAACATATATATGCCCACACTCACACATATATTTATATACACATACACCCTCTTATACATACATATCTATGTATGTATACATATATATTCCTTTCAACTATCCTTATACTGAGAAAAGTCTTTTGAGTTACAATTATTGTTTTTCCATGTAGGAATGTAAATAGTTCAACTTTAATAAGTTCCTAATGATTTCTTTTTCCTGTTTACCTTCTCATGCTTCTCTTGCTTCTTGTATTTGAAAGTCAAATTTTCTGTTCAACTCTGGTTTTTTCATCAAGAATGCTTGAAAATCCTCTATTTCATTGAATAACCATATTTTTCCCTGAAGCATTATAATCAGTTTTGCTGGGTAGGTGATTCTTGTTTTAGTCCTAGCTCCTTTGACCTCTAGAATGTCATATTCCAAGCCCTTCAATCCCTTAATGTAGAGGCTGATAGGTCTTGTTTTATCCTGATTGTGTTTCCACAATACTCAAATTGTTTCTTCCTGACTGCTTGTTGTATTTTCTCCTTGACCTATGAACTCTGAAATTTGGCTTTAATATTCCTAGGAGTTTTCTTTTTAGGATCTTTTTCAAGAGACAATCAGTGAATTCTTTCAATTTCTATTTTGCCCTCAGGTTCTAGAATATTAGGGCAATTTTGCTTGAGAATTTCTTGAAAGATGGTGTCTAGGTTCTTTTTTTTGATCATGGCTTTGAGGTAGTCCAATAATTTTTAAATTATCTCTCCTGGATCTATTTTCTATGTCAGTGGTTTTTCCAATGAGATATTTCACATTGCTTTCTATTTTTTTCATTTGTTTGGATCTGTTTTATAGTATCTTCATTTCTCATAAAGCCAGTAGCTTCCAATTCCTCCAATCTAATTTTGAAGGAGTTATTCTCTTCAGTGAATTTTTGAAATTCCTTTTCCATCTGGCAAATTTGGCTTTTTAAGGCATTCTTCTCTTCATCGGCTTTTTGGGCCTCTTTTGCTTTTTGAGTTAGTCTATTTTTTAAGGTGTTATTTTCTTCAGTATATATTTGGGTCTCCTTTAGCAGGCTGTTGACTTGCTTTTTATTATTTTCCTGCATCTTTCTCATTTCTCTTCTCAATTTTTCCTCCATTTCTGTTACTTGATTTTCAAAATCCTTCTTGAGCTCCTCCATGGTCTGTAACCAATTCATATTTCTCTTGGAGGCTTTTGATGCAGGAGTTCTGATTTCTTTGTCTTCCTCCCACTCTCTGCCTTGATCCTTTTTGTCCACAAAAAAGGATTCTATTGTCTGTTTGTGCTTCCTGTGCTTGCTCATATTGCCAACCAATTACTTGAGCCTTGAGCTCTTTGCCACGGTAGAACTCTGCTTCCAGAATGGAGAGAGCTTTGTCCCAAATCGCTGGGGTTTTTGCAGCTGCTGGAGCTATTAGGAGGATGCCATCTCTACAGCCCCCACAAGTTCTGGCTCACTGGTCACATACTCCAGGACTACCACCCAAAACCACAATCCAGATCCAAGCAGGTTAAAGCAAGAGCAATCACCCTCTGAATGGTTGCTTGGTCCCCCTACAATGTACAGGCCAAGAGCTCCTGAGGCAGCCACACAGTGCAGCCACTGCACCTCCACTGCTTCTTGCCCTGGGGGTAGCAGCTGGACCTTGCTTTTCTGTTCCCCACCCCCTGTTCCAACAAAGCTCCACACCGACCTTTTACTTTGTCTTTGGCATTTGAGAAGTCTGGAAGCTACCCCCACTGCTGGTAGGGGCTACCTTGGGGCTGGAACCACGTGGCTCCTACAGGACTGTGCTTGGCTCCCAGCACGCTGTGATAGACTTTTCTGTTCACCTGCTGTCTGTCTTCACCAGGTGATTTGTTTCACTCTCTCACTTTGTGGGTTCTGTAACTTTAAAATTTGTTTAAAGTCATTTTTTTACAGGTATTGAAATTCTTTGGAGCTGGAGCCCATGCCAAGTTTGTGATTCTACTCCATCATCTTGGCTCCACCCCCAATTATTTATTTCTTATTCATGATTTAAGATATAGGAATCATTCATCATTGGCCAGGGATAGAATGCAACTAATAAGAACCAGTAAATGTGTATTTGCCTAGATATTTGTGAATGTGACCAAGTGTACTTTAAACTAAGATAGTAAATACATTCTAGTATTAGTCTTAGAATAAAGCTGATTACAACTTCCCTTAGCATTCTAATGGTACCCTGAAAGAGTTGGGATTGGGAATCTCTTCTTTACTGCCTTCAGGTTAAGACTTGACTGGTTCTTTCCCCATCTGTTAGCCACCAGGGGTTAGTGTCCCATTTAAATCTAAATCTAGAGCAGTAGTTCTCAACCTTCCTAATGCCATGACCCTTTAATATAGTTCCTCATGTTGTGATAACCCCCAACCATAAAATTATTTTCATTGCTATTTCATAATTGTAATTTTGCTACTGTTATGAATTGTAATGTAAATATCTGATATGCAGGATGTATTTAAATTGAACGTAACCCACAGGTTGAGAACCGCTGATCTAGCGTGATGTCTACTTCAAATACACAGCAATAAAAACAGTTAAAACATCCCTTCTCATCACAAATCTGAGTCACCTTCTCCTCTCTATCTCTTTTGTCTCTGGGGAGAGTAGCTTCAAATTTAGGATAGCTCCTTCATAGCACTGATCCTACCAAATTCAGGCAAAGAAATTGTCTTTCTTCTAGGTATTTGTATCCTCAGTGCTTAGCATAGTACCTGGCAAATAGTTGCATAATACATGTTTATTGGATTGGAAGGAAATTTTGTTTCAGCTTTAGTTGGTCTGAGTCCTATAGGCCTCTCTGTGACCTTTAGACAATTAATGATGCTGTTGAACTATTCATTCATGCATGGCAAAGATCCTGGAGTGGTTTGCCATTTCCTTCTCCAGCTCATTTTCTAGATGAGGAAACTGAGACAAAAAGGGTTAAGTAACTTGCTCAGGGCCACACACCTAGTAAATGTTTGAGGCCAGATCTGATCTCATGAAAATGAGCCTTGATGACTCCAAGTCCAGTGTGCCACTTAACTGCCAGCATTAATGAAAATCTGGATGCAAAACCCAGCAGGAACTTGACTCCTAAGTTCCCAAAGCCTTATTTTCTTCACCTTTAGAAACTCACTGGGTTTCTACAGAATACTTTACACTTTAACGAAAGAACAAAGGCCAAAGAAGACAAAGGAGAAGCCCATATTCATGTTGCCTCAGCAGGAGAGGTTCCAAAGTCCTTCCTCTTATAGAATTGTCTCTCACCAGACTTGGTCACCAGTGAAGAGGTCAAACTAATAGTAGCAATGCACTAAAAGGGAGCAACTAGAAATACCAAGGTAAACTCAAGCCATTTGAAGGTGACTCCAGTTCCAGTTTCATAACCTCAACCAAAGAGATTGCTGTCCTTCATGTGCTTAACAGACAGAAATGTTACAGAATACCTATGCATGCTCCATTCTCTTTAAGTCATTCTCATTACACACCATCAGAGCTCTCCTGGAAAGCAGTTCCTCAGACTCTTCTACTTTGGAAGTCACTTTCATGGCATTCCATGAACGTTCCATTCCCACTCACACTAAAAATAGGGAGAAGGGAAAATATTACCAACATTCATGCATTAAGTTGTCAGAGAGCAGCAAATTTGACAGGTGAAAAGAATAATAGTGTAGAGACTGGTAATTTACAGGAGACAATATAAAAGAACAACAACAATAAAATTCATGGTCACAATTTCTATATTTAAATTCCCAGAATATGAATAATAAACAAGATGAACTACAGATCTTAACACATGGAGGTGAATTATACCTTATGAATGTTGCTGATGATTGATGGGATTTGACACATACCTAGATATGGATATGGAAGGGCCTAAGCTAGGAAATAAGAACTGACCTGTGATTTCATTCATAGAGGGAACTCTAAAGTGAGGGAACTCCTCTACAAATGCAAATCAGTACCTCCTATGAAACTTGTGTTCTTAAAAAGTTGCCTACAACAGAGGGGGTGTTAAAAACCTGGTATTTCTCCCCATTCTGAATGCAACCTAACCATATTAAAATGTAATTGCAAAATATTTAACAAAATCTATAAAAATGCAATAGAACACAGATAATATTAATATGTAGTTTTCTTAGACAATATATTGACTTCAGTGATCATTTTGTTTGCTTTATTGGCTCTCACTGAAAGATGAAGATGACCTTCACTCAACAGTCAATTGTGACATAGATGGGATTTGAACCCAGGTCTTGCTGGATCCCAAGGTGACATAGGCAGTATGTGACAGAACTGTGAGTTGAACCCAGGTATGTTTAACTCCAAGGATAGCTCTTTACTTACTGGGCCACAGTTACCTCACAGAAGGCTGAACATTATTCAAAATGAATATATTGGATGAAATGGGTAATGAAGTAGCGTTATATATCAAGTAAATGTAAGTTAATCCATGAACCAGTGGTTAGAAGTGTGGTAGACATTATTTGGATGAGAACTAATAGAGGAAGAAAACAAGTAATATTACAATTATACTACAGACAACCTAATCAGAAGGAAAAAATGGATGATGTTAGGAAATAAATTCAAATCTTGATGAGATCTATGTTATAACAGAGATTTAAGCCTTCCACTATCTAGACTTCTGCTAGAATGTTCTCTTTATAAGAGCAGAGAAATTGATAACATTTATTTGTCTTAGTAAAAATTTAATTCTTCAAAATGTTGTTGAGGCAACGAGGAAATATCTTCTCATACTAACCAATGAAAAGGAACTATAGGTTATCTTATAAATTAACTCAGTTACCTCACTTAAAAGTTCCATATATGGTACAGTCCCTACTCCCTAATTTATGCTCTTCCATATCCATATCTAACTTTGTGCCAAACCCCATCAAATGTCATGGATACCCATAAGGCATAATTTGCCTCCATATATTAAGATCTCTAGTTTACCTTATTACTCGTATTCATATTCTAGGAATTTAATATAGAAATTTGTGACCATTAAGGGAAATATCCATTCCATCCTAGCATTTCTTGTATATAGAAAGGATTCTATGAGTCTTTTAATTCATTCTAATGCCCATATGAGTTCATAATCCATTATCTTTAACTTTAGCCTAACCCCCATTTCTAGTCTTAGTCCAGTTGTCTTTTTTTCCTAATGTCCTCACTACCAAAAAGGATCAGGATACAGGTTATTAAAGGTAGGGTGTCTATTCCAGGAAGATGAAGCATGCAAAATCATTAATATTCTTCTAGAAAGACTTTGCTTTGCTTCATTCAGTTTAATTGCTATAGAACTAATTGCATTTCCCAACACATCAAAAGGCATGATCTGACTTAACATTGTGTTTTCAAGGTACTGAATAATAACATCTATCTATCTATCTATCTATCTATCTATCTATCTATCCATCTATCTATCTATTATTTTAGTTTTTAAAATTTATTTTAAATTCATCTTTTACTGATACTTTTTTCTCTCTCTTATATCATCATCATTTCTTAATGGCTCCCCCTCTTGCCATTCCTCCAAAAAACGTTCCTTGGTAATGAAGAAGGACAACAGAACAAAATAGATGGACCATAGGTAATAAACTATAGTTTCTTTCATAGCCACAGTATATCAGCTCTCTACCAATAATGGGGCAGCATGCTCAACCATCACTCAGGCCTCTAAAATTGAGACTGGTCATGATTTCCATGAGCTCTAATGTTTTTCATGTTGTTTTCATTAAATTATTATAGTTATTGTGTAGATTGTTCCCCTGTTTCCACTTATTTGGCACTCCATCAATTCCACACAAACTCCTTAGGGCATATGCCCAGAAGCCAAAATGCAGGTCCAATGTAGCATCTTTTCCATATTATTTTCCAAAATAGTCACTCCAGTACACAGATATACCAATAGGACATCAAAGCACCAATTATTCCATAGCTCTTGCAGTAGATACTTTTCATTTTTTTCCCATGTTGCCTGTTTGAAACATATGAGGAAAAAACATAGTTATTTTAATTTTATGTAGTCAGTGTGGCAGAGTGGGCAGAGACCTGGTTTCAAAGCCAGAAAGTCCCACTTCTAACACCTACTGACTTTGTGACCTTTGACAAGTCACTTAGCTTCTCAGTATTCTAAGCAACTCTTTAATGATAATATAAGTAGCAGAGAAAGCATTGACCTGCTTTGGTAAAGGAAGTTATTTCCTCTGGGAGTTCCCTTGGCTACTGAAATCACAAAGTGAATTCTCTCTCCCTTACTGTTATTATTAGTAATTCAGAACAGATTTTCATATGGCTGTTGATAGTTTACATTTCATCTTTTGAAAATTGCCCATGCAAATCCTTTACCCTTACCCACCGAGAATGAATGGTCTGTTTAAAACTGTAACAATAAATTATGGGCAATTTATAATTTTGTTCTTCCCTTCCTCCCAACAAAGGAGGTATTTTATCTACACATCAGATTGATAAAATCATAGATTTATGGTTAAAAAGGATATTTGGGGTCATTTAACACAATCCCCTCATTTTAGAGACAGGAAACTGAATTGCAGAGATTTAAAAGAACTTATCCTATGGGTGCTAAACAGAATACCAGGGATTCAAGCCCATGTTTTCAGATTCCAAATCCAGTACTCTTTCCTTTTTTTTCACTAAGAAATTTTCCCTATAGCAGCAGACTCTTACTGCCACTTTCTTGAGGAGAAAACAATAAGGAAGTCCAACCATCCCAGGAACTTCAACCTTGAAAATATAATCAATTGACTCACGAGTTAGGGGAAACAGGAGCCCCTCGACTAAATGCAAATAGACCATCATCTATCTAAACACTATTCTAAGAGGAGAGGAAGGAGTGGAGAGAGGAAAGAAGATGGAGATTTCTTTGGTACTTACCTGTATGGCATTGACTTCAAGTCCTCTTTAAGTGGAACTGACGGCATTACAAACACAATAAGCACTTCTAGACAAACTGGAATAGCAATCACTTGAGGAGCTGGGAAGCATTCACAATTCTGCTGTTGTCAACGCTTTCAGTGGCTTTAATTTTCAATGGTGAGCATAACTTCTATATAGTGTTGTCAAAACCGCAATGAAGTTATGTCATTGAATATTAAAGGCCCAGCCTGCAGAATGCCAAACACACAGATTTGAATTTCATGTTCTCTCCTAAACATCAAGACAAATATGTCTAATTTCATAAAAACCTGGCCAGCCCCAGGGAGCCTGACAATCATGTCTATTGTTACCTAAGTTCACTGGAATAAAACCTGGCTTCACTGGGTGTGGGGGCCCACCAGGAGTAAAGGCAGCAGGAGGAGATAGAGAGCTGGAGCAAGACAGATGAAGTGAAAGACTCTGAATATTGATTTCCTTCTCCTCAGGTCTTGGAATAGACAAACAATGGAATTCTGGTCAAGGCTACAACCATTTTACCTGAAGTGACCCCATTACAAATTATTGTTTTTATTTTTTTATTTGTCAGAGTGACAAAGTGATGAATTTTGTTTCTGCTTGATCTTCCCCTCCCTCATGATTTATTTTTTTAAATCATAATCCCTTGAGCATATTAATAGCCCTTTATGAAGAATCATGTATTAATTAAATGCATAAATAATAAAACTAAGAATAAATAGTTCAATATAATCTATTAACAGAGGTCCTAAAGTATATAGAAACAATGCTGGGGTTGGAGTCAGAAGACTCAAGTCCCAGTTCATGCTAGTAATAGTCATGTATCCAAGGGCAAGTCACTTATAACCCTGAAACTTAGTTTCCCCATCATTATCATCATATATTCTTGTATTATAGCTATGTATATCCAATAGAATGTAATCTTCTTGAAGTGAGGGCCTGTTTTGTTTTTGCCTTTATCATTCTAAAGGAGGAATTCTTCATCTTGGATATAATTTAATACATACACACACACATACATACACACTTATAGATACAGATAGAGATTCCTGTATTTCAGTATAATTGGTTTCCTTTGTATTTTATTTTATTCATTTAAAACCATTATTCTAAGAAAGAGTTCATAGGTTTCAGTAGACTGATAAAAAGTTAGAAACTTTTTTAGTTTCTTAGTTTTTTAGTTTAAAACTCTTATATTGGAGCCTTGCATATTGATAGTACTTCATAAATGTTTATTGAATTGTCGAAAGAAATATTCATGATATATCTTGTAATTGACTGCAAGCTCAAGAAAGGCAGGGACTATTTCTTATCTAGGCTTTACATTTCCATTGTCCTATAGCATACATATGGAGATAGACAGACAGACAGACACAGATACAGAGAAAGAGATAGAGTCAGGCCATCATTCTAGTCCATGGAAATCATTTTGAATTCTGATTTGGAACTGAAAGGATTTTAAAGACCATCTAGTTGAATTCCTTTTTTCTACAGGTGAGGAACTGAGACCTAGAGAGGTTAAAGAGATTTGTGACTTGCTTAAAAGTCATAAAGTTACAAAGTAGAAAAACTGGGGTTTGAACCTAGGTCATTTCCTGGCAAATTAAACACATTTTCCATTGAACCATACTCATGCTATCTAAGAGCTCAACTACCCCTCCCAGTCTTGTGTCTTCAAAAATTTTGATAAATATAGCATTTATATCTTCACTGAAGAAACTGATAAAAGTGTTGCATAACACAAAGTCAAAGTCTGATGCCTGGACCACTCTGCTAGAGGCCTCCCTCCAATCTGAAATTGACCCATTAATGACTACATTTTGGGTATGGTTGCAACTCCACCTAATTATACTGTCATGTATCACACACCCATCCAATTGTCCAGGAATCCTCTTTCATTAGAAAACTAAAATTCACTCCAAGTCCATAGATTGAATATTTATCTATGCAACATTATGAAAATCACATCCCAGTTAATATTTGATTAGACAAATAAGCAAAGGGGCCATAGTGAATGTCACAAGATGTTTGAAAGGAGTAGTGGTAAGAAGGTAAGAAATTTGATAAAGAAGGAAGGCAATAGAAGATACATAAAGTCGGGGGAAAGTAGAAGGGGAGGGAAGAAAAGGGAAAAATAAGGAAAGCTGAAG
Source organism: Pseudochirops corinnae (assembly GCA_028646515.1). Taxonomy (NCBI): domain Eukaryota; kingdom Metazoa; phylum Chordata; class Mammalia; order Diprotodontia; family Pseudocheiridae; genus Pseudochirops; species Pseudochirops corinnae. The sequence goes on along the minus strand of CM053587.1, from coordinate 47,907,636 downwards.
AGGTTCTTTCTGAGATTCTATGATTCTGTTAAGTCTGGTAAGACCTCTGGATAGATGCTTAAGGAATGGTTGAAGGAATTGAAGATTCTTAAGTTAGCTTGGTGACAGTTTAGGGAGGAAAAGACTCCTGTCCTCATGTATTTGAAGAGCCATCACATAGAAGAGTTGTTAGATTCATTCTGTTTGGCCCTAGAGGAGAGAACTAGGAGCAATGAATAGAAATTACAGAGAAGAAGATTTCAGTTTGATGAAGGGAAAAACTCTGTAACAAGTAGAGATGTTCACAATTGAAAAGACCCACCTTGAGAGGTCATGGACTCCCCTTGACTTGCATTAGAGTCTGAATGAATGTTAATCACTAAAGTTTAGAACAGATTCCTATTCATTTAGGTATCAGTTGAATTAGATGGCCTCAGAGGTCCTTTCCAATTTGGAGACACAGAATTCTGAGTCAGTGTAATTAGTGGGAGGGAGAAGAGGAATGGGGACAAAAAGAAGGTATAGATTAATGGATGTGCTCAAAAGTGTAGGAACATAAATGAGAGATAGGAAATGAAATATTCTAGTTAGTGGGTTTGCATATAAGTGACATTTGTTATAAAGGGTGTTATAAAGGGTAAGGGACATTTGTTATAAAGGTTTTCTTTCCTATTGTTCAGTGGGGGAGGTGGGAGGGGAAGGTAATAAATGCTTTTAAATCAATATTTTTTAAAGGGAGAAGTGAATTGGCAAGGAGTTGGTTTATAGAGAGTTCATTAAATGAGTACACAGGTCAGTTATGGATAAAAGGTGAAGAAATGAGTTTAGGTAAGGAGATGGGGAAGGTAGGTAAGTGAATTAGGTAAGCAGGTGGGGAGAACTAGTAAAATATTCCTAAAGTTCTTTTTGTGTCCTGGATGGTGTTGGCAGTCTATTGAAGCCTATGAACTCCTTTTTGGAATAACTTTTTTAAATGCATAAAGTAAAATACATAGAATTACAAAGGAAACCAATGGTGTTCAGATACAGTTTTCAAAATCTTTTTATTTTTAATTTCACAGACCCCAGGTTAAGAAGCCGGGTTCGTATGTTGATAGCTATATAGTACGTCCTATCAATTCGTAGGTTTGTATCTAGGAGAATTAGTGGATGAAAAGGGAATTAATAATCCCAGAGTCTGGCCCCTAAGAACAAAGGCCCTCATAAGGCTATTGTGGTGTAGGCAGAGTGAGGCAGACCAGAAGGAGCTTTGATCACTGATCCTGCTGGTTAACTGGCTGCTAATGCCCACAGAGTCTCCAGGGGGTGTCATGCCAAGCAAATCACTTGACCTCTCTTTGCCTAAATTTCCTCATCTGTAAAGCAGGCAGGCTAATAGCCCTGACCCTGACAGGGAGTCCTGGGGATTAGCTAATTAATGGTTGTAAAGAGCCTTCCAAAGGCAGGCTGCTGTGTCCCAGGAATGCTAAATACTCTCAGTCACATCCAGTCTCCCAGGCCATAGGGCCAGGTCTGGCCCAACCCTCCTCCACCTGGCTTGCCCTAGGGGCAAGAGTCTTGTCTAAAAAGAAGAAAGGAAGGCCACAGAGTATAGGCAAATGATTTGCCTCTCGTTTACATATATCTCCATAAATGGGACAAGCTCTTAACCATCTATTTTTAAGTTCAGAGGTCACTGCTATAGAACTAAATGCTGTCATATTTGTCCTCATTTCTCCATGCTCGCTTACTTCCGAATCCTTTCTATTCTACAAAGCTGAAATGCTGCCCCTCTCTGTGAAGTAATGTTGGATCCTAGATGTAGAAGCCATCCAGTCTAGCCCACTCCTTTTATAGATGAGGAAACTGAGACCCCAAAATATTAAGTGATTTGCTTAAGATAAAAGACAGCACAATAAAGTGAAAAGAACATTGACTCTGGAGTCAGAGTATTTGAGTCAAATGCTGTTTCCACTGTTTGCTACCTGTGACCTTAAGCAAGTCAGAGAAGCCCTCTCTGGGTCTCAGTTTCCTCATCTGTAAAATGAAAAAGTGGTACTAACTAGCCTCTGAAGCCACATTATGCTGGAACCAGCTCCAAACCAATAGCCATTGGTTAAATTTTCAGTAGGAACTTTCACATCTCAGAAATCTGAAAGCTACTACGAATCAGGGCAGTATTTATTGCTTTCTTGATTATCTAGTTTTAAGAAAGTGTTAATAATGCACATTAAATCTAACAGTGTGTCATGAGTACATTTACCAACACATCCCCTTATCTTCATCAGACACCAGGCAGTTGTGTGCTAGTGAATATTTAACAAGGGTTTCTCCAGAAAAAAAAATACCCAAGACACTTTTTAGTTTAATCTGAATCATTAACATTTTCTCCATCATCTTCTTAAATCTGATCAGAGATGGCAAATTCTGGATCTGCTGGCACCATGTAATCTTCCAAAGCCCTGGGTGCAACCTGAACCACATTAAAATGTAATTGGGAAATATTTAACAAAATAAATAAAAATATCATACAAAATAGATATTAATTTATAGTTTTGAATCAATATGCAGCTAGTAGAGATACATTACTATGTGAGTTTAATACAAATTGTCTAGGCAACCAATAAAACAATATCAAACCCTCACTTGTAGTTTTCAGATTTCCGAGGTGTAAAATGCTAACTCTGAATATTTAACAATCAGCTCTGGGAATCAATTAATGCTATCTCCTATACATCCCTTTACCTCTAACTCTATATCTTTACTCACACAGGTATTAAGTAGCACAGTTAGTACTTGAATCCAGGACCTCTGACACAACCCCTAACATTCTCTCCTAGTTGTCAAATGCTTTTCTAGATACTCCAGATTTCCTTGATCTCTTGCACTTCTCACCTCATACCATATTCACAGTTTGGGCCATACATTCCAACAAGACTATCTATTTCCCTGTATTGTTCTCTGATTATTTCACATGTCTGAATCCTGTCACCATAATTAGAACATTAGCTCCTTGAAGGTAAGAACTGTATACCTTTCCTTACCTTTGACCCAAAAGCAACTATCCCAGTGCTGAGCACAGTGTTACCTCTGGAGATGTCTGTTGACCTGATCTATATCCATTTCCCTTTTATTAGCTATTCCAGACAGCTTCAGCAAAATGTATACTGAGGAGGCTAGAAAATAAAAATAAAAAGAAAGATGAACCAGGGGCAATATATTGGAGATGCCCACTGGTACCACTGTTAGATGATAGGGGTTCAAGTGCCTTCCCTGATATTTACTAGCTGTGAGACCTTGGTCCAGTCACTTACCACCAGAAACCTCAATTTCTTCATCTGTAAAATGAGGAGGTTGAGTTAGAAGTCTTCCAAAGTTCTTTCTAGTTCCATATCTATATGCATCATCATTCTTCCTATTTGCAATATCTACCCTGATTGATCCATCCTCCAGTCACATAGCTGCCTCATTAATATTCCTATGACACAGGTTCAAGTCCTATTAACTTTCTGTCTTCCTTATTGATGCTAGAATAAAATCTGATTGCTGAAAAAGCTATGTTCTCTCTCTGTCTCTCTCTCTCTCTCTTTAGAGTTAAGTGACTTGACTTGCCCAGGGTCACACAGCTGCTCTGTGTCTGAGGCTGGATTTGAAATCAGGTCTTCCTGACCCCAGTCTTTTCTCCACTGTAGTCCTCTTTCAAGTCCTCCTCTATCACCCTATCTCTTTTCAAGGATTACTGTTAATGACCACAGGAGCATCCAAAGTGAGGGTAATGATTGATTCATTCTCCTGATTCAGAAGGTTTTAAATAAGTGTCTATCATATGCCAGTTCTGGGCCAGGAGAAGTCATAATATCTATGCTTATGTGAATATAGGACATTCTCATATATCCTAAGATAGGAGTTGATGTATGTAAAGTACTTTGTAAACCTTAAAAATAAATGTCGGTTATTCTTATCTCATTCTCACCTTTTTCAAAGGTGCTCAGGTAGGAAGAAGAAAGTCATTATTCTGCTATTATTCCTTTATAGTCAACAGTCTTTAGATTATTGAACAGGTGAATAAAATTACTGTTTTTTTGTAGTTGAATAAAAGTTTCAGGAC
>CM053587.1:47868902-47903070 GCA_028646515.1 Pseudochirops corinnae | reverse complement strand
CCAGGGGAAAATATGGTCATTCAGTGAGGTGGAGGACTTTCAAACATTCTTGCTGAAAAAACCAGAACTGAAAAGAAAATTCGACACTCAAATACAAGAAGCATGAGAAGGTAAACATGGAAAAGAAATCATAAGGCACTTATCAAAGTTGAACTATTTATTTACATGCCAACATGGAAAAGTGACGATTGTAACTGCTGAAACTTTTCTCAGTATGAGGATAGGTGATGGGAATACAAATGTGTATATACATATACATACACATATATCTATATAGGAGGGTTTATATATGGATACAAACACATATCTGAGTATGTGTATATATGAATACATAGAGGGCACAAGATCAATTGAATAGGAAGAGACAATACTCTAAAAAGTGAAATCCTGAGGTGGGAGAGGATTAGAATGAGAGGAGACAGGGAGAGACAGAATGGGGTTAATCATCTCATATAGAAGGGGCTAGGGATAATTGTTACAATAGAGGGGAAGAACAGGAAGGCAAAAGGGAAAGGGTCAACCTTACTGTCATTGAATTTGGCTTAGGGAAGGAACAGCATAAACTCTAAACTGGGTATCTTGCTACACAGGACAGTAGGAGGCATGGGGATGAGAGGTGGGATGATGGAGGGGACGGCAAAGTTGGGGGAGGGTTGCTGGAAGTACACACTTCTGTAAAGGGACAAGGTCAGGGTAGAGAATAGAACAAGGGGCAGAGTAGGATAAGAAGAAGGGACATATAATCAGTCTCCTACAATATGTCCACGGTGGAGATGTTCTGCATAATTACGCATGTACAGCCTGGATTAAATTGCTTGTCTTTCCAGTGGGGGTGGGTGACGAGGGAGAAAGGGTAAGAATCTAGAATTTAAAGTTCTATAATCAAATGTTAAAAATATATATGTATTTATATATTATTGTTATTATTATTAGCTACATCCAACTGGGAATTAAGATATACAGGCACTGGGGCAGGGAGACCCATCCTGCCCTACTGGAAAGTCTGAGGGGCAATGAGGGGAGGACATAAGAGAGAGCAGATTGGGGGAGAGGCCATACAGTGGGATAGCTGTTTTGGGGTAGTGCATAGGGGAAAGATGGGGAGAAAATTTGCAACTCCAAATCTCATGGAAATGAGTGATATAAACGAGAAAATAAATTAATTAATTAAATTTTAAAAAAGAATAATCCCTTAATTTCCAGCCTGGGAAAGAAAGAGAAAATCCAGTATATGTATATGTAAGTGTGTATGTATGGGTATGTATGCACACACACATACATAATTTTATGTATATATTACATATGTCTACTATATGGATATCTACATATGTACATATGTTCATACATATATGTATGTATATATATGTATATATATATATATATATATATATATATATATATATATATATATTACACATTTTTGTTAGAAAAATTTCCAAATCTGTTATGATTCATTTTACAGTTCTGAAAGTAAAGAGAAAGATTGGTATTTGTTGTTGCTGTTGTTGTTTGATCATTTCAGTCATGTTTGACTCTTTGTAACCCCATTTGGGGTTTTCTTGGCAAGGATACTGGAGGGATTTGTCATTTCCTCCTTCAGCTTATTTTATAGATGAGGAACTGAGGCAAATAGGGTGAAGTGACTTGCCCAGGTCTTCCTGACTTCAGGCCCAGTCCTCTATTCCCCATACCATTTAAATGTCACCAAAACAGTATTACAAGGTGCTGATAGCTTTAAAGGAGTTGGTTAAGTGGCTCAGTGGATAGAGCACTGTGACAGAAGTCAGGAAACATGAGTTCAGAATCAACCTCAGAAACTCACTAATTCTGTGAACTTAGGCAAGTCACTTAACCTCTTTTTGCCTTAATCCACTGGAGAAAGATCTGGCAAACCACTCCAGCGTATTTGCCAAGAAAACCTCATATGTTGTCACAAAAAGTCAGATATGACTGATAGACTGAAAAACAGCAAAAGCTTTAAAAAGTATTTTTCCCTGTTGAGCTGTGACCTGATTGAACAATTCTGGAAAACATTTCTGAATTATATCCTTCAAATGACTAGAATGGGCATGTCCTTTGACAGAGCAGCACAACTTTTGATCATTCATATACCTCAAAGAGATCAAAGACAAAGAGAAAGGACCAAAATATTTATGGCAGCACTTTTCATAATAGCAAAGAAGTGAAAAACTAAAATGCCTCTCATGAATTGGGAATGGTTCAACAAATCATGGTGTATAAATGTAATGAAATATTGTCATACCATAGGAAATGATGAAAGGGATAGAATCAGAGAAACCAAAGAAGAATTGTATGAACTGATGCAATGTGTGGTGAAATATTGACATAATGACTACCACAATCTAAAGATAAACAGTTGAGCACAACTTAAGTGCTCTAATCTACACAATGACTAACCATGTCTCCAGAAGACTGATAATGAGGCATGCTGCCCACTTATTGACAAAGAAGTGGTACGTTTAAAACGAAGAATTTGTACACATTTTTAGCTGTGTCTGAAGTATGGGTTTATTTTGTTTGACTGTGTTTATTTGTTATAAGGGAGGACTTTTGGCAGGGGACAAGGTGGGGGGGAGGAGGGAAATAGAAAGTGAGAATGATAACATCAAAAAGAAGACCAAAAAAAGTACCAACCAATCAACAAACATTTATTAAGTATCTACTATGTGCCAGGAAGAGGAATAGAAAGAAATCCAGAGTGAGACATAGGGAGGCAGGAGAGATTTAGATCTAATATGTTGAATTTATTATACTTTTAAAAAATCTGGATATAATAGAGATTCATAAGTTCACATACAAACATACGATCTTTTTTCCCTATTCTTTGTATATTGAAATAATCATGTTTGTTGATATTTATCAAGTTCAGAATAACAAAAAAAATCAAATTAAAATTCTGACAAACATAAGTCTCAATGAATGTAGTCCCAGTCTTCTCAGTGATGCCTTTGTCTTTCCCAGAGTAGACCAAAGTATTTTCAAATATTGCCTTTATTGCTTGATTCAATGTGACCTCAGGATTTAATCTCAAAGCCTTTATTCTCTATCTTTCTTTGGCACACCTTAAGAATTTTAGACTGGTTGAGTCCAAATATCATTTTATTTTCTTTGGAGAAAAATTCTGAGATGAAGGAGTGATTTTATTTGTTTTAATTGGGCCTATATAGCTGGATGTCATCCATAACTATCAATAGGTTACTAAGATGCTCTGGCCCAACTCCTCTGATTTGAAGACATGTTATTGTTTTTATAATTATTCCTACTCTTATTATTAGCATTTTCATTATCATCATTATTATTGTTACTATTATGCCTAGTACATAGGATAATTGAGAGAAATATATTCACATAATACAATTGGGGGGGAAGGAAAAGATTATCATCAATCTAGCACCAGATGGTATGGTTACAAGTTTAAATCCAAGATTTGGTCAACTAAGGGAGAAATTAGTGTAGATTGAGGGAGACGGAGGTTGACCTTTTTGCAAATTATTGAAATATATTCCTCCACACACATATAAGTAACATTCAAATGCCAGTTAGCCATGTAATAGTCTTGCCCTGGCCATGCTCAGATTTTCCTAACATGGAAGCACTATGCATCCTGTGTTCTTATACCAAGGGCAGAATTTTTGACAAGGTGGATGTAGGTGGATGCAGCCTCCTCCAATAGGATGTATAAACAGAATAGACTGTGTCTTTAGAACTGGCCAAACCTAGACCATCTCTCTTTTCCTGCACATTCTTTCCTACTATGTCCAGGGGATAAAGATCACATACAGTTTACCCACATGTGGGCAGCCTTCACTTTTCCCCTTTTATCCTGGAGCTCTGAGAAATGGACTTGGGGGTGTGGCTCTTCTGTTCCATTTGTTTTACCCTCAGTTTCTAAGGGCAGGTGGTAGAATCTCCACAGGACTAGGAGTTGATCTTTGGAAACTTTGAATCTAAGACTCCAGGAATGTTACAGCCAGCCTGACAGAGGAAACCTAAGAACCCAGGGTGGCTGAGACTCAATCTTTGGGTGGGTGCAGGAAGGGAGGAATATTGGACATGGAACTTGGACTGTGCTATATAGGAACTCAGTTGAAACTATAAAACTAATCCCTTGCCCCTCCCCAAAGACTGAGGTGATATAAGGGATTGGTGTGGGAATTAAGCCTCCCATGTATATTTGTGATCATTCCTTTTGAAGGAGATATTCTTTTGTAAAAACTAATCCAACTGTTAGTGACTAGATGGAACTGGTATACTAGGAACTACACTCTAAAATTGAGAGAACATCAATAGTGGAAGTTGGAGCCATTGGCAGAATGCCTAGACATCCCAACTCCCCATAAAAGTACCAGAGAACCCTGGCAGAGGGGTGAAATGTAAAATCCTTGACCTTCAGACAGTGGGGGACAGGATACTAAGTATTACACTTATGTATTTGATTCTTCCCCTTCAGGCATAGTTTCCTGGACTACCAATGTGGCATGCAAAGGAATGCACATAATCTCACCAATCTGCCAGATGCCTTAAATAAGAGTATGGTGATATGGAAAGAGGTCTAGGTCAGAAATCAAGAGACCTCAATTTAGTCTGAGCTCTTCAAGAAACTAAATATGTGACCTTGTCAAAAATCACTTATCTTCTCTACTTCTGCCTTACCTATCTCACGGGATAAATATGAGAATCGGATGATATATAATGCATGGGGAAGTTCTTAGAGAACCTTCAAAGTGCTACTATTATTATAAATGTCAAAATATCTGAATATTTTTAAAAGTGTGGGACTGAATTCATTTTTAAAAATTGATGCCATATGGACATATTTTTACATCTTTTTTCTTGTCCACCTCAATCAATCAAAAATATTTTTTGAGTGATTAATGTATGCAAATGCTAGATTGTAGGTGTCCAAACAATCCAGTCTGGTTTGACAAAGTCCACTATGCCTACTACATGACAAAGTCTACTTAAAATTCTACTCAAAATTCAGAGCTGCATGAATATGTTTTGATTATAACTCAACATTTTATAGTGCTTGAAGTTTCCCCAATTAATTTCCTCACAGGAACATTGCTAGGTAGGGAATTTAAATATTATTAAGGCCATTTTACAGATAAGGAAACTGAGGTTCAGAGAAATTTAATAATTCATTCCTTAATCTAATCAAGTCATCAATTTAGTAAACATTTATCAAGCACCTACTATGCACTAGGCACTGTGATGAGCACTGGGGACACAAAGACAAAAACAGTCCCTTGTCCTCAAGGAATTTACAATCTAGTGTTGACAATATGCAAACAACTAGGTCCAAATAAAATAGAAGCAGGATAAATTGGAGATAATTCAAAGGAGACTGAGAAAGGCTTCTGGAAGAAGAGATTTTTTGCTAAGATGTGAAGAAAACTAGACATGACAAGAGCTGGAGACAAGGAAAGAGAAATCCAGGCATGGGGAAAAGACAGTAAAAGGGCAATGAGTCTAGAGTTAGAGTGGTTTGTGTAAGGAACAGCAAGGAGTTCAATGTTCCTGGATTAAAAAGTATGTAGAGAGGAGTGGGGTGTAAGAAGAGTGGAAAGATAGAAGGGAGGCAAGTTATGAATAGAACAGGGGTGGAGAACCTGTGGCCTTGAGGCCACATGTGACTCTCTAGGTCCTCAAGCACACAGAATTCTGTGAAGTTTGGATTCAAAGGCTCACACTTGAGGACCTCAAGGGTCACATGTGGCTTCAAGGCCATAGATTCCCCGCCCCTGGAATAGTGGAATGACATGGTCCAGATCTATGCTTTAAGAAGATCATTTTGATAGATAAGTGGAGCGCAGATGAGTCAGGAGACATTTATAGTAGTGAGATTAATGAGAAGGCTATTGTAAAAATCCAAGCATGAGGTGATGAGGTCAGAACCAGGTTGTTAGGAGTATCAAAGAAGACAAAGGCATGTATTCGAGAGATGTTGCAAAGGTAGAATCTATAGAAGTTGGCAACTGATCAGCAAAAGGGGGGATGAGAGAAAATGAGGAGTTGAGGATGAGACCTTCATTATAAGTCTGGTTGACTCTAAGTATGATGGTACTCTTGATAGTAATAAAGAAATTAGGAAGATGAAAAAAATTTAGGTGAAAGAAAATTAGTTCAGTTTTAGACAAGTTGTATTTTAGGTGCTCACAAACATCCAGTTGGAGGTGGCTAATAACAATTGGAGATGGGAGAGTGGAGGTTGTGAGACAGGTTAGGGTTGGGTAAATAGATGAGATTCATTTGCATGAAGGAAATAATTGAAAATCTTATAAAATTGAATGCTCAAAACTAAAAATAAATTAATTTAATTTTAAAAAACAGAATAAAATAATTGAGTCTATGGGAGTTGGTAAGATTACCAATCCAAATGATATAGAACAAGAAGGGGGTACAAGACAGAACCTTCTAGGTTCATCACATTTAATAGACATTATGTAGATGAAAATGCAACAAAGAGATGAGAAGGAGCAGGAGGAGAATCAGGAGAGAACAGAGTCCTGAAAAACCAGAGAGAAAGGAGTATCAAGAAAAGAGGTTGATAAGCAGGGTAAGAGGCTACAAAGAAGTCAAGAAGTATGAGGACTGAGAAAAAAGCCATTATAGATTTGACAGTTATGAAATCACTGATAACTTTTGAGAGAATTATTTCAGGTGAATGATGAGATTGGAAGCCAGAGAATAAAGAGTTAAGAAAAGAGTGAGGGGAAAGGAAATGGGGACATCTATTGCAGACAATCTTCTCAAGGAGTTTAGCCACAGAAGGGAGCAGATATATGGGATAATAGATAACAAGGATGGATCTATCAAGAGAAAGTTTTTTCTGAGGATGTAAGAAACATGGATGTGCTTGCAGGTAGTAGGAAAATAGCCAGTAGACATTAAGAAATTAAAGATAAGTGAGATTGGGGAATGATAGAGGGGGTAATCTGCTGGAGGACAAGATAGAAAAGTGACATTTGTACACATACACAGGTTTGCTTTGGCAAGGGTTGGTCTTCTTCATCTGACATAGGGCAAAGTAGAAGACATGTGAGTAATGTGATATGAGGAAGAGAGAAGAAATGGGAAATCTCGGCAAAAATGGCCTCAATATTCTCAGTAAAATATGAAGCAAAGTTTTCGGTTGATGGTGATTGGGGGTAGAGGGAGACAAGAGAGAGTTATGGAAGTTTTGAGGAAAGATGAAAAGGTTTGGAAAATTAGGGAGGTGTAAAAGAATGACCTTGCTGAGAGCCCAATTGAAATTATGTAACATCAATCTATAGTAGACCCTGTCAGTAGACTTTTGTAATTTTCTCTAGCTTTGCTAAGTATCACAAATAGGAACAAAGATATTTGTATGAGAAATTTTAGAGCCAAGTCTCAGAACCAGGTTTCTGGGCTAAAAGTCCAGTTTTCTTTCCACTAGACAACCACTGACTCTCACAAGCCTAAAGTTCATCTTTCAATGAACAAGCAATTATTAATTACTGTGTGATAGGCATTGTGGTAGATTCTGTGGATACAAAGACAAAAAGACAAACAAAACAAGGTAGTTCTTACTTTCAGTGAGTTTACCTTCCTTCTCTCCAGGGAACAACACATACATATAAAACTGTATGCAGAATAAATACAAAGGAGAGAAAAGGTGGTTAAATTTAAAAAAGAGCTAAGGAGAAAGGGTATGGGAGATCAAGAGGGTCTTCATGTAGAAGATAATGCTTAACCATATCTATAAATAAAGGGGGAAATATTTGAGGAGGTGGTGTAAAAAGATGGTATTCCAGGTATGATGGGTGGTCAGTGCATAGGTATAGAGACAGAAGATGGAATGTGTAAGGAAAAGACAGAAAATTGATTTGTCTGAATCACAGAACACACAAAAAGGAGTAATGAAAATGAGGCTGGAAAGATAAACTGATACTAGTTTATAAAGGTCCTTCAGAGGCAAACAGCATTTCTATTCTATCCTAGAGGCAATAGGGAGCCATTAGACTTTATTGAATAAAAGAGGGACAAGATTAAATCCGTGATGAAGAAACATCCTTTTTAGCAGCTGTTTTAAGTAGGGGTTGGAGTGAGGAAAGATTTGAAGCAGGGAGGCCAATTAGGAGGTTCTTGGGCTAATACAGACAAGAGCTGATGAGGACCTAACTAAAGTGTTGACTTTGTGAGTAGTGAGAATTGAATAGATGTGAGATATGTTTTGGAGTTAAAAATGACATATGAGAAATATTAACTATACCTACAATGAGTACAACCTTATGCAAGGTCCTGTGGAGAAAACAAAGAAGTAAATCAGAGTGCCTACCCACAAGGAGCTTACAGTTTAGTTATAAAGAAAACACCAACATGTAGGTCAAGGTTGAGAGAGATCATTGTAGGCTGGTATATTTAGGGATGCCTTCGTGAAGGGGGAAGGCTTTCCATTGGCTGTAAAAGGATGGATAGACAAAATGGAAGAGTCCATTTTAATCAAATAGTGAAGGGTAAGAAAAGGCATAAAAACACAATAATGGTGGTGAGGATCCTGGTTCATTTTCTGAGTTCCTACTATATGCATAGCCTCATATAAGGTCTTATTAGAAGAACCCAACTCTCCAGAACATGGTGCTGCAGTTGCAACTAAAGCTGACACAACTAAGACAGAAGCATTAAGAAGCAAAGGAAGCAATCTCAGCTTTACTAGAATTTCAGAAGTTACAAAGTCTGAGTGGGCTCCTCGCCTGGAAAAGTAAGCGTCCCCTGCCTGCCCCACTCCCATCCTCTGCACAGGTAAATGTTACTTAAAATTCAGTTTGCTTTTTTTGTGATTTAGGCTAGCTGTTTAATTAGTTTTTAGAATTGTACATTGTTTATTGTCATCATTTCAAAAGATGTTAAAAGTGAGAAAGTTTATTATGCCTCTGATTTGTAGACAAACTAAATAACTGGCCCAGATCTCTCCATTTTTCTCTTGGCACATTCCTGATTTAGTCGTGTCATTGGCCCAGTGAGTTGTTTTTAAAATATTGTCCCAAGGTCTTCTGAGATTTCAAAAGGGAGGTCACATCCCAATTGCCAATACCCCTGGAATAAAGACAACATACTTGTGGAGTTTTCATATCAGAAAAGGCTTTGAGAGTTCTTTTAGTTCAACCCCTCATTTTAGAGATGAGGAAAATGAGTTTGAGATAAAGGGAGTGATTCACCAATGGTCATAAATCTAGTTAGTAGTAGTAGGAATGAAAACCCAAAGGATCCAGTCTCCCCTAATGCTGGAGTTAGACGGGAGAGAGCAGGTAGAGGGGGAAAGAAGACTGGATTTGAAGTCCAGTGACCTGAGTTCAATTCCTATCCCTATTATTTACGAATTATGTGACCCTGGACAAGTCACTTCATTTTTCTGAAGTCTTAGTCCTTTACGCTCTATTATTCTCTTACTTTGAAACAGGAGACTTTTTATGCAGTAGTTAATAACTATGAACCCGGGAGTTATTATGAGGGATATGGGAATGTATAGACATATTAAACCTTGACATTTGATCTTTGTGTAGCTCCTACAAAATATAGTGGGATTTAGTTTAATAAATGAGCAAATGTACCCTCTGTAGATTGAATAAATAATGGCTCTTCAATATATGTATTATTACTTTTTCAAATATATATATATATACATATACATATATATGATATTGTAATTAAGAAAGGAAGCAAACATGTATTAAGTACCTACTATGTGCCAGGCACTAAGGTATGCCCTTTACAAATATGATCTCATTTGATCCTCACAAAGATCCTCAGAGAAAAGTAACTCTCAAGACTGTTTCTGGATATAGAAGTTCCACAACTCTGTGCTCTCTTCGTACTAGGGGTATTGCTCGTGGGAATGTGATTATTATCCTCATTTCACATATGAGGAAACTGAGGTAGACAGAAGTTAAGTGACTTGCCCAGGGTCATACAACTATTAAGTATCTGAAGCTGGATTTGACTCCAGGCACAGGGTTCTATCTACTTTGCCACCTTGTTGCTTCTAATTAATAAAATGAAAATTCATACAAGCTATTACTGGGTCATAGGAGTTGATCCTTCTGTATTTTGTCATTCAGAGGTTATGAAAATTACAATTACTATCATGTAAGGCCCAGTGAAAAAGGAGTTTAAACAGTTAAAAGATAGTTTCAGAATCACTGATCTAGATCAATTTGTTGATTTTATAGCTAGGTTTAATAATTTGCTGTGGCACAAACGGCAAGGTCACATAGCTATAAAATGGCAGAGCTGGGAATCCAATTCACAGCATCACAGAATTTGGGAGGAAGACAAGGTCTTAGCAGCCCTCTAGTCCACCCCATAAATAAAAGAACTTGCAACTATAACATAACTGGCCATTACTGTTCTAGCCTCTGCTTCAAAGCCGCCAAGGAGGGGAAAGCCAGCACATCTCAGGTCATCCCATTCCACTTTGGAAAGTTATCATTATTAGAAGCTTTTTTCCTGACATCAGGTCTAAATGTATCTCTTTTCCACTTCCATCTATTCTTCCTACTTCTGCCCTCTCTGGTCAAATGGAGCAAATCCCTCTTCTGTATGATCATCTTACAAATATTTGAAGACAACTATTAGCTCCACCCACCCTCTCCCAGCAAATCTTCTGTTTTCCAGACTAAACATGCCCATTTCCTTCAACTCATCCTCAGGTGACATAGACTCAAGGTCCTTCACTATGTTAGTTGTCTTCCTCTGAATGCTTTCCATCATGTAAACATCCTTCTTATACCATGGTACTCAGCATAGAACTCAGAATGAGTCTCTACAAGAGCAGAGTAAAATACAAACATCTCCTCCCCCTTCCTGGAAGGTATACCCCTCTCATAGTCCTTGTTAGTTTCTACATCATACTAATGACTCATCTTGGGCTTACAATCCACTAAGACCTCCAGATCTTTCCCCTCACCCAGAATAACTATTGTCTACCAATGCCTTCTCCATCTTATATTTATGATGTTGATTTTTTTGTACCCAGGTGCAAGATTTTTTAGCATTCCTATTTGATTTCACTTTATTAAGTTCAACCCAAAGTCCTAATCAGGCAAGATCCCTCAGAATCATAACTCTCTCGTCCTCTTTGTTTGTTATTTCTTCCAGCTTTGTGTCATCTGCAAATTTAATAATTATACCTTCTAATACCTTCTGTGTGTCTTTATTGAAGTCATTAATTAAAAACATTAATAGTACCCTCAAGCACAGATCCCTGGAGTACTCTACCAGTCAACTTCTTACCACATTGACATTGACCCTCAAGTCTTTGAATCTGGCATCCAACTGACTCTGAATGTGTATAATGCCTACTATACCTAATCTATATCTCTCCATATCTTCGGGCATTCTTTCAACAATCTTTCCCCCTCTTCAGTCATCTTTCGGACAAAGACTTTCTTCATTAAAATATGCCTTTAGTTATTTAAAGTGAATACAACATCTAAACTGAAGGAAATTTGCCAGATGGACTCATTTTTATTTCCCTGCTCTTGAGTAACAACAGCCTCAGCCAAGACAATTCCATCAGGACACTTCAAAGAGAAGTCTAGCATTGAGATGACGAAAGCTATATTGCATTGGGTACAAAGGATGCTACTGTTTTTTGCTTTCATGCTCTTGGGCCATTTCCATGAAACATCTCCAAAGGAACTCAAAGTTCTTTAGAATTCAAGACCATGTCTTCTCTATGTTGGATCTTTGATCAGTAATCAAGAAATATTTGTTGAAAATTTTATGCAGAGCACATCTAGGTGCTATATGGATATGAAGAGAAGCAAGGTAGTTGGGAAGTGAAGAGCTGGCCTTGGAATCAGAAGGGCTGGGTTAGAGTACTGCCTTTTGAATATAGCTTTGTAACCTTGGACACATCAATCAAACTCTTCAAGTCTTTGTTCCTCCGTTTATAAAAAGAAGATGATGATACTTGCACCAATCTTCTCAAGATTGTTGTGCATACCAAATAAGGTAATGCCCCTAGATAATAATAAAGTGGTTTAATGTAATAATAAAGTAATGATAAAGTGCTTCATTAGTGTGAACTAGTAATTAGTAAAAGGGAGCAAAGGAAGACCCAGTTTTTGTTTTCAAATGGCCTACTTCCTCATTATATCTGAAAAAAAAAGTTAAGATTAATGTTTCACAGTTCATTTCTCCTCCTTTCTTGAGTATGTCACACTTTCTTTCACTTAAACCAAGTTGATCTTCAGTAGTATTTTCAATAATGTTGTATCCAAAACCAAGAAAAAAACAGTTATACATAGGGGAAAATTTCATGAGAGTCAGGGGAATAAAAGATTTGGACGAATGACACAGAAAAAGCCATATAATATCAAAAATGATTCAGGCATATGGAGCTAGAGGGTCCTTAGAGATCATTTTGTCCACCTCCCTTTCCATTTTATGGAGGAGTAAACTGAGGCACAGAGAAGATAAACAATTTGTCCAATTGTCTGGACAATATGGATTAGGATTAGAATCTAACTTTCCTGAATCAATCTTCCTTCAACCTTTACTTCTTTTGATAAAACATTCCCAATTCCTTTAATCCTTTCCCAAGGGATAAATTGTCCCATCCTCTACTCATTCCTCTATTACTCAAAGACTATATTTAAAAGGACACACGTTTAAATGTTTCTTCGTCATTCTTGGAGAGGGTGTCCAGACAGAGGATATTTGTAAGACGTATTTGCTGAGTCATTCTGTTCATGGGTGACAGTTATCAAGTTTGAGGCAGAGGAACAGGATAACAAAGGCTCCTGGGAAAATATCCAAAGATGAGAAAAAGAAAAACCTGAATGTGGTTGGCTGGACTGCCTAAGCTAAGAGATCTCAATGCACAGAAGGGAAAATAACAATACATAAAACTAAATGAAAAAGCTGTTGAATCATTGAAGAACAAAATGTCAAACTGTATATGTAAATGTCACTACTGACCCAAGGCAAACAGACTGAGGGCATTTGTCTCTCAGACAGGATGGTTCAAGAGAATTTAGAAATGTTCTTATGATCTACAGCGGCACAGAAATAGAACGTTGAAGAATCTGGATTTTGGGGTCCATTCTGTTTCCCTTTCTTTTCTTTGGAGAGGGAATCCCTACACCCTGCTACTCAAGGCACCCATATGTGGCTCCTTGACTACCCAAGACAATTCTGGATGGTCTACCCCCCCAGTCTCTTTCTCTCTGTCTCTCTGTCTCTCTCTCTCTCTCTCTCTCCCTCCCTCCCTAAATTCTGTGCAAATTCCTTTGAGAAAAGTAATACTATTATCAATGTGAGTGAATTTATTTTATTTTTTTCCAGCTTTGCCAGTTGGCATTTTAATTGGTGTTAATGCCTGAACCTAGAAAAATAAGTAATACTGATGCACTTATAGGGAGAGAGATATTTTGAGGTAAGAGGAGTACTCATAGAACCACATAGTGATTGTTGGAAATAGAGATATTCTTATACTGAAGATGAAAGGCTTACAGGGAGAGACAGAGAGGGAGAGAAAGATAGAGAGAGACAGACAGACAGACAGATGGAGACAGAGACAGAGAGAGACAGAGACAGAGATTAGTCTTACAAATTATAAAAACCATTAAGGCCTCTAGAAAAAAGATACAAGACCATAAGATCATAGGTCTTAAGATAGAAAAGACTCTGATGACTGTCTTGTATTATCTCATTATTCTTTAAATGAGAAAACTGAGACCCAAGAAAGTTAAGTGGTTTGCCCAAGGTCACATAGGTAGTAAGCATCAAAGGTGGGAATTGATTACAATTTCTCTGACTCCAAAGCTAGAACTCTTTCCATTGTACTAGGGTCAGTTCAGGACAGAGATGGATAGAAATTCTTGGGGTCAGATAGAGAATTCCTCTCATTAGCCAATGTTCTTTATTCAGGATTTGGATGAGGAATAGGAATAGTACAAAATGGTTTTTAAGTATATCAGCAAAGCAGTGGCTACAAAGTAGTTATCTCTGCACAAGATCTGTGCTATGTAAGCACATTAGTTCTATGTTTTTGTCTACTGTTTTGTTTTATTTCTCTTCTGATTACTCAGAAAAGCTTCTTTTGCAAAAATACTAAACTGGGTCTCAATTCAGCTAAGTATAGAAGGAATTGGTCCATTCTGAACATAAAGAGTACCCTTAAGGCCTAGGCTGGGTGATGGCAACAGTAGTGGTAACCTCAGGTTCCAACAAATGATATTCGATACAAAAAATATTGGTGAAGAACTTACTGTGTGAAGAAAGAGTCATGTACTAGATGCTGGGGATGATACAAGATTTAAATAAAATATGATCTCAACCTTGTCTTCCAGTCTGTAATCTAATAGAGGATAAGAAACTTGTAACTATGCCTTGATCCTTTGGTGGATCTGAAATCTCATTTGCACTGATATTCTCTAATGGTGAAGATCACAGTGCATTCATATTTTCACACTCTGGATGACTCCCATGAATCCTCCATAGAGGGGTCTACCCAATGTACTGGAAGCCCCCCACATTCTTGATATTGCATTTGTACAAATGGAGCTTCCAGGTTGCTTTTCAGTTATCTCATGCTCTCATTGCAAGATCAGCACAGCTCCACTCATGTCTATATCTGAGATCTTTCATGCTATATCTTTTATGTCATTCTTTATTAACAAGATGCTGTAGTCTATTCATACTCACCATGCACTTCTACATTGACCTGTGACTGAACTGCAACTTTAATTTTTTAAAGATTTATTTTATTTCATTAAATATTTCCTAATTATATTTTTAAAAAATTTACATCCTTCATCTATTTGTTTTTTCTTGGGTGGACAATTAGCTCAAACTCTTTTGAGTGATTATGAACCTCATTTAGAAAACTATACAGTGTTCTACAATTTAGTGCACCATTTGTATAGTGAAGAATCTGGAGAATCTCAACAATGATAGTGAATTCTACTTCTGTTTAGACTTTATGATGTATATTCCTCGTGGCAGTAGCACACATGTCTGTGTTTTATGTTACATTTAATATTGATAATCAGAGGACCATTGAACAAAGTTTTCCTTGCTGTTCATCTGCAATCATAGTCTAGAGCCAACTAAAGACCCTAGGCTCACACAGAATGGTTTCAATGGGGTTGGGAGAGTTGGAAGACAACCCCTAAAGGGTTAGAATTTATTTCTTTGACTTGTTGCTCACACATGGAGTTCTTCAGAAAAATTGCTAATGTACTCATGCTATTGCTCATGTGTAGGTTTCTCCAATATATATATAAAAATAAAGGGACAGCCTTTGTTTAGCCCACTCAGAAAATAAGATGAAAAAGATTAAGCCTGTGAACAAATATAGAAACACATTAGGCCATCAGTTTATTAAATCCCCTCTGGATGGTAAGCTCACTTTGAGGGATGATGACCAAACACCACTCTTCACCCCAGATCTTCATTGCCCAGAAAACTCACAGCAATAAAAGGTCAAGGCCCATGTCTTCTGGCAACCTGTAATATGACTTTAGTCTCATAGCTGCTGGGCAATCTTCTGTTGGCAATTCCTTTTTTCCTCCAAGAAGCTCAGTGATAAAGGAAATCTTCCTCTAAAAAGGCTAGTATCCAAATTCTGAAACTTAGAAATGCTTGAATTCAGTGATTAATTGTTACATAACTTCCAAGGTAGGAAAAACCCACTTTCAGACTCTCTTCCCTCAAGGCCATATACAAGCACATGTTTAACTTTGTCATATACATCTGCAGGAACCTTATCAATGCTCCACCTGACTGAACAGGAAAAATTGCACCTCAAGAACCCTATTCTATGACCTATGTTCGGAAAAGAAAATGGAAAGGTAGAAGGAAAAAGGAACTTGAGGATCAGAAACCTCAGGACACTAGGGCAAACATACACAATTTACCATGTATTTACCCCATACTTTGCTAATAACTACTCTTGGAGAGGTTGAGGAAAAAGGGAAAAAATCCCTTTCCTTTAGCCCTCCCATATGATGGTCCATTCTTCCACTCTCATCTGGAAGCCTAAGAGAAAGAGAGAAAAAAGTGCAGGCAATTTACTTTTACAAGCCAACACTTTTTATCAAGTGTGCGTACTCCATAACTCTCCATCATTAGTCACCCTAGAGGCAGCCTCAATCACTGGTAATAACTCAGAGGAGCTCTTTTTTTCCTTTCAACAAAATGTTAGGGTACATGCCCACCTCCATGGGAGGAACCCTTCAGGCAAAGGTTCATATCCTGTCATTTCATCAGGTTTATTAGAGAACTGATCAAATTAGTTCAGGGTACTCCTCTGGGTCCATTACATTTCTTCAGAGGACTCTTCTAAGATTTCAGTATTTGAACTGGATGCATCTTGCTGCAGGAGAACCTCTAAGGTAATATTTTTCTCTAGTGCTTTTTAAAAAATATATAGTCAAAAAACAATGGGTAAAGTGTGATCTTGTCTTCTGTGGACCATTCATTCAAGTGTATGACTATCAAGATAGGTCAATCTATAGAATATCCTTTGTGAAATGTTCCCTGTTCTCTTATCATGCCTTCATCAAGGGTGTAAATAAGCATATAGATTATTCTCATAAATATTTCATTGAGATGAGGAAGTGGTCATGTGTTATTGATATTTTATCAATCACCTTTTCCTATAATACAAAGTCTATAATTCACTTAAGCCTCTTTCAGTTATCTTGGGAATGAATCCATTGATGTTGTCAAAATTATTTGACCTTCAAAATGGACCTATTTTTGTTTACTTCCTCCTACTGCTGTTTCCATCTTTGTATTCTTTAGTGTCATTCTTTATTCTTCATGCATCACATCTAAGATTGTAATATTAGAGTCAAAATGGGATAGCTCCACTGATGGAGAAAATTTGTTGTAAAACTCTTGAAGATTTTTTCACCATCTTCTGTCTGTTTTTTGTCTACTCAATTTTATTCTTAAGTGCTCTCAGGATGATCTGACTTAATTGGGCCTTTTGTCAAGCTTTCTGTAAATTTGTTTTTTTCCGAACTGCTTGTCACTGGTTTATGAGGCAATGTAGTTCATAATCTTCCTAAATCCTCTGGCAAAAGATTTTTTTAAATGAGTTTATGGTCTAAACTCTCATTTCATTAACTGCCATAATCTCTTTTCTTGACAAGGAGATCAAGTGTTAGCTGACTAGCATGGTTTCTAAACTCTTTTTGCCTTCTTGTTGTGATGACTATTTAACATTGTTTAAACTTACTTAGGAAAGGTTGATTATCTATGATGACACATGTTATCCATTTCCTTATTTTAGCAGGAATACCCAAGTATTAAATTCCATATTCGATGTGGTATGGTGGATACTACCAGAACCTAGGCAAGAATATATATATATAAAGAGTCATTGTGGTGTTATGGAAAGAACACTGGGCTGCAGTCTAACTGGAGTTCTGTCACTTGCTCTGTTACTTTGGTAAAGTTATTTAACCTCAGTAGGAGATTCCAGTTTTCTCACATTTGAAATGGAGATGCTAACACTTTTGCTGCCTAATTTGTAAAGCTTTTAGGAGGTGCAAGTAAGATAGTGGATGAAAAAATGGTTCTCACCATGACAAAGCATGATACAAATATAAGAAATGTTTTTAAGTACTTACAAATATCTGAATATGGAATTGAATGATCCCCTACTTTATATTTTCAGGTGTTGTCCCAAATAGAGCGTCAAACATGTCGTACAAATGTTTTAACATCTATGTCTCAAGCAACACATAGGTGCTACATATATATTTGCACTTGCATTTATTTACAAGTACAAGTGTATTTATGAGTTAGATCTGTGGTTGACTCTATAAATCTATGGATTGATCAGTCTGTGGCATAGTATATGTCTATCTATACATGTAAATGTTTCCATGTGAACATATGTAATTCACATAACCATAAGAAGATTGTATGTATGTTCATGAGCACATAACAATACACAAAGCCAACCTGTGGGGGTAGAGTTGTCATTTCTGACCTCCCCTCATCCTTCCAGGCAGGTAGCACAGGCTCTATGACTCTGTGAGAGAAATCTGTGGAGTATGTTAATTTCTGTGGGACTTGGGCAGCCCCATAACTCTTGGAGATTAATAAGAATCTGGGAAGTATCTATCTTCACCAGCTGCTTTCATTTGCGCAGTAATAAAGCTCGCCTTTCTTGTTTAATAAAAACAATGCAGAAACAAATGGCTGTGCGCTGAGTGGAACTTTGGAGAAATGAATTCAATGGCACGGAGGGAAGATTTTCATCATACTGCAGGGTCCCCACAGATGAAGCAGAGAAGATGCTTCGTCCCACCTACTTTTTGTCACTGTCTTTGTGCACCACCACCCCCTCCAGACCCAGTCCAGACTTGTTCTTTAGGCTAGAGTGGCTGGACAATGCCAAGTAGTGGACACAATATTCCAACAGAGACCTTGTGTCACATACCATTGATCACAAAGGGTTCAGATGCACTTGGAAGGATTTTCTTACTTCCTTTGTTTCTTATATTTCAGTCAGTACATCTGGACAATATTTCTATAATTCCTGTCTCATAGAACACTAAGAAAAGAAACTTACTTGCATTCATGCAGATAACACTCTGACAAAAAAAAAGGTTTTATTAAAAGAGGAAAAAATAAAACAGAATCCCTTGAATGAACAACCATTAGTCTTAAAGATCCCTAATATAAATCACTGGTCCCAAGTGTGAAAATTCCTCAGATGAAGGCAGCCACAGTTCCTATCTTTATCAGCTTTTCCATAGTGGGAACAGGCCAAGGCTTTCTGTTTCTGTCTCTGTTCTTCTCTGACTCTCTAACTTTCTCTCTTTTTGTTTTTTTTCTTTCTTATTTCCTTTTCTTCCTCACTCCTTTATTCTCCCCTCCTTCCTTCCTTTTTTCCCTTTCTCTCTTTCTGTCCTCTTTCTTTCTTTTTCTCTCCTTCCCTTCAACTACTTTGTCCTAGATCCTTAGCAGAAGCACTCAGCTTCTCAGACTTTGGGGTCAGAGTGAGGAATGAGGGAACCATCTAATGTTTCTTTTTTGTTGAGTGTCATCATCCCAGTGCAAAAAACAAAATCATCAAAACTTTGTCCTGCCCTTATCTACCTGATACCAAGTCTTCCCCTTCTCTCTCCAGGTTCTTCTGGTGATCAGTCCCTCCCTTAGAGCTCTCTACAGTTATCAGCATAGATGCCCTCAAGCTGCTACTACTCTCTTAATTCAGCAACAGGGGAGGAGAAAAAGAGAAGAATGTCATCATAGGATACAAAACCATCTCTTTAGTGTCAGGACTTGGCTCTGGACCATATACTGTTTTTCAAATTCTGAATACTGAAACTCTCTTATGCCTGGAATCCAGAATCTGAGGATTAAGTGTAGAAAATGTGATGGTCCACTCACTTCTCCAGAAGGAACTTCATCTGTCAGGTAGGCTCTCAGGCCAAAATAAAAACAGCCTGAGGAAGGGTTTAAAATGTTCCCAGAGGATAGATCTAAGTGGTTTGCTGAAGAGTGCTGAGGGGATTTAACCCTATGAAGACAGTTTGAAAGATGGAAACTAAGACCTTAAAATTATCTTTCTAGCACTCACTAAAGCCAAGGTTAAGGCCTAGAAGGAACATGAGTCTGATCTAGGAAGCACATTGTTGTTGTCTCCTCAGTGTTTTTAACATTTTGATTTCTTGTTTGAATATTTGGATTTTCATTGTGACTTAAAATCAGTAGGGCATTACTACTGTGCTAGAAAAGGCACTGTTCCCTACTCTGGACTTTTATGTATATTTGAGAAGTTACCATGAGGCCACATACATGTCTCATGGAAACTCAGAAGTGATGGAAAGAAACAACAGGTGTTCAAGTCTCTCACAATTATAATGGAACTTAAAGATTTATTAAACCAACTTTTTAGCCAGCCCAAAGGCTCTGAGAAACCTGCAGCATATTCCTTCTACAATTCAATTCTATAAAGTTATTCCCTCTGGAATGCATAGACTATAGAATAAAGTGTTAATTGTCCTAAGGATATTTGTATTTTTTAAAAGAATGAAATCTTAAAGCTAAAGAAATAGTAGTCATACTTCACAAATATCAGGTGAAAAATAGCCAGGACAGAGGAGTAGCAGGGAGAAATGTGGCTGAGTCAACCACAACAGAAATTACTTTACAAGTGTCTAGAAAATGCACTACTGAGTACTGATTAGGAAATCACAGGAAAAAAAAAGTCAGTCTATTTCCAGCCCAGATCAGTACAGGAAGAGAAACAGGGAGGTCTGTTTATGCTGGGCATCCCAATACATGAGAATACATCTGTACACCATGTTTTCAGAAGGCCATTGAGGAATTGGACAGTGTCTAGAAGAAAGCAACCAAGATGCGGTGGGGGTGGCGTTCAGTTGTTTTTGGTCCTGTCCAAGTCTTCATGACCCCATCTGGCATTAGATACTGGACTGGTTTACTATTTTCTTCTCCAGCTCATTTTATAGGTGAGGAAAATGAAGTAGAACAAGGTTAAGTGACTTACCCAGGGTCACACAGCTAGTAAGTGACTGAGGTCAGATTTGAACTCAGAAAGATGAGTGTTCCTGACTCCAGGCTCAGGACACTATCCACTGCAACACTTAGCTACCCCTAACCAAGATGTGAAAGGCCTCAAACACAAGTCGTTATAAAAATCAATCAAGTGTCTTGGGGGTCTTTAGCATAGCAAAGAGAATAATCAGAAGAGGCATGATAACAGTAGTCAAGCATTTGAAGGCCTGCAAATCTCTATGAAGAGAGATTACAACTTGTTTTATTGGATTCCAGAGGACAGAAATAGCAACAATGGGTGGAAGACAGAAAGAAGAAAAATTTAGATTTGATCTAAGGAAATACTTCCTGAAAATGAGTTCTCTCTAAAAATTTTACTTCAGTGAGTGAATGGTTTTCTCTCATGGTTAATTTTCCAAGGCTGGCTGATCATGTTGTAGAGGAGGTAGGGGAGATGTCTAGGTAGATGTTAACCTTAATGGCCTCTGTGGCGCCTTCCAGATATGAGTTTCTGTGATTCTGTTGAATAACTTGGAGGCAGGAAGCCTCCGTACCCCATTTCTCTTTGCCCAAATTAGCATCATGTAAGTGGTGATCTACACTGCCTATATGCAAGGCAGCCTCTGTGTTGATTCAGTTGTCATAAATTTGGAGTTTGTGGTACATGAATTTATATTGCCACTGGGTTCTATTCATATGGATTACTGGAGTTAAGAGTTTTATACTGCTATTTGTATTAACAAACCTGTAGTAACAGAACTATTCTGATAGTTCTGACAGGCTACGCACACATTCTCTTCTTTGTGACTCATTCCATATAACAGAAAAGGCCCTGAAATAATGGGACCTAGAGTATTTTTTGACCAATGCAATTCAGGAAAGAATGATTAACATGTCTTTCTGTTATCTACATCAGTAGTCTCAAAGGTGAGGACCCAATTTGTGGGGAGCTAAGGCATGGTTGTAAGAGATCAACCAACTAGATGATGGGAAGATGGGCTGCATTTTATCCTCCCATGATTGCCAGCTGTGGGGCTTGCTTTCAACAGAGTCATACTACCCCCATCTACCTCCTGTGCAAGTCCCTAATCACTCTTTCTGCCCTGGAATGAGCCTGTTACAGCCTAACCTCAACATCGTTACCCCTCTGGCCATCAGCTACGCAAGTAGTGTTGGGGAAATTCCCCTCTTCTACCCTCAGCATATCTTAGGGCTAAAGTCAGCACAAGCTCTGTGTCCTTTGGCCAGCACTGTTTTCTGGATCAATGAGCAAAATCCCTCAGCCCACACCCCTTTTTTTATTTTGAGAGGGTCACAGTAAGTTGCACAGGATGATCAAGCATGGATAGTTTACAATCTATATCTCATTTTTAATGAAGGAAAAATCATGAGGCTCCCTATTATCTTTGAGCAGACTACCAGTAATTCAGGTTGTCAATTTCAGTGTCATCCTTGACTCCTTACTTAAACTTATCCAACATGACCAATAAATTTGCTAAAACTTTTGGTTTCTTTCTATATAATATCTCTTACATATGTCCTCTTCTCACTATTCACAAAACCACCATCATAGTTCCCACCCCCATCACTTCTTGCCTGGACAATAGGACTCCCTTCATTGAACCCTGACAGACTCCAATCTATTCTCCATTCAGTTGTCAAAGGGATTTTCCTAAAGCCCAAGGTCAATCTTGTTACTCTACTGCTCAAGGAACTCTAGGGGCTCCCTATTGAGTTTAGGAATAAATACTACTTCATCTTTTTGCCCTATTAAAATTTTATAGTGTGTATAATGATTAATATGATACATATGCATCTATATACATATATGTCTTGTAAAGATATATACACATATTGGGGGTATAATTAGAGGAATTTTGTTTGCTTTCAGCTGGGTTGTACAAACAAAAAAAATTCTCTAGGTGACCTCTGAGGTCACTTCTGACTGAAATTATGAGATTCCATGATTCACTATATGCTTCATATAAGAATGCCTTAAAAAAAATTCTGTTTTAATTTGATTTATAAGCCCTTGGTGACCATTAGTAATTAAAAACATATTTATTTAAATACCTGACAAGTCTTGAATTTCATAGCAAAGATCCAGGCTAAGTTATCATTTTCTCTAAAAATGATGCAGAATAATCAAGTAAATATACATTGTGACATCAAAACATAAGGACCTAGAAAAAAATTTTCCTTGCTTTTTCACTTTTTCCTGTCATTGTAGTCTACTGGTAAGACCACATCTTGATATTATGTCCAGTTCCAGGCAACCCATTTTAAAAAGGAAATTGACAGAAAGGAGCATGCCCATAGATGAGTGACTGCAAGGGTGAGGAAATACAAAATCTTGGAATACAAGTATCATCGAAGGAATTGGAGAGGTCTAAGTGGGAGAAGACAGGAGATATAAAAGAGGGAATTTGATGATGTCTGTTTGCAAGTATTTGAAAGATTGTTATATGGAAATGGGATTTCATTTATATTGCTTAACCCTCCAAAAAGAGTGCTAGGACCAAAGGGAATAAGTTGCGTGAAAGTAGATTTCAATTCAACAGATGTAAAAATTCCTTAACACTTAGAACTGGTTCAAAATCAAATGGGTTGATTTAAGGTATGATGGGCTCCTTAATATTAGAAATCTTCATACAGAAAGACCAAAATCATTTGTCTAGAGAATTATAGAAGTGACCTATTATTTCAGTAAAGTTTGGCCTAATTGACTTCTGAGATCTTGTCTAACACAGAAATTTGGTGATAAGTAGAGTGTTGAAAATTGAGTCAGGATCATATGGGTTCAAGTCCCACCTCTGATGGTTATTGTTTATATGACTACCTCTGATAGCCTCAGTTTCTTTATCTGTAAAATAGCAATAATAATACCTATAGTGTATATATCTCAGAGGATACCTATGATGTTTAAAGGAGATAATGTGTGTAAAATGTTTTGTGAGCTTTAAAGAGCTGTATAAATATGAATGATTATTATTCTACTTGATTCTATTAGCTGACATAAATACTCTATTTGTACATTAGAACATATACCCTGTATTTAAATTGTGTTTTAAAAAATTCCCAGCTTTACTTTTTCTTAACTATCATCTTTGAACTGATACAACTAAAGGATTAAGACTATGTCCATCAACCAATTAATTAATGGACATTATCAGTATACCAACTATGTTCTGTGTCCTGTTGTACTCACTGTGGGGGATAAGAGAAGACATACTCCATAACTTTGAGGAGCAGACAAGGTTCATTCACAGGGGGAAAAAATCAGGGAAAAATATGTGAATTAAGAAATGATTATGCAAATGAAAATATATAACCAAATGCTTAAAGTGCTCTCAAAAGGGAAAAAGGGTGTGGGGTGGGGTTAGTAAGAACTAGAGTAGTCAGGGAAGATTTCCTGGAGGAAGATGGAGTTGTCAATGACCTGAAATGATGGATAGAGTATGGTTAGGTGAGGAAGAGGTTATTTCACAAAGAGGGAGAATAGGCAAAGAGGTAGTAATGAGAGTGGAACTGGTGTAGGAAGACAATAATGATCATGGTGATAATTATGATTATAATGATTAAGATACCTGACATTTTTATACCATTATCTGGTTCTTTATGCATATGTTCTCATTTGATCCTCGCAACAGTAGTATGTGGGTATTTTACCCATTTTATAGGAAAGAAAAATGAAGGTCTGAAAGGTCTGACTTTCTGATAGTCATGTCAAATTTATGATTTAAACCCAAGTCTAGAGTGAAAGATTAGAGTCAGGGAAGAGGGTGAAATAAAATTAGCATGAGAGAGACCTCATCATCACTAAAATAGTTCCTATTTTAAGACCTGGAATTCCAAAATTCTACTCTCTAACCACATCTACTTGTCTTTCCACTTCTCTTACAGCCTTATAACTCCTGAACCTGTTTTTACCACCCTTTAGACTCATTATTCTTCCTTGTTCTCACATTTTATTATCCCTAATTTGTCTCCCATCCTAAAACAAACAAAACCAAAAAACAAATAAAAAAAATGCATCCTCTTGTCCCATATAGTACCTCAATTTCCATACCACCGATTCACTTCCAAAATAATGTATTCATTAGTTAGGTGCTATCATCTGGGAGGAACTTAGAGAATGAGAGTGTTGATCAATTGTTTCTCCATCCCCATACCATGGGGATGGTCCTATTCCTGTTATCCTTATGACTCAGAATTTCTATCTATTGCTTCTGAGTCAAAAAAAGTCTTTCTCCCTGCTACTTCCATCTCAATTTTATCCCCTCCCAATTACACATCTTTCTCAGCCTCCCCATTCACATTCTTCCCTCTCTGTAGCTCAGGCTTTATTAGTAACAGTGTGTCAACAAGCATTTATTAAGCCCCCACTATGTGTCAGGTGGGGCAACTAGAAGGTGCAATGGATAGAGTGGAGGTCTTGGAGTCAGAAAGACTCCTCTTCCTGAGTTCAAATCTGACCTCAGACATTTACTAGTTATGTGACCCTGGGCAAGTCACTTAACCCTGTTTGCTTCAGTTTCTTCATCTGTAAAATGAGCTGGAGAAGGAAATGTCAAACTACTCCCGGAACTTTTTCCAAGAAAGCTCCAAATGGCATCACAAGGAGTTGACACAACTGAAAATTACTGAACAATAACAAATGTATCTAGCACTTTGTTGAACACTAGGGATACCAAGAAATGCAAACATCACAATCCTTGGCCTCAAGGAGCTCACATTTCAATGAGGTAGAAAATATGCAAACCGTTATTTGAATGCAAGATACAAATGTTGAGTGCCAGGTATTATCAGAAGAAAGTCATCAGCTGTGGAGAAGGGCACTAGGGTAACACTATCTCCTTCATTCTATAACTCCTCACCTCTTAAGTTATTTCCATCATCCAGAACTTATGAAAACCTTGCTTACTTTGGAAAATACTCTAACATTGACAGCCCTCTCCAGCATTGTGTGCTCTTTCTCTCATGAACCTACCTATCTCCCGAATCTTCCACCAAGCATTGGACCAATGAAAAAGATGGTCATATTCCTTGTTCTTCATTGTGATTTCCAAACTATCCTTTTGCCAGCCTCACTCAGCAGCCTTTCCTGCTCTGAGGGTCACACCATCTGTCTCTCTCACCTGGCCTCCATCATAATCATAATAATATACTAGCTTCCAGATCATACTCCCTCCTTGCTCAAGATGTTCCATTCCTGGCTCAGAGTCTTCTTCATCATTCCTATTACTACTATGCAGGGAGTTTGCTATACATATCCATGAACACTTCAACTCCCTGGCCTCCAAATTCATCATTTCCTCAGTTATCAGTATCTTCACCTCAGTTACCCCAATATAGTTAGTCATCCAATAAATATTTGTGAAAACCTACCATGTGCCAGGCACTGTGCTAAGTGTTGGGAGAAAATACAAATAAAGAAAATGTCTCTGCCATTAAGGCAATTAGAATATAATGGGAGAAGACAATACACAAAAGGAAGCTGAAAAGTGAGAGGAGGAAGTAAGAAGGTACACCACTTGAGGACATGATGGAGAAATCCAAAGAATTCCAAGATCAGCCCCGCTGGTGAGAAATGGGGAGAAGAATATCCTGGACCCCCTCCTTAAATGGAAATTTTGGAGTTCATAGTTCTTCCCTTGAATCTGAGGGTCCAATCAGAGAAGGAGAAAGTATTGATGAGATGTAAGTACCAAAGCTAATTCAATCTTTCAGGATAATGAGATTTTCCAGTGGTGGGTTTGCTGGATCATGAAGGCATGATGGAGAAAGCCAAGAAAATCCAAAAACAAGAGGAACTCATGGGAATTGAGTAGAATACTATACTAGGTCTCCTCCTTGAGTGGAGGTTTTGGAGCTAATGACTACATACTCCAGTCAGAGGTTTACATCTTAAATTTCATCATCACCCTTAAGTATACAACCTCCTTGATGCTAAACTTTAAACTCCTTCTCCCTGATCATCTTCTTCCATTTCTTGATGCCATCCTGACCCTTTTGTCTCATTTATGTTAAAACTAGTTTCATCTTCCAATCCTTCCTTCCCTCTTCATTCTCTTATTCCAATATCCCTCCAACAGTTTTTTCCTACTTTACTGAGAAAATGAAAACCATCTGCTATGAACTCAATGTTGTCTTCTCGAAACTTCAGAATCCCTATATATTGTCCTTCATTCTCTTCTCTGTTCCTGCACTCATTGAAAAAGACATGGACCTCTTCCTAACTGGGATCATCTCATTTGCTATTCTCTTGAACCCATCTCTTCTAATTTTTTCTCAGAAATTTTGCCCCTTTATTCTTTCTTCACTCCTTACCTCAGCCCTTTCAAACTCTCCTTATCCAATTGTTCCTTCCTTGTTATTTACAAACATGAAAACTTCTTACAATTTATAAAAATCCATTCTCTTAACCTTGCTATCCCTTCAAGATATCATACTATATTTCTTTTCTGTTGTGCTGAAAACAACAGAAGCTCCAGAAAGTGAGAAATAGTATCAAGTGGTAAAAGTTCTAAAGAGATGAATTTAAACTTGGTCTAAGTTAGTCAACAAGTTAGTCAACAAGCAGTTATTAAAACTTAATATGTTGCAGATCCAAGATGGTGGACTAGGGAGAGACACACAACTGGATTCTCTCCATATTCTCTTCCAAATAACTTTAAAATAATATCTCAAATCAAGCTTTGAGGCAGCAGAGCTAACAAAAGGTCAAGATGAGACATTTTTCTAGCCTAAGAAAACTGAAGAGGTAGGCAGAAGAAAACTACAACCCCTGAGTGGAGGCCTGTCTAGAACCCCCACATACAGCAGGTGGCAACATCAGGCTCTTGGGCTACCTGAAAGCCATTGTCAAAGAAAGAGCCTAAACAGCATATTTCATGAAACTGCCCTAATATCTTAGTTCTAGAGGGCAAGATAGAAATTGAAAGAATCCACTGATCACCTCCTGAAAGAGATTTCAAAATAAAAAACTCCTAGGAATATTATAGTAAAATTCCAGAGCTCACTGATCAAATATAAAATACTTCAAGAAGCCAGAAAGAAAAAATTCAATATTGTGGAGAATCACACAAGACTTAGTGACTTCCATGTTGAAGGAGAGGAAAACTTAGAATATGACACTGCAGACAAAGAAGCTAAGATTATGACCAAGAATAACTTATGCAGCAAAACAGGGTGCAAACCTTCACAGGGAAAAATGGATATTTAATGAAATACAGGATTTTTCCAGCATTCCTGATGAAAAACCAGAGCCAAACAGAAATTTTGACATTCAAACAGAAGATTCAAGAGAAGTGTAAAAAGGCAAATATGAAAGCATAATCATAAGAGACTCAATAAAGTAAAGCTTTTTGCATTCTTATATGTGAAGATGATACATGTAAGTCTTATGAACTTTTATCATTATTAGGGCCACTAGAAGGATGTAACATAGATGGAGGGGATGGGTATGAGTTGATTATGTTAGAATGATCTACCATTAAAAAAATGAAGGGGTGAGAAAGAGGGAGGCCCTGGGAAAAAAAAGGAAGAGAGAGGTAGAATAGTTAAATTTTTCTCACATAAAAGAGGCACACAAGAAAGAGCTATCTTAGTGGAAGGGAAAATAATGGAGGTGGAGCTGGTCACCAATACATGAACTTCTTTCTCACAGGAACTGATTCAGAGATAGAATAAAACACACACACACACACACACTCACACACATATGTATGTGTATATGTGTGTGTGTATATATATATATGTATATATATATATATATATATATATATATACACATATACACACACTCTCAGTTGTGTATGAAAATGTAACAATCAATAGAGAAATATGACAGGAAGAGGATAACAGAAAGGAAGGTGGGAATTATAAAAGGGAGGACAAATTAAGGAAGGCAGTGATTAGGGGAAAAGAAATACTTTGGAGAGGGACAGGAGAAAAAGAGAGAGGACCAAACAGAAGAAAATTGGATGGAGGGAAATACACAGTAATCATGACTATGAATGTCAATGGGATGACCTTGTCCATAAAATGCAAGAAAATAGAAGAATGGATTATAAACCAGAATCTAACCAATGGTGTTTATAAGAGACACACTTGAAACAGAGACACACGCACACAGAGTTAAAATAAAGGCATGGAGCAGAATCTAATATGTTTCTGATGAAGAAAAAAAAAAGTAGGGGTAGAAATTATGATCACAGACAGCAAAAGCAAAACCAGATGTAATTAAAGGAGATAATCAGGGAAACTACATTATGCTAA
The DNA here is from genome assembly GCA_028646515.1 of Pseudochirops corinnae. Classification (NCBI taxonomy): domain Eukaryota; kingdom Metazoa; phylum Chordata; class Mammalia; order Diprotodontia; family Pseudocheiridae; genus Pseudochirops; species Pseudochirops corinnae. Next base: position 47,874,255 of record CM053587.1, on the reverse strand, counting down.
AAGATACCATAGATAATGAAGTAATATAAAAGTAATATAAAGAAAATTTTACAGCAAGTTTCTCTTATAAAGACTTCATTTATCAAATTATATATATATATATACATATATATATATATAAAAGAGTATAGAACTGAGTCAAATTTATAAAAATAAGAGCCATTCTACCAACTGATAAATGGTCAAAGGATATAACCTTGCATTTTTCAGAAGAAAATATGAAAGCTATCTATAGTCATGTTAAAAAATGCTCTAAATCACTATTTTTTAGGGAAAGGCAAATTTAAGCAACTCTGAGGTACCACCTCATAGCTATCAGAAGTGACAAATGCTAGAGGGGATAAAGAAATAGATAGATAGATAGATAGATAGATAGATAGATAGATAGATGATAGATGATAGGTAGATAGATAGATAGATAGATAGATAGATAGATAGATAGATGCTAATGAACTGCTAGAAGAATAGTGAACTGGCTCAGTCATTTTGTAGAACAATTTAGAACTATCCCCAACAGGCTATAAAACAGTGCAAACCCTTTGACCTGGTAATAACACTACTAGGTCTATATTCTAACGAGATCAAAGGAAAAAGACCTATATGTACAATATACAAAACAAAATATTTATAGCAGTTCTTTTTGTGGTAGCAAAAAATTGGAAATTGTGAGGATGCTCATAAATTGTGGAATGGCTAAACAAGTTGAGTCATATGATTCTGATAGAGTAGCATTGTGTCATGGGAAATGATGAGGGAGGTTGTTTCAGAAAAAAAAAACGGCACAACCTATATAAACTGATGCAAGTGAAGAGAGAAATCAGGGACATCATTGTGCAATGCTGTAATGATGATCAACTATGAAAGACTTGGCTACTCTGATCAATAAACTCTCCAAGGTAATTCCAAAGGACGCATGATGAAAAAATGCTATCCACCTCCAAAGAAAGAACTGATGAATCTGAGTACAGACTAAAGTATAATGTTCTTACTTTATTTATTTTTCTTCATTTTTTTGAAATACAGCTAATATGGAAATATGTTTTGCATGATTTCACACGTATAATTAATATCATGTTGCTTGCCTTCTTAGTGGGTGGTGGAAATCATGTAAAGGAGGAAGAAAATTTGGAACTCAAAATTTAAAAAGAAAAGAATGTTAAAATAAATAAGAAATAAATTAAAATGTTTGAAACATTAATGCACATTTAGTTCTGTCCTAAGAGTTGGAAAATAGAAAGATCCAAAAAAGGAATGATATGCCTCAGGAGATAATGGGTTCTTTTCTCTCATTTGAAGACTGGGTATCTCCTAATTCAGTACATTATATAGGGATACTTTTTCAGGCAAGGGTTTAATTATTGAGCTCATTTTCAACTATATAATTTTATATTTCTGTGATTCTAGTTCACCTACAAGCTCTGAGCCTTGTTAGGTATGAGACCTTGGTCAAGTCATTTAAGTGCTATGACCTCAGTTTTGTTGTATTAAAAAAGAAAAAACTACAATAATATTTGCATCACCTTATTAATTACCTCATAGTGTAATTTGTAAATTTCAAAGCACAACAGAAATATGAGGTTTTAGTGTCATTGAGAGTAGATTCTATGTCTTATTTCTCTGGTCCTTAGCTAGTACAAGTGTCTTGAACACAGTAGTTGTTTTAAAGTTTTGGATTGAGTTGAAAGGTGAGGTGAGCAGATTATGGAAGGTTTTTTAACATTAAGAAGGGTCTGATAGACTTGATCATCCTATAAGCACTAGGGTGACAATGGAAGTAAATATGAGAGAATCTTCTTTACAAATTTCACAAACTGATATTCTTCTCCTCCGTGTTCTTGTTTAGTCGTTCCACATCCTGACTGTGGCTAATTAGACCCCAAGGGAACTACATTTTCCCTGGAAAAGGCTTGATATGGCCCAAACCTTGGCTTTTTCTCCCTTTTATATTAGACACTTTTCTTGGGTCATTTGTCTTGCATGTTCAGCTCTGAGGCTGAAAAGAGTATGAAACCATCTTTCTATTATTACTCTGGCTGCTCCAGATACTAAGAAGGGAAGAACTGATATTCACCTCCCTGATGAGATTTCCCTCTCTTCATGAGGGGATACAGAGATGAAAGATCACAGTCTACTTTATTACCTTAGCAAAACAAACAAAAAAACCCAGCAACACTGCTTTGTAACATTCATCAAAATTCAACAAACATTTTAAATTGATTACTACTTTCAAAGATTTTTTTCTAAGTGCTAGAAGAGAATGTTAATATTTTAAAGAATTTTTGGTAAAAACCCATCTCTGCTTTTATGGAGATTATAATCCAGAAATTTCTCCAGAAACTGTCTCATTCATCTGTTTCTTACATTATGTGTACTGTCTGATGAATGAATTCTCAAATTACTGGGCCTTAATCAATCTATCAAGAAGTTAGTCTTTGTTGAGTGTCTATCCCCAGCTATCCCTCAAGAAGAAAAAAAGGAAGAGATAAAGTAGTGTAAGGTTTATCCTAAGATTGGAAATAGTTGAAAAAGCAAATAAAATCTACTTGCCATATAAGTAGAGGACACAAGATGACTTTGGCATGGAAGAGAAGAGAATTATTGTATAGCATAAAGAGACATAGCTGTTGAGTCAAGAGGATTCAACTTCAAATACAGGTTTCATTTTTATTACCTATGTGACCATAGATGAGCTAGAGGGCTGCTCTGAATTTAGGTTTCCTCATCTATAAAATGAGACAGTTAAAAAAGTTGACCTCTAAGGTCCCTTTCTGCTTTAAATACTACAACATTATAAAAAAAGAAAAAATATATGGAGGATGTGGGCCTTTGAGGTATCAATCGAATTTTTTAAATGGAAAATTATAGTGGAAGACATTTATGAGTTGAGGCATGGAGATAAAGATTAGTCTAGTATGTTTATATGTATATGGGGGAGATACTTTCAAAAGGAATATTTCAGCCTTAGTAATTTGTCCCCTACTAAGAAACATGCTCAGAAAATAACCCCGCCCATTTCAATAATTACCCCTCACCCAATACAGTCATGTATGGTCAATCATGAAAAGGGGGTCCATGAGGAGGGCAATTTGGCCTGGCTATCAAATTCAAAAAGGAATCTCAATGGAGCCAGTGAAGAAATAGCTCAGTTATGAGATGACAATGATTGAATTGCCTTACCGGGATTAATGTTAACTGTAACATTCATTATATGACATCTGTGTTCTTCCTTAATAATCAATTAATTTTCACAAGCTTCCCCAGTAAGAACTGTTCTTTGTATTATTTTTGTGTACCCAGAGCATAGCACAGGATCCTGTAAAGAGTAGGTGATTAATAAAGGCTTGATTGATTGTACTGCAATGACTATTGTATTGTCTCTCAATTTGTATATTTATTGGTGTCCTAGTTTCTTTTAGGTATCTTCCTTTATTTTTCATCACAGATTGAGTCCTTAAAATATGGAAAAGACATATTTATTTATCCCTCTGGACTACTGAGATTTCTCTGCTACTAACAGAGTTTTTTCTTCCTATTGGACCAGAGGCTCCCAGGTCTAAGGACTATACTTTGCTTCAGCTCCATTTATGATATGGTGCCTCAGTGAGAGTATTCAACAAATGAGATTTATTTGGTTTGTCAGCTCTTTGTACTATCAGAGATCCAATCTCTTCCAGAGAAGAGCCTTTCTAAATGAACCTTTCCAACCCAGAAGGCACAATTCTTGGGATCCCACAATCCATATCCTATGCTCTTTTATCCACTCTGCTCCTCTACTCAGGTGCAAACCTTACCTTACAAGATATGCCTTAGCCTTAGTGCTATGGCCTCCAACATTCCAAACTTCTAATGTGTAGCAAACGTAGAGGGTGAAATGCCATGACATGTCACCCTGCCCGTGTTTCCTTTCTACTTTTTTCCACATTGGTATCATACTTTGAAATCCCCAGGAAATGGGAACCACTTGCCTACTTTTAATCAAAGGCACTTTTTAAGATGCTTAAGTAAAATACTACTTTAAAATGGGCAGTTTTATAGAAAAAGAAAACAAGAAAGTAGAGCAGGAATATACAGTATATCAGATTGAATTAGTTTTTCATGCCATAAGATGTAAACAAATCTGTTTAATTAGAACACCTTGTTTTTATTGCATTGTGAGCAATTTTTCACTGATGAGAAGGAAAAAAACAGTGGGAAGAGAGGCATTTGAAAGGTTTTAGGGACCTCTTAAGCCTTCCCCACATCTTTCCAAAGCTTTTGCATAGAGTTCGCCATATACATATGACTTCAAAAAAGAGGGGAGTCTTTTTGTCCCCCAGCTATTGGCCCTTACAAAAACTTTGGATTTCTGAGGGATTTCAGCTGAGAACTAGTAAACAGAGACAAAGAGGTAGTCACAGATATAATATGAGACATGGAACACTCCAATGTAGATCAAGATATAGAGACCCCCTTGTGCCTTTCAAGAAATGGGTAGCATCCATTTCTTGGAATTTTTTTCCTAATGATACACACAGTATCATATGAATAAAGGGAGAAAATTTAAGTGGCCTATGGTGCTGTAAGGAAACAGATAATTCCCTTTGTCTCATAAACTTAATAGCCTCGAGACTTAATATTAACCTTTCCCTTAGGCTGCTCCGTAGTTTTTTGTTATTCAAAATTAATAAATCTAAATTCTCATATAACAACTCTTAGTCCTCCTCTCAGTTTGCCAATAAACACTGCTCACATCTACAGCATGTATTAATTTATTTGTTTGTTTGTTTAATTTATTCATTCATTCATTCCTCTATCTACTTATTTACTTGCCTGTTTATTTATTGATCTATTTATTTGTTTATCTATATGCTTATTTATTTGTTCATGTTCCTGGTTTGTTTTCTAATGAGCAGAATATTTAGACATTTAATCCATCTGTTGGATATAAAGCCTAATACAACATAGGTATATATTAGCCAGCCTAAATTTGGGAGATGTTTTCTCAGGACAGTTTTCTTTGACAATCTCTTGAAGGATGCTGTCCAGGCTACTTTTTTCATCATGGCTTTCTGGTAGGCCGATAATTCTTAGATTATCTCTCCTGGATCTATTTTCCAGGTCAATTGTTTTTCCAGTGAGATATTTTGCACTTTCTTCTAATTGTTCAATCTTTGTGTTTTGTTTGACTGACTCTTGTTGCATCACAGAGTCCTTGGCTTCAATTTGACTGAGTCTAATTTTTAGTGAATTATTTTCCTCAATTAGTTTTTGGTGCTCCATTTTTATGGAGGTATTTTCTCTGGTTAGATTTTGGACCTCCTGTCCTAGTTCTCCAATTTTATTTTTTAAAGCTTTGTTTTCTTCTGTGAAATTT
>CM053587.1:47817962-47868402 GCA_028646515.1 Pseudochirops corinnae | reverse complement strand
AGTCTGTTTCAGGTTTCCACCTCTTTCTCTGGGCTGCTTCTCAGGCAGGCTCACTGTAGTAGAAGGGTGGGGCTGTGGTTTGCTGATTGGCCAGGTGGTTCTAAAGCATACCTGGGCTTTTGTTGTTAGAGCTTGCTGGCTACACCCACCTGGGTTAGGCTCAGTACAGTACAATCTCCCTTCCCCCTTCCTCAGTGATTTCCAAGCCTGGGGCTGTTTACACTAATGTAAGAATGTATTCTAGGTGGGGCTTTTACCTCTTGATTTTTTTGTGTGTCAGGGAGGGGCATGAGAGCCCCTAGATTTCATTCCTCCATCCCAACTTCTGAAAGTCTGGGCATGTAGCTTCAAGAATCCAGGCCGTGGGTTGCTAGCCCCAGGAAAAACCGCTGACCCTGCTATGCACCCTGCGTTCCCTCCTACCCAGTTCCGTTGGTCCTCACCTCGGAAGTGAGAGGGCAGCAGAAGCCTCCAGCTGGGTGAGTCTGCTGGGTGGGGCTTCCCAGTCTGACGCACTCTGCTCTCAGGTCCGCGTTGGTGCCACTCCTGTGTGCTCCGTTCTCCCTGCCCCAACCTGATTAGGCACTTCTCTGGGCTGGGAATCTGTTACTCTCTGTCTCACAATGGGTTCTGTCACTCTTAAATCCGCTCAAAATTACTTTTTAGTTCCCAAGGACGAAATTCTTGGGGAGCTTGTTCAAGTCACTGCTTACTCTCTGCCATCTTAGCTCTGCCTCCTAGATGTTTTCTCTAATCTAGGGATTTGAGATATGGGATTATGTTGAGTATGAGATTTAATGCCTTTTTTTCCTTTACCCGTAGGAATGTTTTTAATTTTTAATAATATTTTTTCCAACTACACATAAAGACCATTTTAACATTCTTTTTTCTCAAAATTTTGAGTTCCAAATTTTCTCCCTCCCTAAGATGGTAAACAAGGTAATATATATTAATTCACATGCAAACATGTAAAACATTTCTATGTAAGTCATGTTGTAAAAGAAAAAAAGAGGCCAAAAGAGGGAAAAAAATCATGAAAAATAAAGTTAAAATAGTATGTTTCAAGCTGCATTCAAACTCCATCTGTTCTTTCTCTGGACATGGGTAGCATTTTCTAAATCATAAGTCTTTTGGAATTGTCTTGGATCATTGTTTTGCTAAGAAGAGTTAAGTCACTGGTCATTGCACAATGTTGCTGATACTGTGTACAACATGCCCTTGCTTCTGCTCACTTCACTTTGCATCAGTTCATGTAAGTCTTTCCAGGTTTTTTTCTGAAATCTGCCTGTTCATCATTTTTTATAGCACAATAGTATTCCATCACATTCATATACCACAACTTATTCAGTCATTCTCCAATTGATGGGCATCCTCCAATTTCTAATTCTTTGCCTACCACAAAGAGTTACCATAAATATTTTTGTATGTGCAGAACCTTTTCTCTTTTTAATGATTTCTTTGGGATACAGATTTATTGTTGGATCAAAAGATATGCACGGCTTGATTACTCCTTGGGCACAATATCAAATTGTTCTCCAGAATGGTTGGATCAGTTCACAACTCCACCAACAGTGCATTAGTGTCCTAATTTTCCCACATCTTCTCCAACATTTATCATTTTCCTTTTCTATCATATTAGCCAATCTGATAAATGTGAGATGGTACCTCAGAGTTGTTTTAATTTGCATTTCTAGACTTAGCACTTTTTCAGTGACTGCCCAAGGAGATCAGTCTTAGCGGAAGGTAATTTGACTGGCAGAAGGCCAGTCTTAAACAAAATAATGAAGCTGGCAAACTTCCAGTGCACTTATTCTATTTTCTGTGCTCTCAGCCACTTCATGCCAACTCAGTCATTAATAAGCCTGTATAAAATGTCTACTGTGTTTCAGGCACTGTACTAAGTGTTGAGCATATGAAAAGAGGCAAAAGAGAGTCCTTGCTTCAAGGAACTCACAGTCTAAAAACAGAGACAACAAAACAAATGTAAAAAGCTACATGCAAGATAAATAGGAAATAATTAACAAAAGGAAGGCACTAGAAATAAGGGGGGTTGGGAAACTTTTCCTTAGAAGATGGGATTTTAAATGCTTGAAGGAAGTCAATACTCAGGGATGAGGAGGTAAAACATTCCAGGCATAAGAGACAGAAAAAATTCCCAAGGATGAGAGATAAGAATATCCTGTTCATGGAATAGCAAGGAATCCAGCATCACTGGATTGAAGAGGAATACCTAGCAAGGAGTAAAGTGTAAGAAGACTGGAAGGGGAGGGAGGGTAGGAGCTAGTATGAAGAACTTCGGATGTCAAACAAAGGATTTTGCGTTGATACTGGAAGTGACAAGAAGATGTTAGAGTTTAGTAAGTAATGGAGATAATGTGGTTGAACGTGAACTTTAGGAAAATCACTGTAACAATGAAAGAATAATAGACTAAAGTGGGGAGAGACTTGAAAAAAGTTGACTGACCAGTAGAATACTGAAATGCTCTGAATACGAGGTGATGAAGACCTGCACCAGCATAGTGGCAATAAGAATGGGGTATATCCAAAAGATGTTGCAAAGGTGAAAATAGCACCCTTTGACTGTAGATTGGATATGGAAGGTAAGATACAGCAAAAAGTCAAGGATTACACCTAGGTTGTGAGCCTGTGGAACTGGAAATTTGGAGGTGCTCTTGACAGTAATAGGGAAATTGGGAGAGGGGTCAGGGTTAGAAGAAAAATACAGGGAAATTGAGGCAGTGTGACCAGATGTGCAGAGAGGTAGGGGTCAGCAGAGAGGTAAGGGCAAGATGAATTATCAGCATAGAGATGGCAATTAAATCCATGGGAACTGATGAGTTTACCAGGTGAACTAATATAAAGGAAGAAGAGAAGAGGGCCCAGGACAGAGTCCTATGGGACATCTATGGTTAGAAGGCAAGAATTGGATAAGAATCCAGCAAAAGAGACTGAGGAGTAGTCTAATAGGGAGGAGAAGAACCATAAGAGTGGTTTTCTGAAAACCTAGAGAAAAGAGAGTATCAAGAGAAGAGTGATCAATAGTGTCAAAGACTACAGAGAAGGCAAGAAAGAGGAGATTGAAAAAAAGGTCATTGGATTAGTCAATTAAGAAATAATTGGTAATCTTTGGAGAAAGCAGTTTTGGTGGAATGATGAGATCATAAACCAGATTGTAGAGGGCTAAGAAGCGAACTGGAGGAGAGGAAATGAAGTTGCTTGTTGTAGATGACTTTCCCAAAAAGTTTAGCCATAAGGGGTAAAACTCAGTGGGTACTCTTTGTCCAACCCAGAGCTTAATAATAATAACAGTCTCTCTATGAAAAGAAAGAATCTGGAACATATTTACACTGACGCATAAGCCATAGTATCAGAGATTTAGAAGTGGAAGGGGCCCTAAAAATTGTTTAATCCACTCTATCATTTTATAGATATGGAAACTGAGGTCCAATTACATTAAGTGTTTGCCTAAATTCATGGAAATAGTAGTACATAGAACCACTGTGATTCCAACCCAAGTTCTTCTGTATCTAAATGTAATTCCATTCTTCAGGTGGACATCGATATTTTTACCAGGGTCAAAGCCTTAAGGTAAAGAAATGAAGTTGTTATGATTGTTTTCTAAGCGTCAGTTAGCAGATAGAGGGAGTATCTTGAGAATACTATAAATTATATCATATAAACTGCCTATTAAGCATAGGGGCAACCTCATGTTTAGGACATGCACCACCATGATTATGAGATGGGTTAGTATCAGTCATGGCTGTAACTTGATCACTTCTTTTTTTTCTCCTCTACTAGTCCATCTGTACTCAGGATGCTTGGAATGAAGTAAGATCATGTGAAAGAAGTTATATTGTCAGCCTGGAACAAAAGAGAAACCAAGAGTTCCTGAATCTCAATAGGTAATCTAACATAGTTAACTATTCAAAGAGGTGCCATGGGAGATAAAGGACCACTCAGAAACCACAAGCCACTCTGTGGCACTAAAACAGCAGGCCTACAGTTGCGACAGCTTCACTGTTCTTCCAGTCCAAGTCTTTTATGGGGTGGGGGAAGGTTCCTGAGGATCAGTTGTGGGTAAGACTGTGGTCAGATGAGGACCTTAGAGCAAAAACTAAGTCTGACCCTCAGATGCAATCCCCAAGGAAGGTTAGTTTTCCCTTTTAAACTAGGCACTCTTGCAAATCAAAAGTCATATCATCGTGTGTGTGTGTGTGTGTGTGTGTGTGTGCACATACATATTTATCAATGCATAGAGTGGAATGCTTTCTGTCATATGATCTATTTTTTTTTTTTTACTGTATTAGCTTTAATGTCCTCCTTTCCACAGAACATGCAGTGGCAGCAGTTTCTCTGTCCATGGTGCTAAATTGATGTTACCTGCCTTAGGTAAAGGTTCCCAGAATTAAAGGAAAAGCCAAGAACACGAAGGAAAGCCCCAATAAGGAGCACTAGAGAGGTTCTATTTATGCATGAGAAGGAGTAACAGCAAATTGCAATCAACCTTCAATTGAGCGCTTCATCTGGCCCAACTGAGTTCAGAAACATCTTTCTTGAAGTCTTTTCCAGCTCTACAAAGTGTGTGTGTGTGTGTGTGTGTGTGTGTGTGTATGTGTGTGTGTTTAATTCCAGATAACCACAATAAAACATCCCAGTCACTCAAAAGAATGACTCAAATTTCTGGTATTTGCCCAATCTGGGTGTGTTGGGTATTGTAGGAGAGTCAAGAGAAGAAGTTCCCTGCCCTTTGAGAACTCACAATCTGGTGAAAGACACAAAGTATGGACATGAAACAGAATGACACAAATTCATGCATGATCAAGGACTGAATTGTGTGACTGAGAATAAAAGTGCAATAAGAATTTTTTACAATGAGATCTCTTAAGCAGCCTTATCAACTGATACTTGCCTCCCCAGTCTTATGTCTAAAAAAACTGGCAAGCTCTTACTTCCCTTGATCCCTATATACTAAAATCACCACCTGCTGAGGTCAAAATCCTCCTCTCCTGCTACTTTTTCTACGACTCTTATTCCTTCCAAGTTCAGCTTTACCTGCTTCCTAGCCCTTTTTCTCTGCCCTTCCCATTCCACTGCAACTTCTGGATCCCTAATTTGTCACAAATAAATTCTCCATTATCTTAGATCTCTAACTCTTGCACTTTTTTTTCAATCTCCTTATTCATTCAGAAGCCTAGCTTTTTCTAGAAGATCTTTCATCACTGTGCACCATCTCCAGGGCCATGTGCTTTTTCTCTTGTGTCCCTCTATACATTGGCTCACATCACAGAGGCATATTCCTTACTTCTCACCACCACTTGAAGGCCATCTCTCTGCCACCATCACTTAGGTACCTCTCTATATAGTTTTACTTTGTCCTTCCTTCACCATATTGACCCTATAGTTAACCAGTTAAACTGCATTTTCCTCTGCTATCATGTCCCTAGTCCTTTTTAATTTTTCTGCTCATACCCATCAAATCAATCATCAAATCTGAGTCACCATTTGCTATCTCTTTTACCCACATACTGATGAAAGTTTCAGGAAAATTTCACGTAACTGTGACAATCCATTACAAAAAGATTGTCTGATTGTTACAATGGCAATCCTTTTAGTCATTCCTAATTGGCTATCTCTATGATTGTACCAAACCTTATCCTTTCTCTTCAAGCTCCTAACAGCATTCCTATCTGTCTCTCCTTTTAGTGGATCTCTCCTTCCCCTACTTTATGAAAAGATAAAAACTATAAAAAACCATCCTCTCTGTCCCATACCTCAAAATCATTATATATCTTTATTCAGACTTTTTTTCTGAGAAAGAGGAGCCTCTTTGCCAGGACTTGAACTCTTTATCCCATCCTTTCCTAAATCTTCTGGTAATTGACTACATTCTCTGATTACCAAACTCTCCTTCTTTATGTAGACCCTTCTTTACTACCTACAAGCAAGGCAAGATTTCCCATGTCTTTAAAGTCTTCCCTTGACTCCAATGTCACCTCCCAAACTATCATCCCACTTCTACTTTCTTTATTTGTACCTACTTCCTCCATAACTCACCACCCAAACACTCTGACATTCTTTTCAACCCAACTTCCCAATCCACCACTATATTGAGAGTATTCAGTCAAAGGTCGCCAATGATCTCTTAACTCCCAAATAAAAATATGGCCTATTCTTAGGCCTTGTGCATCTTGACCTCTCTGTGGCTTTTTACATAACTAGTCTTCTTTCCAAATAACTTCCTCTCCATTGCTTTCTTTCACACTACACTCTCCTAGTTCTTCTCCCTATATGGCTACTATTCCTTCACAATCTCTTTTCTGGAGCCTCATGTATTCCCATTCTCCACTATGGGTTTCCCATGAGGTTCTGTTCTGGGCATATTCTTTCCTTTTTATGCACCTTCTTGGTGATTTCATCAATTCCCAGGGATTTTATTGTCATCTTTATGTACAAGAGAATAAAATCTCTGTATCAAACCTTGTCTCTCTCTTGAACTCTAGGTCTAAATCTCTGACTAGACATTGTCACCTGAATATCTATCCTTGAGAGAACAATAAACTCAACATGTCCAAAATGGAATTCATTTCTTATTGGATCATCATCTTCTTAAAAACTCTCTGTTTCTCTTGAGGGTATCACTACTTTCTCAGACACCCAGGATCACTGTCTCATAATAATCCTTAACTTATTTCTTCTCCTTCATCTCACAAATATAATCAATTGCCAAGAACTATTGATTTAGTCTTCAATTACATCTTTCATAGCTATGCCCTTCTTGAAACTCCCACTGTACCACCCTAGTTTAGACCATTATTTCTTGCCTGAACTAAACAAATATCAAATTTCTAATTGACCTTCCTGACTCTAGTCTCTCTTTCCTCCAATCTGCCCTCTACATAGCTGCTTCTTTTTCCTAAGTCACACATATAACCATGTCATTCCCTTAATAATATTCAGTGGTAATCTATTACCTCTAGGATAAAATACCATTTGACCTAGCAGGTAGAGTCCTCCAAAACCTACCTCCAATCTTCCTTTATAACTTTGTCACATTATTTCCTTTCATATACTCTATGTTCTGACTGAAGTGGATATCTAGGTATTCCACAAGCTTGATATTATTTCTCCTACCTCTGTGTATCTGCACAAGCTTTCTCTCATCTGAGAACATACTCCCCAATTAACTTTTACCTTTCCAATTTATTATGTTCCACTAATTCTCAGTGCAGATGTCATTTCTTCAGCATGTCTTCCCTTACCAACACCACCAACACCTCCTCCTCTATTGCTAGCATTCTCACTGTCCCAAATTAGCTTATGCCTAGCACCTTGCATTGTGCCTTTTTTACAAATGACTATTTTGAGTGTAAATAAGTGGACTTGTACTTACCTATGCACATATTGTATTTCATAGAAGAAATTAAGCTCCTTGAGGACAGAGACCATTTAAGTTCCATCTTTGTGTCCCCTAGGCCTAGTCCTATTAGATCTTTTTAAAAAAATTTTTTTACTAAATTAAATTTAGTTTCTTTGTTATGATCCAAGAAGACTGGAACAGAAACAGGAAAGTCACCTCAGTCAGGCTTCTTTATCCAGGAAGGACTCCATTCACATAATCTGTCTCTTAAAAATCTTCAAAATAAATAACAATTTATCTTCTGGTACCATTGGACAGCTTTGGGGTGAGGAGTGGGGGGAAAACTGCCTTTGTATTATGCAGGATGAGCAACTAATTCTCTGTTCTTTATTGTGAACTAAGAGTGTGGAGACTTGAATTCTCTATTTTCCGTGATCTGTGTTTGTGCAACATGGGGATGCATAGGAAATGGTTTTCAGTTCCATTTTTAGAAAACAATGAACATCATTGTAACATCATTCCCTGAGTGGAAAGATAATAGAAGAAAATGTTAGATAAATGCTAATGTTAATGTTGTGGATAAGCCTGCCAATAAGGCATTTATTTGATAATTTGACAGGAGAAAATCATAATGTAACAAATATCCCCTAATGGGGGTAAGGAATACCATCATAAAAGCCGGAAATACTTCAACGGTTCCTTTGGTGACTTCCATCTCTACTCGTCTCTCCCATAACTTCCCTCCCCCATCTTGTTTGTGGTCAGTCTCCCAGAATTGCTTAATAATAGTAACCCATACCTGCAAATTGAAACTTAACTCCTTTGTTGATCTCCAGCTTCAATGGTCAAAAGGCAAATTTTCTCTGCTTTCTTGATAGGTTGTCTTCTGAAAGTACCCATTATAAAGCATTTTATTTTCAGTATTGAGCATGCTTTTAATTGGAATCAACATAATTCAAGGATTTAAAAAATCAATCAACTCATGCTTATTTAATCAATATTTTTATTGACTACTTACCATCTAGTTGAGAAGATAAAATATACACATGTGAAATGATTAGAGAACAGTTAAGCTGAAGGTACTTGCTTTCTCTGCAGGAGGTTAGAAAAAGAGAGATATAAGCATGACTCAAAATATTAAGGGGGAAGTTTGGTGGCAGAAGTATGATTTGATGCAATCCTTGGATGCTGAAACTAATTACTAATTCTTGACTTCAAGTTCCCTGTCCCAGAACCAATTCCTTACCCTAGCATTTATAGCCCAGATACCTGGAAAGTTCCCCCACCCTGCTTTCCCATACCACATTCTGATGGCCCATCCCCTCTCAGATGAGAAGATGCAAGCCCAATATTAATAGCTTCCACAGCTCAATGCTAAAAATAGATAAGCCATTTTTGGTATTTATCAAAATAATATCATGATGAGTCACTTATTTTGTAGGAATGTGAATATTCATACAATAATAAAACATTCTGATAATGTTGCTGAACTTCATTTTAGAAAACCCAATTCTGTGCAGTATTTTAAAAATCTAAATTATCAATATAGATAAATATGAGGAGGAGACAATTCACTTCCCTGAAGGATTCACCACAGAGATCTTTTAAATGGCACAGTTTCCTCTTAGTGAATTTATGTGTATATTTACACTGACTTGATTTGACAGAAATGCTTGTAATGCAATGGCCAGAGAACTAAATGTAAAGCTAAAAGGTTAGAAACTGAATGAGTCAGAGAAGATTAAACTGAAGAGGCCCAGGACCTATGTCATTTAAAAAACAGGATTTGATTTGCATGCTTTAGGACCTCTTATAATAAAGGCTCAACTGCATGCCATGAGAGAGATTCTTGTTCTTGACTTTATGAAGTAGAGGACCTTGATCTTAATCTTCATTCACTGCTACCTCCCCTCTTCTCCAATAGGTAGGGGAAGTGACACTGTTTGTGTTTGCAAGACCACACTTAATATCTAAATGATGAAGAAAAAATAGTCCAACAGGTAGGAGGAAAAAGATTATAGTGGATAGGTCAGGAAATGTGAGGACTGAGAAAAGATCATTTGATTTGAGAATTGAGAGATCACTGACAGCTTCAGGGAAAACAATTTCTATTGAATAATGTGGGTTGAGGAGTGAGTCAGAGGAGAGGGGAGGAAGCAGCAAGTGTATTTCAGAATAGTCAATGGCTCCTACTGTTGTTTGTAGTAGCATATCCAAAATTTAAATGTATCTTTTAATAACCTTAATCATCTAGTCTCTAGCTATTCACATTTATTCTTTGTCATCCTTTGGAAACACAGAATATAGAGTTGAAGGGGACTCTGTAAACATTATGAAATCATCAAGTCCAACAACCTATTTATTGCAATAATAGTTTCTACAATGTTACCCAAGTTGTTGACCAACCTTTGCTTCAACACCTACAATTATGGGAAATCACTACCTCATGAAGTAAAACATTCCATGTTGTAGAAGCTCTTCATTATTGGATCAAACATTGGGTCAAAATCTGCTTCCCTGTACTTTCTGACCAGAGAGGTATACAGTTTGTCTGGAGCACTGGGTATAGTGGAGGGATCCAATATGAGATTCATATTAAGACTGTCAACTAAAATCCTTGAGCTTATTACTCCCTAATCATGTCTCCCCATCTTGAGTTATATATACAATTTCTAAAAACTAAATGTGAGGCCATACCAATCAATCTACCAAAAAAATTACTTTATAAGCTAGAAAAAATAGTAACAAAATTCATTTGGAAGAACAAAAGGTCCAGAATATCAAGAGAATTATGAAAAGAAATTCTGGGGAAAGTGGCCTAGCCATACCAGATTTTAATCTGTATTATAAAGCATCAGTCATCAAAACTACTTGGTACTGGCTGAGGAATAGAGTAGTGGATCAGTGGAATAGATTGGGTACACAAGACTCAGCAGTAAATTACTATAGTAATCTACTGTTTGATAAACCCTAAGACTCCAGTTTTGGGGATAAGAACTCACTATTTGACAAAAACTACTGGGGAAACTGGAATATAGTATGGCAGAAACTGGGCATAGACCATTGTCTAACACCTTATACCAAAATCAAGTCTAAATGAGTGCATAATCTAGGTATAAAGGCTGATACTGTAAGCAATCTAGGAAAGCAAGGAATAGTATACCTGTCAGATTTATGGAGAAGGGAGGACTTTATGACCAAACAAGAGTTAGAGAGCATTATAAAATGCAAAATTTTGATTACATTAAGTTGAAAAGTTTCTGTACAAACAAAGCCAATGTAACCAAGATTAAGAGGGAAGTGAGAAACTGGGAAAGAATTTTTACAACCAGTGTCTCTGATAAAGGCCTCCTTTCTAAAATTTACAGAGAATTGAGTCAAATCTATAAGAATACAAACCATTCTTCAATTGATAAATGGTCAAAGGATATGAATAGGCAGTTTTCAGAGGAATAAATTAAAGATATCTATAAGCATATGAAAAAATGCTCTAAATCACTATTGATTAGAAAAATGAAAATCAAAACAACTCTGAGGTACCACATCTCACTGGCCAGATTGTCTAAGATGACAAAATAGGAAAATGACAAATGCTGGAGAGGATGTAGAAAAATTGGAAAATTAATGCATTGGTGGAAGAGTTGTGAACTGATTCAACCTTTCTGGAGAGCAATCTGGAACTATGCCCAAAGGGTTATAAATATTTACATACCCTTTGACCCAGTAATACCACCTCTGGGGTTGTATCCCAAAGAGGTCATAGAAGTGGGAGGAAGACCCATATGTACAAAAATATTTTTAGCAGCTCTTTGTGTAGTGGCAAAGAACTGGAAATTAAGGCAATGCCCATCATTTGGGGAATGACTAAACAAGTTATGGTATATGAATGTAATGGAATACTATTGTGCTATAAGAAATGAGGAGCAGACAGACTTTATATTTACCTGGAGAGACTTATACAAACTGATGCTGAGTGAGAAGAGCAGAACCAGGAGAAATCTGTACACAATTACAGACACAACATATGTGTGATGATCAACTTTGATAGACTGGACTCTTCTCAGCAACTCCAAAAGGCTCATGATAGAAAGAGATGTCTGCATTCAGAGAAAGAACTACAAAGAACTAAAAGGAGCAGAGTTTGAATGCAGATTGAAGCAAACTACCTGCTCTCTTTCTTTTTCTTGTTTGGCTTTGTTTCCTCTTTCCCATTGTTCATTCCATCAGTTACAATCCTTCTTTATAACCTGACTAATGTCTAATGTCAAAGTATTTGCAGATCCTATACTTGATTGCATGCTGCCATGGAGGGAGGGGGGAGAAGAAGGAAGGGGAGAAAATTTGAAATTCAAGGGATTGTGGAACCTAATCTTATAAATTAAAGGTAAACAAACTAATCAATAAAGACCAAAAAAAAATACTAAGAAAAAAATCTAAATGCAAGACTTTAAATTTAGCCCATTAAACTGTATCTTGTTAGTCAGTCTATCATTCTAGCCCACTGAGATATTTCCAAGACCAAATTCTGTAAACATGTGTAAATCACAGCTTATATATTACCTTAAGACTTACAACTAATTTTCTTCTAATAACTGTGTGAGAAAGACATAGCAAGCATTATTATCTCCATTTTACAGAAGAGAAAACTGAAGCCTTCTGCCTGCAAGTTATGTTCATTCTACAAAGTCCTATTGCAACCCCTTTCAATTACTATCATATATCCTATTAGTTATTCTTCCTAGCATCATGTTACCTGTGAAATTGATAAGCATACCATTTGTGTCCATCCAAGAAAATGATAAAAATGCACCTAGTTAGGCTCCTTGGGCCAGGTTCTTCATTGTATCACTAATGTACTAGACTTGTTTCAGTCTTGTGCCTTTGTTCACACACACACACACACACACACACACACACACACACACACACACACACACACACACACCTTAGGTGCTATCCCTCTCCATACCCCCATTTCTGCCAATTCATCCTTCTAAACCCTCTTCAAATCCCTCTTAAGGAATCCTTTGCCTCCCATCCAACCCATTTTCTCTTCTTTCTCCTCTGAACTTAAAACTCCCAGAATCTAAAATATATGCTCTAACATTTGATCTCCCCCTAACTGGTTTCTCTTTGAGTCTTCTATCTTCAACCATACTATGTTCCTAAAGTCAACATCAATTTCAACTCCTTTTTCATGTCTCTGTCATATCCCAGCACAGCTGTTCAATAAATACTGGTGGAGCTGGGTTCAATTAATATGAATTTAATTAAATCAAATTATTGACAACCCTTAGTCTATCTTTTGAAGGCCCAAATCCCAATTTTCCTATGAACTTTGTTATCAGAATTGATGAATTATTCACCCCCCTCACGACTTTGGGAAATCATGGTCAATATGATGAGGAAAGAAAAATTTAGGTCAGTGGCAATGAAACATCTTATGTAAAGGTCCTCCTGGTAACAAATGCCATAAAATTATTGATATTGTTAGGATAGTCCAAAAACATCCCCTATTTTTTGGCTATGGCTGAGATCTATAGGCCTCATTTGCAACAGACTGCCTCTGTCATAGAATCTCTCTTCCTGCTCTTTTTTCAAAACTTCCATAACCAAATGGGGAAATTTATATACCTCACTTCTATACAGCCAGAGTGCTGATGACAAATTTCCATCAAGACCCTTTCTGTGCCATTAGAAATGAGAAACCAAACAAGTAGCCTTTAAGGAGAACCTGCTCTCTCCCACTAAAGTCTATGGATCTTGTCTGCCTGAAGGGAAGTATCCTGCTAGGTAAGCAGGATCCCAACTGTGTCTCACATAAACTAGGAGGAATGATGTTCAGCAACCATGCTGGTTCTGTCAAACTCCATAACAGCTTCTCTTCAGAACTGTCACTGACCTACATAATTTTTCTTTCTATGCTCTGAAGAACATTGCCCTGGAGCTCCATTGACCTTTGTAGGTATATTTTTCCCCTATTCCTACCACCACTGGCCCAAAGCTCCCACTCCTGCCCTAGGATTCCTCACATTAGTAGCCTTTGAACATTCCTTTATATCATTTCCTGTCCTTATTCCTTCATAAAAGTCTCCTTTAAGACCCAGAACTATGGGAAATAGAGTGAGAAAGGAAACCATTGCACTTACTCATCAACATTAAAATCCACTCAGAAACAGAAAAAATTTACTGATCATTCAAGAAATATCATTTTCTGTGGAACCTAGTGTTGAGAGAGACATTAAGAAAAACAGAGTCCTTACCCTTCAGGAATTAACATTCTAGTTAGAGAAACAAAATGAATATAGCACAAGACAAGACAACATGGACTCCTGTTGCCCTTAAAAATTGTGTTCCCATTATAAGTTTGGATTTGCAAGGACAATATCCAAGAGATCATCTCTTTCCCTTAAGACTTTTGCTTGAGGTTAGGCCATGTTACTAGGTGATTAATGGTTGTGTATTATGACTTGATGGCCTAAATACCCAGATTTATAGTGATGCTTGAGTATTTAGAGATTAAGTGTGGTCTTGCAAACACAAACCTATGAAGAAACAACAAATATCACAGTTACCAGGTTCCAACATGTACAGCAGAGACAAAAAATTATGAATAGTCAAGAATAAAAGGAAGAGGAAAGAAGGGAAGATGAGAGGAGAGGAGGGGAAAGGAGAGGAGGGAAGGAGAGGGGAGGGGAATAGAAGGGAAAGGAGGAGAGAAGGAAAAGGGAAGAGAGAGGAGGGGAGGGTTGGGGAGTAGAGAGAGATCACTAGTTATCGGGAAAGGCATTATGGAGGAATTGGGATTAAATTACATTTTGTATATTTCTAGCTTGGTGCTCTGCACACAGTAGGTACTTAATAAATGCTTGTTTAATTGAATTGACTTGACATGTTTAGCTTGTACTTGAAAGGAGAATAAAGCAGCATCTCTTTTGTAATTCCTTTGATGAAGATACATGTTCTGTGCATTGAACTGCAGCTTATTTCTTATTCATTTGCCTTTGTCCTCTTTATTAGAACATCTTAGATGCTTAATGAAAGAAAACAACAGAGCTGGTTCTATTACTGTAATTACACCATGACTGGTTCCTGATTGAAGAGAAAAATACCTCAAGGCTAAGGAAAGGAGAGACGAAAGCCACCTGTTTTGCCCATGTCTGCAGGAGGCCAAGTTGCACCCATCTGCATACAAACAATGAACGCTCTTATATTACAAGTTCTTCTTATCAGTTCTTTAAAACAGGCTCAAATCAACTCCTTCTTGATAACCAGCTTTTTGCTCCATCATCCTATTTGAACCTGAAAATAATCCAACTACATTTCTTTAACAATATGTTTTAATATGGGCTGGGAACTAATTTAGGCTGACTTCCTACTAAGGGTAAAGTGTGGGAATGAGTAGAAGAGAATGAACTGCTATTTCCTTGAATTCACACTGGAATGATTTGCATCTGACAAATTCTGTTTTGTTTAAAGGTTAAAAGTCACACTAAAATGACAGCTGTCCAGCTCATATAGTGACGAATCAGTGAGTAAAGATGAGAAAAGAACACTGAAGAATCGAAATGGAACGAGGTAAATGGACCCTGAATTAAAGTAGGTTCTCACCCCAGTATCCCTGAGAACTCCTTCAAATGGCTCTTACATCTACCTCTTTCTTTCCATTCACTGTGCTCTTACTCAGACTTAAACTCTCAACGCTGTCCTGGATTACTGTAAAACCCTGGGGCTGATAACCCCACTTTGTCCCAGTTTGAGTACCTGCAGCCCATTATGGACAGATTTAGGGTTTTCTTTTATTTTTACTTTGTTGTTGGTTTTGGTTTTGGTTTTTTTGGACCTCTGATTTTAGTTACACAAAGAGCACTCAGGTGAGATAACTCCCTCTACCAATGTAGATGGGCATCTTCTCTGCAACATATAGTTTTACAGAATTGCCTAGATCACTGAGTGTTTAGGTGACTTGCTCAGTCTGTGTGTGTCAGAGACAGGACTTGAACCCAGATATCCCTGACTCTGAGGCCAACTCTCTATCTTCTATGCCATAATGCCAGATTTGTCTACCTAAAATATTATATTTATCATGTCACTCCTCTTCTAAAAAAGAATTTTCAATATTTCTTCTATTGCTTACTTAAAAGTCCAAACTCCTTTATTCAATTTTAAAGTGCTCAATTCATCAATCGACAAGTATTAATTAAATGTCTTCACTGTGCCAGACCCTGTGCTAAACACTAGGGCTACAGATACATTGAATGACACAATTGCTGCTCGCCAAACCAAGTTGCTAGCACCTCTCCAAGCACTGCCCTACATGAACCTTTTATTGTAGTCCCACTTGGACTCAGCCTATGCCTAGAAATGTCCTCCATCTTCTCTCCTACTTGCATGAATACCATCCAACCTTCTCATTTTCAAGGATCAGCTTAAGATCCAATTCCTCCCTAAAGCTTTCTCCAGCTATGTTAGCCCACATTTATTTCTCCTTCTTTTCAACTCACACAACCATTGTAGTCTGAACTGCAATATCTTTCACTTGATCATATACTGTCTTGAATTATTCTTTAATTACCTCTTATGTGTAAATCTTGCCTCCTCAGAGATTAGTGTTTAAAGTACCATACAATCGAGCTCTACTTTTTTCTATCAAATCTAAAGCCCCACTCCTACACAACACACATACATCCCCCTATTCTGTTGGAAATCCCTTTTCCTCATCCCCCTTCAGGATCTGCTAATGTTTAGTGACAGAGTGGTTCTGAGTCCTCTCAGTCCTTCTACTTCAGAGTTCTGTTTCCTAGTCCCATGCCCAGATTGCTAATGATTATCATCAGTTCCATGTCCTAAAGGCACAAGTAGATTCACCTAGGTCACAGGTCTTTTAAGAAAACGTCACAGAATTCTGAACTTGATGTTTTTCCTCCAGGACTTTTTGTTTCAAATACTCTTCTATCTACCTTGCATGCAATATTTATTTATTAAAAAGACTGAGTTAATAAAACACAGGAATAGATTACAGAGTTAGCCACTGTGACGCTTGCTAACATATTCTAAGGTTGAAGCCTCTTTTCTAGGAAAATTTTCCCACTTACTCAAATTTCTGATTCAATGGCCTGGCCCCCAGCCCATTAATTCTAGAAACAAGATCACTGTTAAAACACCAGGCTCTCCATACTTCAAATCAGTCTCAAGCTATGGTTTATACCATTACAATCCCAAAGAACAGATAGTATTTTTAGTTCAATTGAAGCTGCTGCTTCTATGATTTTTGCATGTCCCCAGGACACTAGTATGGTCTCACATGGAGACTGATTAGGAGGCCATCTATGAGTTGTGATTTGAAGGATGCTGTGAGGCATCTCCACCCCCACTGTTAATCTGTCATTGGAGAGCTTCCTTCTATTTGTTCTATGTACACCACAGACACTGAATAAATGTTTCTTGAATGAATATATTATTTTGGGTAAAGGCATTGCTCTCTTCAGGCTCTAAGTTAAAAGTACGGATAGTTCCACTTACTCAATGTGAATTGAGTTTGTCAAATTCTTCCTCCTTTGACACATAAAATTACAACAGTATGAGTACATTGGGAATCTAGTCTGAGGCCCAAGTGAGTAATTTGGATTCTCAGGGCCCAGAACATTCATCTTCACCTGTCTTCCCAATATCAATCAAGTTTCCTCCCAATGATCCAATTTTCAGGATTATGGATAAAGTCCAAAGGAAGGTTTATTGCATGTTGTAAAATAGGAATATAAAACTGAACTCATGATTATCTTTGCCACCATCCTCTTCATAGTTATCATAATCGTCAGTATCACTACTCATGAGCAGCATCACCTTAAATATGATTTCCTAAACCATCATCACTGCCTTCACCATGATCCTCATTGTCATATCCACAGCCATTACCATCACCATATTCACGAATCTTCTTGTCAATCTGACCGCTATCATTATCATAACAACTACCATCATTCCCATCACCAGATTTACTGTATTCCCCAACATTCTCGTCACTGTCACAATGACCACTATCCTTGCCATCCCCATCAATGGAATGATGATAGTGGTAGTCATCATTTCTCTCATCTCTCTCAAACTTTAACCAACCTTGAATCTATTCTCAATATTGCAAAGATTTTCACATCAAGAAATGAATATAGGGGAGAGGTTTGTCATCTAACCCTCCCAGGCAATACTGCTAGGGTCTTGTGTTGAAGTGACCTCTAAAGAAGTCAGCAGGAGGGTCCTTGTGGCCAGAGAAGGAAAACACGATCCCAGCCCTCTCCAGAAATATCCAGCAAGCATCTGCCAGAGCATATCCACCCATGCTTTGAACTCTCTCAAATTACCTTTAGTCTCTTCTAAATCCAGGACCTTCTTCATGCAGGGCTTACTGTTTCCGGATAAATCCCTGGCTCTGGTTCAAAGCCTGGACTATGTCAGGATGTTCTACAGATGCCAGCAGGAAGGCATTGCTAAACGAGCTTTTCCAGCAGGTCCCCCTTCTGTGTGACACGGATTCCAAATCTCAGCCCAGAGTGTCTGTGCTTAGCAATACAATGAGACAGCTGAAATTGCATCCTCATTTCAACTCCCATCTTGAGGGGTTTTTTTTGTGTTGTAGGTTTTTTTTTCCTTGAGATAATCGCCGTCTGATATTTTCTTTCCTGAGGCACTCTATTTTCGGTTTCATATGATATCACGGCCTCTCCTTCCCCATGGAGCAAGCTGGTGAAACATTTTACCTTGCCTAAGCATTTACCTCATATATGACTCAAATCTTTAATCAGACAAGCAAGTAAAGTAACATGGACTGGTCACCAAGGAGAAGGGCCTTCAGCTTGGAGTTCAAATTCTTGGATCATTTTTCCCCCAACTCCTCCCTACTTGCTGGGTCATGTTCAGCTGGCCTCTTCCACACTCTGGTGCTCCACCTCTCCCTCTTTGGAGTAGGGAAAAATTATTTGCATCAGTCTGAGAATGATGGAAATGTTTTTTTCCCCTAAATGTATTATATAAAACCTTCATTTGTGTAGTATTTTATATTTTTGAAGCATTTTCCACATACATTATTTCACTTGACAGACCAAGCCATCCTGTGAAATAGGGCAGGAAAATTATTCTTTTCCCTGTTTTACATATAAAGAAAATGACTTGCCCAAGGTCACACAGGGTTAATGGCATCAGGAGTTCTTAGTACATCTGTCTCTTGGAAGGTTCTCTTCCAGAAATTGCTTTGTTCATTTTGTTGCAGTCTTAAGAAGGACTTGACTTCTTCTCCTCTCCCTACTCCATTTTACATTACTACTCCCATTAACTAATGGGTATGACTGAAGAGCAGGACTGAGCCTAAATGTAGGTAGAGTAGGCAGCTGCCTCCACGGTATGGTCAAAGATGAAGGACTCCAAATAAAAATTCTCTACCCACTCCACTCCAAAAAGTCTGTCACAGTATTTCAAATTCTATAATTTGGAATATGTCCCTTTGGGTTAAGGTACTGAAGGCTGCTATAAAATTACAAAAATATTGCTGGGAAGAAATAATATATTAATCACTTCTTAGCTTGTCACACTTTAATATGAACTGGTTCATTAGATCAGCCTTCCCAAACAGTAGAACCCTAAGAGATAGACATAGGTGAGGTAGGTTTTAATGGAGAGAAAGGAAGATATTTTTCTAAACATGGGATACTGTCCAGGGACAGATACTATAATGTGGCGTTTCTAGGCAATGAGTGAAGGCCACATAAAGGCCCTTAACTAGAAGTGGGAAAAAGGTAACAAGCAGAAAATGGAAACCAAAAGATGACTATCCAGGCTGATGAATAATGGGAGGTACTCCCTGAACCTATTACTGACAGTCTGAGACTGAGTTAGTAGCCCTGTCAGTCTATGCAAAAGGTTGTTTAGACACCTTCCATGCAGCAAGATAGAAAGACTCCTCAGTCCTCCAAAGGGAGACCCAGACTAGGCACAGTCAGCAGTCCCATTACATAGTTTCACTTGAGGGAAACCAGGAGGTTACTTATCTAAAAATACCCTCATGTCGTGAGTAATTGTGACAAAACAGTCCTTCCCTCACTGGTATTAGGAATTAGAAGTTGTCATTGCTATGCGTGTAAACCTACTTCCAAGTAGGTTAGAGAAAGATAAGGAAAGATACTTCAGAGCAGTTATCCAGTCAATAAAGTTTTGTAAAGCACCTACTATGTGCCAGACATTTTGCTATTTTCTGGAAATACAAAAAGAGGCAAAAGACAGTCTTTGTCCTCAGAAAGTTCACAATATAAGAGATACAGGATTTATTAATTTCTCTCTCTCTCTCTTTTTCTTTCTTTCTCTCCCTGTGTGTGTGTGTCTGTCTGTCTTTCTGTCTCTCCTTTAACAATCTAGTGAGTCCTATGTATCTCTTATTCTAATAATGTTCTTAAATGAAGAAATTAAATACTTAGTATTACTAAGGCAGTCAATTAAACTGAAATACAGTTATCATTTTTTTAAATTCCTGGACATCAGGTTTAGAAAGCTTGCCTTAGAGTTTTGTCTTTGGCATCAGAAAACCTGGATTCAAATCCCTTCTCTGATACTTGCTAACCGTGTAAATTTGGGCAAGTCAATTAACCTTCCTGGGTCTCAGTTTCCTTCTCTGTGAAATAAGGGGGTTGGACTAGGAGCTGACCTCTAAATTCCTTTCTAGTTCTGGGACTATGATGCTAAGAAGTTCCCATTTGCTCCCAGAGAATAGTGAAGGGGGAAGAATTAATGGTCTGAATTCCAGGGAAAGATGTAAATATTGAGTGAGATCTTGAAAGCTGCAAAATGTGAAAGGTGTATTTGGGACATGAACCAGAATAGGTCACAAATGATGGCCATTTCCAGGGATGATGCACAGGGTGTTTAGGGAGGACTAGCACCTCTGGTCTGATGGGTTAGCAAGTCCTTTCAGGGCTTCTCATTCATCCTGGGTGTCCACCTCCACCCAACTCTCATCTGTGGATCCAAGAAGCTATAGCATTTATAGCAGCCACATTCTGGTAAAAAGTATCTTAGCAAATGGGCTAAATGAGGTTAAGGATAACTGAGAGGCCTAGTGCCTAGGGTTGGCTTAGAGCTGTGGTTCTCAACCTTCCTAATGCTGCGACCCTGTAATACTCTGATGTGGGAGTATCTGCATGTAGGTGGACCCGCCTGGAGACAGATAGAGCAGCAGTGTCCTGGTTCAACCCCTGTGAAAGGGTCGTTTGACCCCCAAAGGGGTTGCAACCCCCAGCTTAGAGGAATGTCTACGCTAAGAATGTGAAGACTTCCCCAGGGTAACGGGCAAATAAAAGCAATTTATTCCAACAGCCACGAAGGTGATGGAAGCAGGCTGAAGCAGGAGCTCTTAGAGCTTGGTCAGACATCAAAGATGCCGAGATCTTCCGCTTCATCCCAGGCCACCATCAGTCATCTTGACTTTTACCTTTCCACTAGACTTTGATGATGCTGGAAAAAAGAGCAAGCCTTATGACTTTGTACAACTCTACCTCACTTTAGCCAAATTCAAACACAAGTCAAGACATCACTCTGGGATGCCATTGGGCCTCTTTGAAAATAAAGGACAAACAACACCAATGTCTTTCACATGTAGTAAAATCCAATCAAGATTTTAGAACAATTTTCAAAGAAGTGAAATTTTACCTGAGGGTAACAATCATCTTAGTGATTGATTAATGATCCTGACTTATAGAGAATTTTTTAAAAATGCTTTGGTACCATGGAAACCAATTAACTTCTTAGAATCTATGACATCCACCAATGACCTGATCATGGATAGCCTTACAGAAAGGAATTCTATTCTTCATAAACTCTTCCTTTCTATATTTTGTATGATCTCTCTCAATCTCCCTCTGTCTCTGTCTTTCTGACTCTGTCTCTGTCAGTCAGTCCATCTCTATCCCTCTCTCTCTATTTCTCTCTCTCTCCTCTCTCTCTCTCTCTCTCTCTCTCTCTCTCTCTCTCTCTCTCTCTCGTCTCCTCTCCTTTTGAACAATTCATTTTGTCTAAGGTGAGTTAAGAAAAGGTGAGATTTATCCACATACAAAGCAGTGCATCTAGGGAAGTGGAAAGAGACTAGAAGCCAGGTTTAGGACTAGGTGACACAAACAGGAGAGGAAACCAACCTTGCGCTTGTCTAGAAGAATGACAGAAAATTCAACAATAATGGTCTCAAGTTCTACTTGGCAGATTTTCCCTATTCCTCTGTCTTTTAAAGTGGTTTTCTTTTGTTTGTTTTATAGTTATCTATTCAGAGAATTGGAAGATTATAGATTTACAGTTGCTCCTCAGAGGCCATCTGATCCAGCCCCCTTAGTTTATAGAGAAGGCTGAGGTCAATTACTGAGTATCCATCAGGATTTGAACCCACGGTTAACTCCAGAACTGTTGTTCTTTTCCACTTCACTTCCGTTAAAGTCCAAGGACTCTACACCTTTCTTTGCATAAATGAGTTTATCAGACCTCCTATAAATATAGCTACCATAGCAGATAACAGATGCCCACTAGAATAAGGCAAATTCTGAAATGAGTTACAAGGAAGAGATTGGTTCAGAGTAGAAAGTACTGTCCAGGAAAGGTAAATTCAGAGGAAATATTATACGTAGAGGAGGTGTTGGCACAGATATTGGGCAGCCAAGGCAGCATGAAAATACTAGGTACTACAGGGTGAAGACAGGAAGGAGAGAACCAGAATGGGGGAGCAGAGCAGAAAGATGATATGGAAACATATATATATATATATATATATATATATATATGTTTCCATATATATATATATTCAGTGAATTGAGCACAGGACCTGGAGTCAGAAGTTTGATTCTAGCCTCAGACACTTACTACCTGTGTGACCTTGGACAAGTCATTTAACCCCTATTTGCCTTATTTCCCCATCTGTAAAATAGAGACACACTAGAGAAGGAAAGAGCAAACCACTCCAATATTTTTGCCAAGAAAACCCCACAGACAACGTTCATGAGGTCAGGTAGAGTTAGACGTGACTGAATGACTAGACAGCAACAAACCACTTTGTCAAAGTATCCATCACTTTCTTATTGGTTTCTTCCCTGGGGAGGTCTATGGCATCTGTGGGTCCACAGTCAGGGACTCTTATCAAACTCTATGCAAGCTGCTGCTTTTACCCTGACTACCCTAGCTCTGGGATGGAGTTGCCTAGCAACTGTAAGTCCTGAAAAGAAAGAAAATCAGAGAGGCTAGGAAGGAAAGAGTGGGGGAAATGAAAAAGAAGGGGTGGTGAGGACTCAGGAGAGGGCAGAGAATCCAATCAGGAGCAGGGTCAGGTTTATGACTTTTACCAGAGGAAGCTCTTTCCACTCCTCAAAAAACTTATCCAAAAGGAAATGAGACTGACTAGACGAGACAGAGATGGTAATATCTAAAATTTCACCCTTGACAGCTCAAGCCATTTGGTTTGTTAAAATGAAGAATGGGGTGGAAGGGATCCTGTTACTGGAAAGGGATAAGCCCTTTGCTTGTTATCAGTTACTTATGCCTCACTATAAAGGAGTTCATTAGATTTTTTTTAAGAGTAAGTTTTGATAAGAGAAAAGGTTAAGAACTTCTTGTTTAGTCACATCACTTCTTTGTGACCCCATCTGGGGTTTTCTTGGCAAAGATATTAGACTGATTTGCCATTTCCTTCTTCAGCTTATTTTATAGATGAGGAAATTGAGACAATTATGTTTAAGTGACTTGCCCAGGGTCACATGGCTAATAAGTAAGTGTCTGATGCAGGATGAGTCTTCCTGATTTCAAATCCAGTGCTCTATCCACCTGCCACCTAGTTTCCCCAGACTGACAATTTCATTTCCATTCTAATGCACCTTACTCCAATCCTTTCTTTTCTCCTCCCCTCCTCTTTCTCATTTCTTTCCTTCCTTTCCTTGAATATCGACCTAGGAGCTATAGAGAAAAGCCAAGATATCAACCCTCTATGAGCTAACAATTGAGTAGGAGGGGCAACACTCAGCCATAGGAAAAAAAGGATGGAAGAATGCCTGAAGGTACACATGCTAATACCCATGTGTTCATCAATGAATGTGTTGGCATTTGTGTACCAACATGATTCTCCAGACCCCCTGCAACATGTTTGCTTGTTTGTTTGTTTTTCCCCAGTAGTGGCTGTATATCTACTGAACCATTCATCTCATTCCACTTCCTCTACTTTATTAAATAGCTGGATTCAGGAGTCATTCTGTGGAAACTATTGTGGGTTGGTCTGTGGTTGGGAACAGGGGATTGGCTTGAGATAAATTTAGGAGGCAATCTATCATCAGAATAAGGACTCAGATTTTCCTGTATTTGAGTCATTCTGTGTCAGGATTTAGGAGACTGGAAAATAGAATTCTGTGCATGCTAATTGGACTACGAAAGCATTTGCTCATTCAAGATATACAGAACACCTTCTGTGTGCCCAGCCTTGTGCTAAGTGCTATGGGGTTAAATGAGGGTAAAACGTGGTCTTAACTTATGAAATACTTCGTGAACACAGTGAGTATTCTCTTAATTAAGGCTAAGGAATGAATAAGCACTAGATTATTCATTTAGACTCTAAATGTGTGTGTCCTTAGAAATTAGAAAAGGGGAGATCAATGTAACCTATCAATCAATTCAATTCAACAATCATTTATTAATAATGTACTGGGCATTGTCCTAGATACTAGGAATACAAAGGCAAAATGTGACAGTTCCTGCCCTCAAAAACTGTATAATCCACTGGAAAGTCAAGCAAAGTTTTCTGAAATGGAAGCAGCATTTTTATTGGAAGCAGATAGGAGGCTAAGGGTATGGCCCCTACTTCATGTAACCCTATATTTCCTGAAAACGCAAGTCATGTTTTCCTCTTCCCAGTCTATCATATTTGCTCAGGACCAGAATTGAGCTGAACCCAGATTGTAAGGAGCACCTCAACATGAAGAGTTGGGTAAAAATCTAACAAGAGAAAGGCTTGGAAAACAATGAAAGGAACAGAAGGAGAACTGAAGGAGGGAGGAGAGAAAGAGAAAGAGAGCAGAAGGTTTTGGTGCCTGCCCCTGTGGTCATTCACATGCTACCTGTTGGGTGTCTGATTAGCAATCTCACACATCAGCTTGACCTTGGGTCTCCATTCATTTTCACTCACAAATTAGAGCAGGGCTAACCTCCACCTACACGGGATACTGATGTATGTTATGCCACATCTGGGTGTGTTTGTGCACCAGGGTCTCTGTGTCTGTGTGTGGTTGCAAAGAAAGGAGCAGGGTATATATTGAGTATATTGTGCCGACAAGGGGAGGAAGGAGGATTGGCGCGTGTTCCCTTCATGCTTTTGAATAGTGTTTGTACAATATGTATACCCAGGCTGTGTCTTTTTGCTTGGAGGGGGAGAGCGGGGGCAGTGCTGTATGAGTGTTTTGAGCTTGCCCGGGGAGCAAGGAGGAGGCTGCATCTGTGTTTGTATAATATTCATATTGTATGTATTTGGCTAGGATGTGGGAGTGTGTGTGTGTTTACAATGGGAAAACCATGGGAATAAAAACAAAAATTGACCTGAAAACCTAAAGCCTACTGAAACCTTTCTGAAATAACTGAACAATAAGCATTTTCTCCTTTTATTTGTATGCTTTACACTATCACCACACCTTACTCTGAGTTCCCTGGCTAGCCCTAGCTGCTGGAGAGGACCTCTCCCTCCCTCCCATCTTTGACTGATCTGGAGCCATCTTAGCACTTCTCCCCAGCAACCTGCAGGTTGCCATGATCGGACTGCACTTGCGGGCCTGATCTCTTGGGGGTTAGGGGGGTGACCCATTTTCAAGGATGAAGTTAGCATTGTTGGTCTCCACCTGTACTCCAACTGGGGGCAGGAAGGGCACTTATTTGCCCAGATGCAATTATCCAGACTCCCAACCTCTAGGGGAATAAGGGATGGGGGTAGCAAAAATAGGCTGCAAGCCCTCCTCTTCTCACTTGTAGAATAATATGCTTGAATACCTCATTCTGACTTTGAAGACTTCTCACCATCTGGCTATTGGCCTTTATCTCCCTCTGCTCCCAAACACCTACTTTGTGCTTTAGGCAGGCTGATATCCCCTGCCCCTAGACTAATTCCCAGCTCCTAGGAGATGCTGTTCTCCCCACTTGGAATATTTTCCTTCATTGATTCATTTCTCTCTAATAAGAAGTTCTTAACTTTTTTGTGTCATTGAGCCCTTTGGTAGTCTGGTGAACCCTATGTACCCCATCTTAGAATGATATTTTCATATGCATAAAGTAAAATACAAAGGATTACAAAAGAATCTGATTATATTGAAATAGTTTATTTTTTTAAGTTCATGGACCCCAGATTAAAAATTGCTACTCTAAATTCAAGTCCCTGCTTAAGTCTTGCCTTCTCCAGCCCAGAGTGATGTCCCCATTCCGTAAATTTGACTCAAAGAATGTTGGAGCTGGAAAGATTATCATACTAGAAAGAAAATTATGCTGGAAAGAACAGACGCTTAGTTCAAATCTGTCTTTTACAGATAAGGAAACCGAGGTCCAAAAAAATTTCATATACAAGGAAACTAAGGCCCAAGTGACTTGCTTAATGTCACACAATAAGATTAGGTCCACTAATAAGTCAAGGAAACCAACCATACTGAAATATCATGATCAAAAGATTTTAAAAAGAAAGTTTCCGGGACCAGGATAAGAACCTCTTCAAGGAGACCTGCACTTGGAACCCAAAGTCTCAAAGATGATTGATGATTACACTGCTTACTAAACTCTGTGTAACCTTAGGCAAGTCTTAGGTAACTTTTCAGGTCTCAGGGTTCACATCTGTAAAATGGGAGAGTTAGATTAGCTCTCTAGGATCCCCTCTCCTTTTAAAGGTCTGTGACTCTAAAGGAATGTGGCATAAATAATCACCTCTTCCATCCTAATTACGTGACAGGTCCTGGCTGACCTTGATAAAAGCTGTCTGAAACACTGAGGTAGGAGAAAGAAGATTGATTGTCATCGTGAACTTGATTCCAGTTTTGCCCCTGACACTTACTAGCTGTGTGACCAATATTACAATCACTTAACTACTCTGAGTTTCTGTTTATTCACGTATAAGCAGAGGAGAATCATTGAGATGGTCAACCTATGAAATGGTCAAGAAGTCCAAGTGAGATAACAAGTAAAATGCTTCGTCCACTTCAAATGTCATAAATGTCAGTTATTACCAACGAAACTCAAACTCAGAAAAAAGATTCTTGACATCCCTAATGATGGTGGGAAGTAGCACAGATAGTTAAAAGAAGAAGAAGAAGATAACCATTTAATTTTGGAATGGAGCAAAGTGTAGTGGAAGAAATTGGGAGAGAGAGAGAGATTCTTGTCTCAGGTTTGGCTCTAACTAGCTGTGTGTCCTTGTCTAGTCACTCAGCCTCTCTGGGCCTCAGTCACCTCGTCTGTATGTGAGTTATTATTATATGTAAAATGGAGGGTTAGATTATATCCCTAAGGTCCCTTCTAGCTCTTAATATTCTATGTGATTCTTTTTAACAGCAATAAATTTCCCCTTCTAACTGCTGATGTTAAAAAAACTGTGTTTCCTGGGCCGAGAGCTAGTGTTGTCCCATGTGGCAGTCCAGGGTGTGCTCAGGGCAAGGGGAAATCAGAATGGATATTTATATGTCATCCCCACATTTCTTTCAGATAAAGGAGAAATGTTTCGATCATACACTGACTTTTTCTCCAGGCTGACACGGGTAAGAAGTAGAAGGGCATTTGTGCTGAAAAAGCTAATCCCAGCCCCTGGATGGGGAAGACCTGGTCACCTTGCTGTCCTGAATCCAACTTCTGAGGAGGCAGGGGGCAATCAATTGCCTGTGCAGCCTTCTTGACAAAGGACTCCTTGCTATGCTCTCCCCATAGCCACAGCTGAGAAAACCCCCAGAGCCATAGCTTGTCTCTAAGGTGATTTCCTAGCTATTTCAAAAGACTTGGAACTGACGGTCCACACTTGGAGGTCTGCCGTGCCCTCCTTCTGGGGGTGTTTTGGACGCAGAGGAAAAACAAAACATTTTTAATGCTATTTTCAAATAAAACCGGATCTCTTGAGACCCTCAGGAAGGTAATAAAAATCTGTGCAAAAATCTAAAGCAAGTAGCCAGTCCCTCACTCTGAAGAAGTGGGGGTATGGAAAGAGTGTCATTTTCTATGTTTTTTTTTAAATTGCATAAATACAGTCAAGGAAAATAGAATAAAATATAAACTAAAAATAAATGGTTGAGTCAACTCATCTCTAATGCTTTGCCGTGTAACATCTATTTTGTATAATGGAATACGACTTTCATACTCCAACTGCAAATTTAACCTTGGCCACAAGTTATGATGTACATTACAATACACTTTTATTATGTTACACAGTATTGTGGTAGTTTTTTTTAATCTATTGCTAAGCCCCTAACAGTATGTCTGCGTCAATGAAGCCCATCTGTCACAGCCACAGTGGAGACATTATTATGTAAATAGTTCTAGGGCCTCCTTTTGGGGGAATTTAATATACTGTCCTAATATCCCAGCCTGAAAAAAATTGTTTATGGAAAAAAAAAAACCTTTTTTGTTGTTGTTTGTTTCATCTCTAGGAAAAAGCAGGTAGAAATTTTTTTTAACAGTCCAAATCTCTTTTCTTCCTTCTCTCTCATGTCTTAAAAGCTAATGATATGGTTCCTAATAAAATAAAATAAAATACATGAGAGACTTCTTTTAAACACACCAGTCGAGGTACAAGGCATTAATATCATGCAGTCAAATGCATTAGCCATCTTTTCTATATTACAGTCATATTTCAATAAACTAAGTTTTCTTAGCAGGTGCCATCTTGGATTATTTCTTTATTAGACTGGGTTATAAAATATGCAGAATGGTATGCAGATTTTTTTGTTATTTATTACAGGTTTTAAACCTTTGCCAAAATCCATACATCTAAATCTTCTCCCTTGGAGGTGGATTAGCACCACCTGGAAGGGAACAGAGACTGCTCACTGCTCAAGGGTGGCAGGAGTCAGGCTGGCTGGTAAGGGAGAGCAAGCTGGCTTAAATGGAGTCTATTTTGTAAATAGAAAGATGCCAGCACCCAGGGCTTCTGCCTGAATCCTAATTAAAAGAGAACGAATGCTTACATCCCCCAGAGTACTACAAACAACAGGGTGTAATAAGGAGAGGGAAAAGGAAGGCCTTCCTCTACCTCCTTAGCATCTCAATGTTTTTCAACCTACCCATCCATCAGTCAACCATAGGATCATAATATTATAGATCTAAAGCTAAAAAGGACCTCATAGTCAAACTCTAATTTTCCAGGTGAGGAAACTGAGGCCCAGCTATACTTAAGTGTCAAAGATGAAATTTAGAAACTAGGTCCTTGGACTTCAGAGCTAATGCTCTTTCCACTGTAATCAGCCAGGATTTATTGGGTACCTGCTCTATATCTAACTCTGTGCCTGCCTCTGGCTAGGGCATAAAGGGGCATGGGGGGAGTGGTATAAAGAAGCATATTGCATATTTCCTGTCCTCAAGCACAATGCTGGTTAATTGGAGATACAAACCCAACACCCATAAAACCATTTGAGAAAGGAGAAGATTCTGTTTTTTGGACTCTGGGTTCTATAAGATTTCAGAGGTGAGCATAGGCTGAAGTGTACAGGGATGGGAGGGACATAAAGGGAGGAAGTTTGGGAGGAAGGGAGAGAAAGGGAGACAGAAAGGGAGAGAAAGTGAGAGAGACACACACAGAGAATGAATATGTATGTAGGAGAGAAGGAATGGGGAAAGAGTCTTGAAC
Source organism: Pseudochirops corinnae (assembly GCA_028646515.1). Lineage (NCBI taxonomy): Eukaryota > Metazoa > Chordata > Mammalia > Diprotodontia > Pseudocheiridae > Pseudochirops > Pseudochirops corinnae. Next base: position 47,839,189 of record CM053587.1, on the reverse strand, counting down.
TATGTCTGAAAGCAAGGATCAGAAGGAAGATTAAATAGATGGAGAGGAAAGACAAGAATGCTTTCTAGACAGGATGGATGAACTGTCATCAAGTTAGGGAGATAATAAGGATGCAAGCCTATTCAGAGTAGAAGGAACCTGTATGGAAAATGGATAGATGGGGTGAAGTCAGATTGTGGAGGGCCTTGAATGCCAGCCTGAATGTAGGCAAAAGTTTGCCTGTAAACACAGGGATAACCTTATGGATGAGTCAAATGATCTCAGAAAATCTTCATGTCAAAGATCTCCTAAACATATTGATAAATACTCTGATATTCAGGGTTCAGAGATATATCTCTGATATTCAGAGATTCATCACTTTAGCTTGATATTTTTATTACTATAAAAATCCTCTCTTATATCCCTTCCTTCCACCCCCACCCCCAAGCAGTGGATATCACTTTAAATCCATTTGTCTTTAACCCCAAGAGGTGAATAAATTTCGATGGGAATGTGGGAAGGATAGAGGACACTTGGAATTTGAAAATGAAACAAAGTAGGAAAGAAATTCTCCGAAAAGTGAAAAAAGACACAGAAAGAGTCTGGGGGCAGAAGGGGAAGGGGATGAAGGGTGGGATAGGAGGGAAGTGAGGTACTGAAGATAGATGCTACAGTTTTTCCTTAAGCCAGCCTTACATGTCAGTATTTGGTACTGTAAATTACTGGAATAATAAATGAAGGACAAGAGTCATCATTTACAAAGTGGTCTCTTCCTAACCGCCAAACCCTGACTGGACCCCCCAAATTAGACATTGCCTGAAAGTAGACATAACCCATTCACTTTTACAGTCTTCATCAGAGGTTGGCAGATTCTGGAAGAAGGTGTAAAAATATCTTCAATCCATCCTCTGCTCGGCTGCCAAAGTGAAATTCCTAAAGTACAGATCAGATCATGTCATTCCACTGCTCAACAAACATCCATGGCTGCCGATGACCTCTAGAGTAAAACACCAATTCCTCTGCTATTTAAAGGCCTTAACCTTGCTCAAGCCTACCCTTCCAGCTACAATACCTTACTATGATACCTTATTCAATTTCATTCACTCTCCGGTCTTCTTGTTGCTTCTCTGAAATGATACATCATCTTCTTTTTCCATGGTTTGGCATAAGCTGTGCCTTGTGCCTGACATGTACTACCTTCTCTATGCTGCCTCTTAAGAGCCAGCATTTACATTGCTTTTTAAGGTTTGCAAAGTGAATCTCATACACACACATGTATATTGTGTATATATACATGTATGTGTACATACAGGTACATACACATATGTATATGCACACATATGTATGTGTATATAGACATATACACACAACTGTGTGTGTATATACACATAGACATATACGTGTGTGTGTTTTTAATCCTCACAACCCCAGGAGGTAGGTGCTGTTATTATTCCCATTTCCCAGATGGAGTCACTGAGACAGAGGTTAATTGACCAAACTATAGAGCCACAAAGTTAATTATTGTCTGAGGCAGAATTCAAACTCAAGTTTTTGTTTTCCCAACTCTAAGTCCAGCTTTCTATCCGCTGTGCCACCTAGTGCTCAGCTTGAACACCATTACTTTCATGAAGTCTTTCCTGATTCTCTCTTGAGCTGCTAGGGCCTCCAATCCAAAATCACATTGCTTATAGTTCACATGTACTTTTATACAGGAATCTTGCCTTCCCCAATAGAAAGCAAACCCCTTGAGAAAAGAGACTGCTTTTTCTCTTTTTTGTATCCTGAGTATAGAATACAGTGCTTGGCATATAAGTCATTGAGCACTTATTAATCCAATCAATCCAAATCAATAAACATTTATTAAGTTATGTGCCAGGCACCATACTGAGTACTGGGGATACAATTAATAAAAAAGTGTACCTGCCCTCAAAGAGCTTCTAATCTAAAGGTGGAAACCATATGCAAAGAGACATCAGGAAGGGCTATGGGAAGGGATACCTAGGGTCCCCACCATGGAGGCATCTTGTATTAGGAGTTGAAAGCAGGCAGGGTAGGAGATGCAAAGTGGAGTGATTTGATAGTCCAGTTTCTACCTTCTATAAAGAAAGACATTGGAGGGGTTTGGTATCCATCCCTCCAAATGCAAGGGAAAGGAGCAATGTCAAGAGAGTCATTGCCAACAAGGCTTGAGTAAGCAGCTGTGAGTTTAGAAGTGATGAGCTCTTGGGAGGGGCATCTTGTTCCATGCAGTTGAAACCAGACAGAGCAGCAGATGTAAAGCAGAATGTTTCCATCTAGCACTTATTATTTGCTAGGCATTGTGTTAAGTACTGGGGGGGGGGGGGCGGGGGCGGGGTACAAAAAAGGCAAAAATAATCCCTGCCCTCAAGGAGCTCGCATCCTAATGGGGAGAAGACATTTAAACCACTATGTCCAAACAAGATATATACAGAATAAATTGGATATAATCAACAGGGAGAAGGCACTAGTGTTAATGGGGGATCAGAAAAGGCTTCTGGTAGGAATTGGGGCATTAGCAAGGACCAAAAGGAAGTCAGGAGAAAGAGATGAGAAAGGAGAGAATTCCAAGCATGGGAGACAACTAATGAAAATATAGAGTCAGGAGATGGAGTTCTTGAGTGGGAAGAGAGGCAGAGACCAGTGTCACTGAATTGTAGAGAAAATGTAGAGAAGTAAGACATAGGAAGACTGGAAAGGTGGGGAGGTGCCCAGTTATGAACACACAGGTGGGTAATCAATGTGCACTGATTAATTGATTCTTTTGGGGGGGGGAGTAGGGAGTATGGTGGTTTCCTGAAGGTCAATCTCCCTTCTAGTAAATCTCTATAGTGTGAGGTGATGACTAAATCTGTCTTTTCAGGTATCTCAGGGATATATCTTAGAATCCTTCTAGATTCCTCTGGCTCCTGGTACCTGTGTAAGTGAGGATAGGAAGGACAGCAAGGAAGCAAGCTAAACCCACAAATTCAGGTTTAGAATGAAAATACTCATGGAAGAAGATCACAACTTCATCTCCTTCCAGCTGACATTTTAGTTAACAGTAACACCTTTGTTAACAGTTGTCACCTTAACAGGAATTGAGTTATATCCACAAAAAATTTGACAGGAAGATATGTCCTAGGGGGTCAGGGCACCAAGTAGGAGCAGGGAGCCCCAGCATGTAGGAAATAGGCAGTGAGAGGGGAATTAGGAGTGCATGAATGACAAACTTTAGAACTTTGCTGAACCCTGGCCCTGGTTTGGGACAATTCTTCTCAAATGATTGCTTTGGCCCCTGTAACATTGGTGGTTAAGTCCGGGTCTCCACCTATAGAGTGCAACACTATAGGGGTCTGAAAAGCCTTGGAAAGTGAAGAGTCCTTTTGATGTAAGATGTAAGGCATCATGATTTTTTGTCTTATTATTAGCTCATCCTCCTCCTCATCATCATTATGTTGGCCATTTAAAAGCACGGCATGCTATCTGCATTGCCATTCAGCTCCTGTGGTGACTGAAGTCATGGCCTAGAATGGCAAATGTTCTTTGTCTGGCTGACCTCAGAGTAACCACACCTGGCCTAACCCCTTCTCTCATCCAGGACAAATTTAGCAGCTCCCCAGATGTATGGCTCAGGATGCCAGCAGCTGATGAGTAAGGGGAGAAACACCGTGGGAGGGGGACAGTGAAGCAGCCATGTGAAAATGTTAAGGGAAGGAAGCCAGAAAAAAGCGACAGCTCCATTTGGAAGCACCCCTACCAGGGTCCAGATGTTCCACCAACCTGTCTCGGCCACAAACCTGGCTAGAAACATCTCCAGGAGTTTCTCTTCCTTCTCACTGTGCTCTCTTCTCTCCCAACCGTTTAACCTTCTTCTTAGCTCCCTGTTTTCTCTGTCTGTCTGTCTCTCTACCTCTCCTTTCTCTCCTGTTTCCTCTCTTAATGCCCCTCTCCTCCTGCCTCTTGCTCATCCTCTCCCTTCCCTTCTTTTCTCCCCTTTCTCAAACACCTCCTCTTCCCTTTCCCCCATTTCTCCTTTATATTTCTCTCCCCCACCCCCACCCCCACCCCTTTCCTTCTCTTTCCTTTGGAAGCATAGTGGGACTGTGGCAGGGTTTGTCTCTCTGAAGTCAGAGGATGAAGATGCATGTCCTCTCTATGACACTTACTTTGTATGAGACCTTGGGGTCAGTAGTTTAATCTGGCTTAGCTTGAATTTTCTCATCTCTAAAATGGGAGAATTGGACAAGAGCACCTCAGAGGTCTCCTCCAGCTCTATACCTATGATCCCTTTCCCTTATTTTCTTTCTCGTTTCCCTATTTTCCTCTCTTGCCATGGAGAGAAAACTGATTTTGGAATAAGGGAGCTAAGTTTGAATCTTGGCTCTGCTGTTTATCACTTGTGTGACCTAGAACAAATGACTTAGTTCCTTGAATCATAGTTTCTTTATATGTAAACTAAGTGAATGTGCTCAAATATAAAATCTCCTGTTTTGCTCTTAAATCCCATCCCAACCTGGACCCTTCTTCCCTTTCCATTTTTCTTATTCCCTACTCTTCTCTACATACTCTACAATCCATTCACAACAGCCTCCCAGCTGTTCCTCTCGCTCAAAACACAACAGTCTCTCACCTCAATGCAATTTCATTGATGGGTCCCCATGCCTGGGAGGCTCTCCCTCCTCACTTCCTATTCCTGAATTCCCTAAATTCCTTTCAGTCTTGACTAAAATCACGCATTCTTTTTTTTTTTTCTGCTTTTTGGAGGGAGTAATTGGGGTTAAGTGACTTGCCCAAGGTTACACGGCTAGCTTTTGCATTAAGTGTCTGAGGTCGGATTTGAACTCAGGTTCTCCTGACTCCAGGGCTGGTGCTCTATTCACTGCACCACCTAGCCACTGCCAAAAACCCCACATTCTATAAGAAGCATTTCCTAGTCTCCCTTAATGTCAGTGCCTTACCTTTGTGATTATTTCCAACGTATCCTTCATATATTTTATGGTACATGTTCATGTGCACTTTATTTCCTCTATTAGATCATAGACTCCTTGGAGGTGGGGCTATTTTTGCCTTTCTTTGTATTCTCAGGGCTTAGTTTGATGGTTGGCAGATAGTAGGCCCTTAATAAATGCTTAACTTGATTTTAAGGTCACTCCTAACCTTAAATCCTATGTTCCTCTCTCTCCCATTTATACCTCTTTCTCCCCCAGTCCGTCTTCCTTATCACCTTATCTTCCCCTTTCTCTTTTCCTTCCCTCTTTTTATTTTTTTTCCTTCCTTTTCTCTTTTATTCTCTTCCTCTTTCTCTCCCCTAAGTAACAAAGTAATACTTTCCTTACTTTTGGTAGAAATGCAAGCTGTTATTATTTTTTATGTAATATAATTGTGGTATTTTAAAACTGTGGGGGCTTTGAGGTAGAATCTAGACACCAGCCTACATCTAGAATTGTACCCAGCTGTGGTCAGTACTTCCCAGCCCTGGGAATCATTGGAAAATCAATGGAGCTAGGAAGCATGGGAGGGATGAGAAAAGATGGCAGCTTTTAAGCAGAAAAGAGATGGATCATGGTCTTGGCAGACATAATCTCATACTGGGCAACCTACAGAAGAAATAGGGCAACTGGTCATACTGTGAGGCCAGAGGTAAAGACAACTCTACAGAAACAGGGACTAGTTATGCCCCTTAAAAAACTGTGGTTACTTTCTACAAGTTCAGTCAGACATTAGAAAACGTTTCCCATGCTCTGTGGAGAGACACCCCCCCACCCACTGGGTATCTGCTCACACTTCTAGAAAATAACAGAAATTCACACATGAGGATAAGAACTCAGAGTGCCCAGTACTATTGAAAATCATAGAGCAATGCCAAATACGTACACTTGTCCCCAGATAGGTTGATTTCCTCTTTGCCCTCATTCAGCAGAATCTCAGTTGTGAGGTATCAGAATCACCAAGAGCTTCCTTCCACTGGAGACTGCATTAAATATGATCTGTGTAATTACTATCTACTCTCCTGGTAAAATTTCCTACAGGTGCTCTTGCCAAGTGTCCAAATTCTTTATATTTGTGCATTTTTCCCTACTATGGTAGGACTGTCATTATGTCTTTCCATAGTAGCTAAGGTCAGATTATTGAAATTATTTATCTCAAATTATTGATATATTGATTATCAAATTATAAAATTAAAGTTTCAATTTAATAAACATTCGTTAATCGCCTACTATGTGCCAGACAATATGCTAAGCTTTGGGGGGAAAGGAAGGAAGGAAGGAAGGAAGGAAGGAAGGAAGGAAGGAAAAAGGGAGGGAGGGAGGGACAGAGAGAGAGAGAGAGAGAGAGAGAAGAAAAGAAAGAAGGAAGGAAGGAAAGTTCCTGCCCTCTAAAAACTTATAATCTAATGGCTAAAGGCAATGTACAAAAGGAAACTGGAAAGCTGGGCATAAGAGGTTGGTCAAACAAGGCTTTAACCTACACATCCTTTTTCCTGTGGTTCAAATCAAGCACAGCTGCAGCTAGGAAGTGGAGAGTTAGCTAGAGAGTTCAGATCCAGCGGTCTATGAAGGAAAGCTTTGGGAGCAAGTGAGTACTCAACCCTCCAGATTTTAGGCTTAATTCAGTAGACATCCTTAGAAGGTTTTTGAGCAAGGGAGAAACCTGAAAAAAGTAATGTTTAGAGAAAATTCTATCAATAGTAAGAAGAACGAATGGGGAGACATAGTCAAGTGGCTATTACAATAATCGAAGCATGAGATTTGAAAGATCTGGTGATTCAATATTGGGGAGGAGGGAAATCACTTTACTGAGATTCAGTAGCTCTTGCTTCTCCAAGTTCTGCCACTGGGCATCCAAAAGACCTTTGAGAAGTTATAACTTTTCTGTATTTCAATAACCTCATTTATAAAAATGAGAAGTTTGAATGAGATGATATCTAAGGTCCCTTCCCATTCTTATTAAAATGTTGTTACTTTCCTAGTCAACAAGCATTTATTTTCTGTGCCTCTCACTTCCCCCAACTACTGAACAATCATCATGATGATGGTCAAAACCCTCATAACAAATATGCTTAGTCGAGCAAATAAATTCCCACACCAACTATGTAAAAATGTATTTCTCCTTCTGCATTTTAAGTCCAACCTGTGTCTAGGAGGAAAGTGTGTTTCATCTCGGGTTCTCTGGAATGGTGATTTGTCTTTGTATGGATCAGAGAACTAGTCTTTCAAAGTTGTTTTTCTTTTCTAATGGTTCCTTCTTAGTCTAACTTGATGCTTATTCAGTAAATTATTTTCTTTTACCTGCTTCATTTAGTTACTAGTAAAAGTCTTTTTTGATAAATGCAACCTGTCTCATGTGAACGAAGGAGAAAAAGACATACATTCATACATGGATAAAGAGGGAGATCAGAGAACCTCAGAATCAAGGCAATGACACAGGCAAGATACAGCAGCTACCACCAGTGACCCTAGGGTGGAGGCTGATCAGCAAACAAATAAAGAAAACCTTGGGCTTGGATTGAGGTGACACCCTGTCTCCTCTTCCTGCCTAGAATCATCTCTTTATGCCCAATAATTCCCTTTCCTCCTCTCTCCCATAACATATTTTCCTCTCTGTTCTATTTCTTCTCTCCCTTCTCCATGTTTTTTTTTTCTCTGCTCTTTACCCTTACCCCTTCCATCTTCTCCCATCTCCTCCCTTTTCTCTCTCCTTGCTTTCTCAAACTATGTTGGATCTTACCTGGTGCTAGGTGGCCCAGCATGAAGAAAAAATTGGCCTTGCACAGTTTGGGTCTTTCTGCTTTTAGCCTAAACTAGGAAGTGCAGAAACAAGCAAGAGCTACCAGAGAAGAGAATGAACTCATTAAAGAACAAATTCTAAATTGATATGTGTATGTACACATAATGTGTGTGTATATCTATGTATATCTAGACCACATGTCACACATATGTGCGATACATGGATATGTGTGTGTAAGTCCTACTCTAAAACAAGCAGATGTTGGAGTCCATGTTTTTTCTCTTCATCTTCACTGCTTCAATCACAAATCCAAAGGTGACTTTACCTTAACATACCACCTGCCCAGGCCCTGATTCATCCTAAAAGGAACAAATGCGCTCTCTGTGTCATATAAACTACTGACTCCCCAGTGTTGTACCCCTTAGTGGGATGCTTTCCTAGAGCTGGGTCTCTAACCCTGCCTGCATCATTCACATCAGCTATTCCAGTCCTTTCTTAATACTTTTGTGATATGGCTGGAGATATGTGTGTCAGGCTCTCTGGTGCTATGATTTGGTTAATGTTTGGATTACAAGGCAATTCTGTGGTTTAAATTATAGGGAACCTGTGAGTAATATTACAGTACATATGTGACTTGGACTAAGGCTACTGGATCCTGGGTTTTCAGAGTCGGAAGACATCTGAAATATCATCTAGTTCAATTCCAGAATTTTGTAGATGAAGAAAATAAGATCAAAAAAGAAGAAATTATATAGCCATAGACACACAGTAAGTAGAAGAGTTACAATTCAAACTATAACCTTTTGACTCTACATTTTGTGGTCTTTCCACTATAGCACAGGACATCTGTGACATAGGAGTAAAATAGTCTCTGTGACATAAACTGACCTTTATGGTTATTCATTAATTTTTTTTTCTTTTATTCATTTGCTTATTTAAGTATTTTCTCAATGCATATTCCATGCTAGGCATTTTGAAGGCTAGAAAGATGAATATGACATAGCCTCTGCCTTCAATAAGCTTATAATCATTGCAGGGAAACTAAACCATGCATGCAAATAATTCTAAAGGAATATGGCAAGCTTTTTTCCATGTCCAAAATACAGCACCAAGAACTGGGAATATTCCTGTTGGCAGATATACAAAATAAAGGCATGAATGTGAGCTCTGAGAGTGGAAAGAAAAAGGGCATTGTTTCCTTTATTTAGATAAAGATTAAGCATTTATTAAGGACTAAGCTTCTATTTTGTCTCAAATTCAATTTCATGACAAACCAGAAAAGATCTTGAGGATATCAAATTCTGTATCAGAGAGCTGTCTGGGAACATAGACTGTGATTTACCCCATGATCCAGGAAGAGAAATGAACATACAAAAGAACTAATATTAATCTGGGTACACTCTGCCTGTTGATTAGCCTCTTAGCTAGGGAGTATAGGGACCCTATTTTGGGAGAAAGAGAAAAGAAAGAATCATCGACCCAGAAGTACAATTGAATGCATAAAAGAGAGATGGGACTCTCCAATTGGTGAAAGTGAAGAGCCAATTTTATTACCCTGCATCCAGGCTTTTATAGGACACTTCTTATTTGCTTTCCCCTGTGGACATTGCATACTTCTTTGTCCCAGGCCATGAGCGTATTTGCCATGCATATCTCTAAGACCTAATCCTCACACCTGTATACTTGAGCATCTTCCTGGGGGATGGGGAACCAATCCAGGCCTATCAGCAGGCCAAATACCTGAGAGGGTTTGTTCAGCCATCAGGGTCTGAGCCTCACTTGCCTGTGGTCGTCAACAAGGGAGGAATAGTCATTGTTTGTGACTAAAGAGTTATCAGTCTGCCCTTTTCAATTAAACACTCTCCAATTGCTTCATCATTGAGAACAGGTGGCCCTAAAAAGTGGAAGACAAATGCCAATATCAGGTAGAAGTGTCCAACAGTAATCATGATGCCCCCAAATACCTGTGCCCAGCAGAGACCACAAGACCACTGGAGCAATGTGCCCAACAGGGAAGAAAGACACAATGCTCAGAAAAGAGGAATATGAATGGCATCATCAGTGAATAATAAAAGCAATTTTGATGTCAAAGGTGTGAATTGCCCTGACCACATGTTCTCTGATTTCATAACTTCCATATTGTGGGCTTCATTCAAGGATTTCTGGAATATGTCTTTTCATAAATACAAGTGTACCATTCATTTGTAATCTCTGGTCATTCATGTTCTTTGTATGTGTGCTCTTCTACCACCAGTGGAATTGGAACCTGTGGGAAAGTGTAACCCATGGTCATGGGAAAATCTTATCTTATCTTTCTTTACTATATTGTTTGATTAAATTATTTTTTCTTTAAATCAATGTATCATCTGACTATCTGGTAAAAAAAAAAGTGAACCCATTGGCGGTGAAGGAATTTATCTCAAAATGGGGGTAAATTTTCTCACCCAGTAAGAAGGTGCTATAGATGTTAAAATTTTAACAGAAGATTTTAAAAAGATGAATGATTATAAGAAAGGTACAAACACAGTACTAGGAGGTAAGGGAACTCAGAAGAGAATGAGATCACTTCTGAATGAGATGATGGAAAGAAAAGGGCACAGACCTTAGAATCAGGACAGCAGCATTCAAATTCCCACCCCAGCCCCCAGCATTTGTTAGCTGTGTAACCATGGACAAGTCATACAACCACTTTGACCTTCAGTTTCTTTTTCTATAAAAGAGAGCAATAAAATAATTAACAGAGCAAAAGAATAAAATAAAAAAATCCTAACTCATGGGATCAGTGTGAGCTTTAAACAAGATAATAGATTTTTGCTTTGCCAACTTTTAAGTGTTGTTTAAATGTGAGCTATTATGAGGACCAACAGAGGGCTCAATGAGAGAGCCTTCTTGGAGAAGATGATATCTCACTGGTCTCTGAAGGAGTGGTAGGAGTTTGGAAGGGAACAGCATGAACAAAGGTGTTGAATCAAGATGAGGAAGCTCAAGGTATGTGCAGACAACATTGCATTCTGGCTAGAATGTGGGGGATTGCTGAGAAATTAGATTGCAAAGCTACTTTGAGGTAAGATCTTAGAGGACCTGAAATGACAGGTCATGGACTCAGGAGCTCATTCAGTAAACAGTGGGAAGCCACTAAAGGATTTTGTTTTTCATTTTTGTATGCCTGTTTGTTTTTGCAGATATCTGCATGATTCAAGTGGTGCTGAAGCAAGTTTCATCTTGGGCTAGTATATTCACCCCACATTTACAGTCGATTGTCAAATTTTGTCACTCTCTCTTGATGACATCTCTTGTAAATGTACCTTTCTCTTCACATAGACTCCAGCCTAGTTCAGGCCCTCATCACCTTTCCTCTGGGCTATGATGAATAGTCTCCTAACTACTTTTCTTGCCTCAAGCCTCTCCCCTCTCTGATCCATCCTCCACTCAGATGCCAAGATGAGTGTATATGTTATCATGTAGCCTCCCTGCTCAATGAGTTCCAATGACTCCCTTTTACCTGTGGGAGTAGAGTCAAGGAGAATAAACAACCAAAGATAACTGAAGTTTCAAGCCTGATTGAATAGATTAATGCTTTTGCAATGGAGAGAACTAGGGAAATCAGGAGGGGCTCTTTTGGGGGGAAGGTGAGCATGACTTTGGAAGTGTTGAGTTTAAGGTGATAGCAGGGTATTCAATTGGAAATTTATAGAACACAAGTGGAAATTTAAGATTTGAGATCAAGCCTGGAAGTATTTCAAAATTAATTCACATAGGGGTAATAGTTGAAAATATAGGAATGAATGAACTCTTCAAGTGAAAAAAAAAGCATAGAGACAGAAAATAAGAGAACTGAAAACAGCTTTGATAAACCCTTGCATTTAGTGGGGCAGCAGGAGGAAAGTCACTTAAAAAGTATATAAAGAATGGCCAGAGAGATCAGAAGAGAAATAGTAAAGTGTCACAGAAGCCTAAGGAGGAGCCAAAAGATTACCCTGATGCTGTAAAGGACAAGCGGGATGTGACCTAATAAATAGCCATGACCTTCGAGATGGAGAAACCAGTCAAATTATGATGGTGGAAGCATATTTTGAGGAGCATGCTGGTAGTAAAGAAGAGGATACAGAAAGGGTGAGATGAGAGAAATCAATAGTGGCAATGGGGTCAATGGAAAACTTTGATTTTTTTTAACGGCAAGACACATTTGGTTGTGTTTATAGGTAATGTAAACATTATTACTTCTAGTGGTGGTAGTAGTAGTAGTAGTAGTAGTAGTTACTACTGCATTTCTGTTAATGAAATGTATCAATTGAAGATGAAAAGTACTGGATGGAAAAGGCCTTTTAGAGGGTGAGAGAAGAGGGTGGCCCGAACCCAAGTGGAATTAGCCTCATAAAAGAGTAATGATACTTCCTTCCCTGAAACTGAAGGCAAAGAGATAAGGATAAGTGAAGATTAAGACATTTTGAGATGGAAAGAAGGAAAAATTAGAGGATTCCAAGCAGATTAACTTTAAGTTCATAAATTAAAGAGCTGGGTTGGAGAATGAATGAGGCTCCCCCACAAAAAAAAAAAGATTTGAAACAGCCTGGGGGGAGGGGTCCACAAGTAGAGGAAGTCAAGGAAAGGACACATGGATTTATCAAGCAGCAGTGAGATTCCATTTGAGATTTTATACTATGAATTTTAGAAAAGCTAGTCAACAAGATTTTATGACTTTCTCCAGGCAATAATTTTGTGACTTTATACCCTATGCAAACTTGACTCATTTCCATTCCCAGTTTTGAACCTACTACATCCCAGAACCCTAAGCAGTCTTAAACAGAGAACAAAGAAATGGTAACTGGCAAATCAGTGCTGAAGAATTAACTCAGTAATCTTTATTTTTGTAGCTTAACTAAGAAATTTTCATTGCTTTTATACGCAAAGGGAAAACCAAACTATGGCCATGGAAGCAAGTCTCACAGCAATATTCTATAACTAAAGAGAGTTAGAAACCGCCCAATTTAGAAATGTACAGTGGAACAGAAAAGGTAAAAGATAAATTGGAAGTGATAAAGAGTTTAAAGAAAAATTGCAGGGAGAAGGAGGGTGACAGTATGGCAAAGAGAAGGAAATACCAAGTAAAGAACCTGATGAAGATATGGTTAGCAAGGTAAAGGGGTCAAGTTGTGCACAGAAATTTCTAAGAATAAGTATGGCTAGTTGAATTAGAACTTTCCATTGTCCTGCCATGGTTTAGCCTTCATTCTCCTGGGAACACATTTTCCCATAATTTCTTCAGGTTAGCAAAACCTAGTCTAACCACAGGTCTCCATAGTAATAAGTGCTCTTGAAACATAAAACAAACAAACAAACAAAAAAAAACAAAAAAAAACTAAATCAAGCTTAGTGTCCTGATTCCACAGTAGGCATAATCCATCAAGAAGAGGCAAGTGAAGCCGGCAAAGACTAATTGAATAGGAAAATAATGAAGGATCAATAGAACAGAGATTGTGAAAGGGGTAAGACAGAATAATAGAGCAGCAGTTTGTAGATTTAGTACTGGAAGGGACTTTAGCATCCGTATACTCTAACCCCATTTTACAAATGAGGAAACTGAGCCCCACAGAAGTTTTTGTTGTTGTTGTTTTTTTACTTACTCAAGGTCACCCAGGAAATATGTGACAGAAGTGGGATTCAAATCTACCTCCTCTGACTCCAAACTCATTGCTCACTCTGGAAGGTGTGAAGAAGTGGGAAAGATGAGAGACAAGGAGCTTATGGTCATAGAGGAGTGCTAAGTTTGAGATCTTGAAGATAGGATAATTCTGAAATGACTAGTTCTATGGACTGGTAGGTGATTAAAGTCACCTGAAAGTCATCAGAATTAAGGAATTTGAAGAAATGTCAATCCATTAGGTTAGAAGGATCATTATTGTTATTGAACCCACAAGTTTAGCCTCTTAGCATCTTCCCTAACTACAACAGGGTCTGGCACTATAACCTTGGAACATCTAAGCTACTCATCATTTATCTCATAATTGTGGAATTCTTTTATTTCACTTCACAGAAGATATAAGCAACAAGACCCATCCTACAACCCATCCTGCTTGCTTGAGACTCATGGTGGCACTAGCTCTCAGAATTGCAATGGTGCTTAAGGAGCATCTATCCTAATCCTCCCATTTTAGAGGTAAGGAACCAGGCCCAGAGAGGTTAAGTGGCTTACATCACACAACTAGTAAATAGCAAAGAACTTGAGCTTGAATACAAAAGTTCTGACTTCAAATTCAGTCCTTTTTTTTTTCCAGTAACAGCTAGCTAGATTTTGATTAGTTGACAGTGAAATCAGATAGTATTTTCTGAGTACTTGCTGCATGCCTGACCTTATGTTAAATTCTCTGAAAAATACAAGGGAATAAGACACAGTCTACATCCTCAAGACATCTAGTAATAGGCAAAGGGATCTCATCATAATGTGGTGAAAAGATCCCTGGAGTTGAGGGATAGAGAGATAGTCACAACTCTGCAATTAGCTCATTATATGTAAGGATCTAGATTTCCCATTCCCTCCCCCACCCCTTCCTTAAGTCTACCTCTTCACCCAAGTAAGTAAAGAAAACCATGAAGGGAAAGAAGGTATAGGAATGGGTTCATGTTTTTGAGGTTTAAGGAATCTTCTGTCCTTCCAAATATTCTGCCTCCTGATTCAGAGGATTTAAGCTAAGGGATCAGGAGACCCCACCTTGGCACAGATCTAAGTCCATTTGAGCCCAGGGTATTGAGGTTGTACACCAGTATTGCCCAAGGACAGTCATCAGTATGACTGAAGAGAAGTGATATTTCCTCCCCTGAAACTTACCTGGAAGACAAAGAAATATATCCCTCTCCACTCCCACTGCCTCCATCCCAATCAAAACAAACGCAGCTTTTACAAGTCAGCCACCCTTTCTGTACTCCCTGCCTTCTACCAGGGCTTCTGAATGGCAATCAATAGTGTCTGCTGATCTGTCCTATCCATCTTATTTTTGTCTATGCCAGAAGCTCTGTAACTTGGTTCAAGTCATTTCCCTTCCGTGCCTCAACTTTCCCATCTAAACATGAGCAGGTTAAGACTAAACCAGCATTAAAGCTACTTTCAGCCCTCCTATCCTTTTACTAGATTACTTGACAATTCTCTTGAGACCGTTATTGACATGAATTGTCCTTTGTGAGATATGCAAAAAAGAAAAAAGGAAGCTGTGTCAGGTCCAACCCACCTGACCCCCACCCCCCAGTACTGCCAGTGGTTCATCTTTCTAGAATTTCCTCTGAGTTTCCCCTGTTCTGAGTGTTCAAGTTTGCTGACCAACTGGGACCACCTTGAGGTTTTACCTCCCCCAAAGACATCCTAATAAATCCAAAGAGAGAGCTCTGGGAAGGCATACCAGTTGTGTAGGGAAGGAAGTCAGGGTACTAGCTTTGTGTATCCAACAGAACCTGGGCTTGAGAAAGACAGAGAAATGCATACTTTTATTAAAGATGCAGGCTAGTAAGACAATTAATGTGACTGTGTTCATACCTCATATACCTCATCTTAAAAATAGCTTCCATTTACTTTGCTCATGGAAACCACTGGTCTTTACAAGCAACTTACTGGGACATATAATGGATATATATGTGTGTGTGTGTGTATATATATATATATATATATATATATATATATATATATATGTATGTATTTATGTATATATGTATTTTTTTTTCTTTTCTCTTAGCATAGGATTAAACTTGGGATGTATTCATTCTATTCAAAGCCCTACATGCTGCATGTCCCGCCAAAACATTCCTGGAGTTATCTCCCCATAGGCAGGCTCACAAAGACTAACACGTAGAGATAGAGTCCCCATGCCCATGGACTCTAATAAATGCCTGGATGGATGAATTAATGAACAAATGGAATGTAGATTGGGTTTGTCCTCCTTCCTGGAGGAGATTGGAATACAGTCTGACCTAAAAGGAGAAGTAAAACGTCCTTCCTGGAAAGTTATTGGCACCCCTGAGAGAGTAATAGATGATGACTCAGCAAATTTCATCTCCACTCCTAGGAAAAAATACCTCCTAGCACATACCCTAATGATAGTGTGCCAGGAACATCACCTGCCTGTATGGAGAATGATTTCTTTTTGATAGCACATTTGTTATACAATCCCACATTCCACATAAAAATAGTAACACATTTCTGGGGCCTTTAAGTATAAAGTACTTCTTTAACTATAAAGTGCTTCTTCACAACATTCCTGGGGAGAGAGGGGGCTGGCTAGGGAATTATTATTATTATTATTATTTCCATGTTATAGATGTGAAACTGAGACATGCAAAGGTTAAATCAAATGAGTGGTGTTATGAACCTCAGTCTCTTGATTCTAAGTCCACAGTTGGTTTCTAATGATACTCATTGGCTCTTCATGTCACTCACACAGGCCACTTCTGGGTGATGGAAGAAGATAATACTGTTACCTTCCTTTTGGAGATGGAATAGTGAAGGACAGAGAAGGAAATACAATGCTCAAGGTCACACAGCCTTCTGAATTCAAACTCTGGTGTTGTTCTCTCTCAAACCCCTACTTTTTTCACAAACCAAACTGTCCACAGAGCACTTTACAATCCCTCTTGGGTCTTCCTAGACTGGCTGAGAGTGGGGAAATGAGGCCTGATATCTTGAGGTTGACATGGACTTTGATGTCTTTCCAAGTACAGCAGGCACTGGAAACCACCAGGGCTTCAGGGAAGGCAAAGGAGAGGTTTGCCAGGTTTGGTGCCAATTCTAACTCCAGGGACTCTTTGAGGTTAAGTCTCCCCAAATTCTAGCACTCAACAAAATTCCAGCACCCTGAGTCACAGCAAAGAAAGTAGGGGTGAGATGGGTGTCTTTTTTTTTTTTCCTCTTAAGCCCATGGAGGTCCATGGGCCAAGCAAAAGCCTCTTATCAACAGCTTTTTGATGAGTTCAGTGTAAATGGATCAGAAACAGATGGATTAAGTTCCCCTTCAAATATACATGTGCTGTGGAGTTGCGAGGGAGAAAGTGCTTAGGTCTATGTATTTCTTGGGTTTGGCCAACCCCAACACAGTTGCAAAACAGTGTGGGAATATTTGCTGAGTCCCAAGCACTAGCCGGTTCTCCCAAACCTAAAAATAACCAAGCTGTCCAGCTGCTGGATGGATATTTTCACGTTTGTCTGTTTTTTTGTTTTTTTTTTCTTCCAAAGCATTGGCTGATAGCTGGGGTAGGGAACTAGCTTGGAAATTGAACAATTCCAAAGGAAGCTGGCTTTCTGAAATGTCGTGGCCCCCCGTGTATTTGCTGACAACATTCTCCTCACCTGGAATGCCCTCCTATTACTTCCATCTCTCTGGATCCTACTCATTCCTCAAGGCTCACCTCAAATTCTCTCAGCTCCCTACATCAGGGACCTGATCACTTAAAATTATGTACCAGAGCTGGAAGGGACCATAGAGATTATCTAGTCCAACCATCTCTTTTTAGAATTGAGAAAACTTAGGCCCGTAAGGATGAAGTGACTTGCCCAAGGTCTTCCAGGTAGTAAGTAAAGGAGCTGGGTGGGATTCAAACTCAGGTCCTCTGATTCTAAATACAGTAACTTTTCTTCCACATCTTCCTACCTTTCTCTACTGCCTATATCAATTCATTGTATATTGTATTTAACAATATTTTCTACCATTGTCTTGAACTTACACAATTTTAAATTGCTACTCAATGCATCATGTTTATACTTTGTCTCTTCCACTAGTTTCTAAACTCCCCATTGACTGATAGCACATCTTGTGTTTATTTGAATCCTCTCCCACAGTCACCTTCATTACCTAATACAATGACCTACACAATGTGGGTGTCCAGTGAGTCCTGGTTATTGTAAATCATCTATTCCCATGGCTTCAATTCTCACTTCTATAAACAATTCCCAAATTTATATCTTAATCTGTGTGTGGAATGTTTCTCCAGAAGTGTTCTGATGTTGTCTCAAAATCATTATGTCTAAAATTGAACTCATCTTCTCTTTAAAGCTTCTCTTTCTGATTTAGGTATTTCTTTCAAATACCTTTCAGTTATCTTAGAATTTCCCTCTTTCCACCTCCACACATACACACAGAGCCACGTCACATCAGTCCTCAAATACTGTTAAGTCTATCTTTGAAAAGTTTCTTCTGCCCATCTCATAAAACACTTCCCTCAGTCTGATCCCCTGTGTCTCAACTATGACAATAGTTTTTGATTGTTCTAAGCACTCAACAAGTGTTTATTAAGCACCTACTGCATGACAACCTTTTCTCTTGAGGATTTAAGGAAAGGCTAAAACTCTTTCTGCCCTCCAAGCGCTCACATTCTAATGAAAGAGACAACATACAAGTAACTATGTACATACAAGATACATACAGTGTTAGCAGCAGGTATCTCAGAGGTAAGTCATAGGTAGCTATGGGGACAAGGAAAAGCTACTGTAGAATGTGTTTTCAAGATGAGTTTTAAAGGAAACCAGGGAAAATTAGGAGGCAGAGGTGAAGTCCGGGAGTATTCCAGGCATGAAAAATAGCCAGAATGACATAGAGTTGGGAGATAAAGTGTCACATATGTGGAATAGGAAGTAGGCCAATGTAGCCAGACCAACTTTGTGCTGAGCTCCGTTGGGGTGAAGCCTAGGGCTTTATTCTCTGTCTTCCTCCATAAGCTTCCTGAAGACAAGGCCTGGACCTGACCTTCCTCCATCACCCCTTATACTCTAAGGAAGGAAAGAAGGAAGAAACAAGCATTTATTATGCTCCTATTACATGCCAGGCACTGTGCCTAAGACTTACAAATATTATCTTATTTGGTTCTCACAACAATCCTGTGACAGGTGCTATTTTATCCCCGTTTTATAAATGAGGAAACTTAAGGCAAATAAAGGTTAAAGTGACTTGCCCAGGGTCATACAGCTAGTAAATATCTGAGGCGGGATTTGAACTCAGGTCTTCCTGACTCTAGACCCAGACTTTATCCACTGCCCTATCTCACTGCCCATTAAAATGTAAGCTCCTCAAAGGTAGAAACTGTCTTGCTTTTGAATTTGTATCCTTCACACTTATTATAGTGCTTGGCATATCACAAATAATAAATACTTTTCATTCACTTATTCATTCTTCTACAGCACCTTACACAAGACTGTGTATGTATGCACATTCTTAATACAGGTTTGAATTCCTTAGTAAAGGAATGAATCCATGAATCAGTCCCTGTTCTCTGGGTATCTACTTGGTACCAAGGCAATCCCTATGGACCTCAGTTCTTTCATCTACAAAATGAAGAATTGTACAAATAACCTCTAAGGCTAAATCTGTGGTCCTAAGACATTGTCTCTATAGAAGGTGATCTCACTCTCTGTCTCCTTGAAGAAAAAGGACTAACATCCCTGGAACTATTGGACAATAAGAACAGACAGTGGGTGATGGAGTCAGAGATTGAATGACATGGCCCAACTGTGTCTTCTATGTGAGCAGAAAGACAAGACACCAATAACAATTGTCAAAGCCATGTTTTTCTCCTCCTTGTATATGTGCTCCTGACGCTATCTGAGGCATCCACAATGTATTTCTACACCCTGTACCTCTAATGGGATTCTGTGAATTGTTCTTATCTGAACATGATGTATGCATGCAGAGGGGGAGCTTTGTTTTTAACAAGAGCATTATCAGGAAGCAGCTAGAGTTAGCAGAAGCTTTCCACACGCAGATTTCCAAATCTTCCTGCCCTTGTTCCTTCCCAATGCCAATGTGGAAGGATGCAAATAGGGAACAGGAGACTATAGGGAAATTGTGAAGAGAATGAAATTTGCCACTTATGCCTCCTTTCACCTCTTTCTACATATAGCTTACAACTTTACACAAATGTCTAGTGTCATTTTGCCTTCTGAGGTTCCTCTTGTCAGGGAAGAAAGCTCTGATGAATGCATTGGTAATGAAGTATTCTGAGCCCGCCGGGTTTTATTTTAAGGAGGTATGCAAAGGATAATGCTTAATCTGAAGGATGATAATAACTTACATTTATATGGTGATTTAAAGTTTACAAAGTACTTTTCCCAAAACAATCTTGTGAGTTACATAGATGTTAGTGTCCTAATATTGAGATCAAATACTTATCCATGGTCCTTGAGCCAGTATGCTGTAGGATCTTGACTTCAGAGACAAAATGGAATTTAGTGGACACCTAATGCCCAATCCCCAAGAAGCTGAGGCTCCAAGAGTTTAAGAAATTTGTCCAAGGTCACACAGTAAGTGTCCACAGTGAGTTTTGAACCGGTGTCTTCCTGACTCCAAATCCAACACTCTAAGCCAAATTGGGACTTTAGGTCTTCTGATTCTAGGCCCAGTATTCTTTTGTCTCTTCTATTAACTCTGAATGAAGCAGCCATGGTAGGATTTCAACAATGGAGAAAATATTTTGTTGCAGGGATGCTTTCTGGCATTCCTTAAATCATACCATATTGGTGGTTTCCTATTCCCCCTACTCATTATTAGACCCTAAGATTTGGTCCTTAGAAAGGTTTCCAGAATAGGAAAGGGTGTCCTCCAATTGTCCCAGCATCATCACCACTGTCAACAAGAAACATCAGAAACCCATTTCATCCCAGAATTTGTGCACGAGGTTTTTTTTTTTTTCCTTCTTGTAATTCTGCACTATTTTTAAGGATAAAGGACATAAATAGAACCCCAAACCCAAAATGGGAATGCATCCATTTTTCCACATCACACGGAACAATGAAAGGAATGGTGCCCTACATATGAGACTGAGGGTGATGGGCAATTCCTGTCAGTTCTTGCTCTCTGACACAGGGCCCTCTAGGACACTCATCTGTTGTGATAGTCTTTGAAAGAGATGTCTAAAAAAAAAAACTTTTGAGGAAACTGTTTTCTCTCTTTCCTTGAACTCTCTCTGGGAGAAAGACAGGGTTAGCCTTTGGCAAAAATTGTGAAATCCATGAAGTTTTTTAGTAAAGTCAGTAGAGTTTTTGGTCCCCACCCACCTCACTCAGTGTATCTCTTTCTCATCACTTGGAGTTCTTCTACAGCTGCTTTCTGACTGCTCATAATTTCTTCAACCTCCAAGAACTGTCCTTTCCTGCAATGCTTCAAGCTCCAAAATTAGCACTCCTTGCTCTTCCCTTCCCCCAAGAAAAGGTTTGTGTTCCCCCAGAGTAACTGTTCCAACTAAATGTTAAGAGGAAGGCTGATGTTAAACTTATTTATACTATTGTATGAATGGCCAAGACCACAAAGTCATGTTTTGATTTGTCTTTTAAAAGACTAGTTATAATAGTTGGTAGAAATTCTGGCCAATGATAGAAGGAAGTTAAGAATTTTAGGTAATGTAAGGGAAATTTTGGAAGCAGAAACTCTTTTTTTTTTTTTAATTATTTTTATTTTTTTTTAATTTATTTACTCATTTACTTTTAATTTACAAGATTCAGTTCCACAATCACTTGAGTTTCAGATTTTCTCCCCTCCCTTCCCCCCCCCCCC
>CM053587.1:47726094-47817462 GCA_028646515.1 Pseudochirops corinnae | reverse complement strand
ACCTATTCAGTTACCAGAGAGGGAAGCACCAACATCTGGGTTTTCCACAGCCGGGGGGGCTCAACGGCTGCCCAGAGTCTCTTCTGGCCAAATCACACAACTCTTCTCAAAGTGATCCCCAAACCAAAACCTCACATCAGGGCATGTATATATAGCCTTCTCCTGGCTTGGAGAATGTCACAGCCCTCTAGACCCACTGCCCAATCATAAAGCTAGAAGGCACGGGCATTCCTGGAAAACAAGCCTGGCGCCACAGGCTCCACGTGACCACATTCAGCCTATTAGGGAACAGAGTATACTTTCAAATATCCAAAGGTCCTCAGAGTCACGTAGCCACTTTAGCAAAGGGTCTAGGGGCCGGGAAGATCTTCAGATTCCCATAACAGAGACTGAAGCTGGCTAAGAGAGAGAGAGAGGGAGGGAGGGAGAGAGAGGGAGTTTCTCTCCTAGCATCTGGAAGCTGAGAACTGAGTTGGAGTTTTCTTGAGAGAGAGAGAAAGAGAGTTTATCTCCTAGTATCTGGAAGCTGACTGAGAACTGAGATAGAGTTTTCCTGAGACCAGAATCTGGTGAAAGCCACCTGGAAGGTTCAGAGGGCTTGCCTGGAAGGCCTCCTGTAAAGCTGAGAGGGCTTGCCTGGAAGGCCTTTATTCCTTCTGGGTCCTAGGGCCAGCTGAACTGCTGGAGGACTGAAGAAGCATGACCAAGATAGGACTTTTTGTTTATGGCCTGGCTGATCCTTGAGTTCCAGACAAGAGAAGTGGTGAAGGGTTTGAGATGTGCTGGATACTGTGAACTTCAGTGTGTACCAGGGACTGCCTGGAGGACTGAACAAGGACCTGAGAGCTGTCTACCTTTGAGGACTGGACAAGGACCTGGGAGCTGTCTGCTTCTGAATCCAGGTGACTGTTTGGTGGATTCAGGAGGGAGCTGGGACCATGGAAGGGGATCCAGGGAATCAGAGAGACCACCCCAAGTCAAGATGAAGAAAAGGCGTCCCCTGGGATGAAATTGAGGTTTGCTGGACACTGAGAGGTGGAGGGTTTGTGTGGTTTTCTAATGACTGTATTTGTGATTAATGGTATTTAGTAATTGTGGATCTAGATTAGTGACTGATTAAGTTAATGGTTTCCCCATGGGTGGAAGTTTGATTATTGTATTGTGAATTGACTGAATGGTTAAGTAAGGAGTGTTTCTCCCTTAGGGAAACCAGATGATTATTCTTTTGTTCCTTGTTCTAAATATTATGGCCACTGTAGTGAAAACTGTGTGGCCATTCTAATGTTAAGCTGTAATGAACACCATATTGTGATTTTCTGTGATAAGATGTAATGTTGTGAATATTATATTGTGATATATTGTGAATGTTTGCCTTGATTTGTAATGGAATAAACAGAGCGTTCACTATACTCTGTAATCCAAACCTTAAAAGCTGTTCACAGCAGCATTCTTTTGGGAATCTGCTGGTGCATGGCGTTACAAGTCACTGAAACCCAACTGCCCTCCAAAAAAAAAGGCAAAAAAAATAAAATAAAAGTATATATTAAATCTAACATAGTAGTTGCCTCACTGTACTTCTTGCCTGTATCCTTTTTTGAACTTTTCTGAACTCTTCTCTGTGTTTTTAATGATTCCTTTGTACTTTTATTTCTTTTTTGAGAGGGGTACCACTATCACACTCTTCATCCTCCCTAATTCTTTCCTCTCTAACAAGTCCTCCCTCGTGAAAAATGAGCATATTCATGCAGAACACACCCATAAGCTGGTAAAGTCTGAAAGTTTATCTCATTCTGCATCTCTCTGTCAAAAGGATAAAGCAATATTTATTATCAGTCTTCTGGAGTTATGACTGACTGGACACAGGATTTGAACCCAAATCATCCTGATCTCCAAACCATAGTTCTTAGGTCTTACATGCTTATTTTCCTTTACAATGTTATCATCATTACATAAATTATTCTCTTGGTTATGTTCATTTCCCTATGAATAATTTAAAACAAGTGTTCCCAGGTTGTTTTTTTCTCTTCTCTGAAGCCACCTCTTTAACCATTTCTTATAGTTCAATAATATCCCATTATATTCATATGCTATAACTTGTTTGGCAGTCCCCCAATTAATAGTCATTTTGTTTATTTCCAGTTTTAGTTGCAACAAAAAGCATTGCTATAAATATTTTTTTATACATAAAAGTCATTTCCCTTTTTTCTTTGATCCCTTTGGGGTATATGCCTAGTAGTGGAATCACTGTGTCAAAGGGTATATAAGTCCAAAGAATTTTGGAGCATAGAATCAATTGCTTTCCAGAACGATGAGCTGACTTTACAACTCTGCCGAAAGTGTTTGAGTTTGCCTCTCCTCTCAACCTTGTCATTTTCCTTTGTTATCTGCTTTGCCAACCTGAAGAAAGTAAGGAGAAACTTCATAGTTGATTTAATTTTTATCTTACTATTAATTATTTGAAACATTTTTCATATACTTTTTGATACCTTGTTTTTGTTCTTTTAAAACCTTCATGTTCATGCCTTCTAATAATTTATCCATTGAGGAATGGGTCCCATTAAATATATTTTGTCAATTCCCTACATACCTTGGTTATCAAACTTTCATAAGAGAAATTTGCTACAAAGATCTTAAGTTAACTTTTTCCCTTCTAACTTCATTACATTTATTTGTGCAAAACCTTTTTCAATTTTATGTAACAAAAAAACTTCCCATTTTATCTCCTGTGACCCTTTCTCTGTCTTCTTTTCTCAAGAATTGTTCCCCCATCCATAGTTGTAAAAGGTCATCTCCTTTTGTGCTCTTCTAATTTGTTTACAATATGACCTTTTATATCTAGTCCATGTATTTATGAATCTAGTGTGAGATGTTGATCTAAGCCTCATTTCCTCCAGACTGCATTCCAGTGTTCCCAGTAGTTTCTGTCAAACAATGGGCCTCTAGCCCAGTAGCTGGCATCCTTGATTTTATAGAACACAATGTTACTATGTTTGACTGCTTCAGTATCTTATGTACTCTACTCTATTGCTCTTTTTTCTTTCTATTTTGTTTTTTTTACTGGTACCAAAGGAGGTAGCTCTAGTGCAATGGACAGATAGCTGGCCTTGGAGTCAGGAAGACGTTGAGTTGAAGTTTTGTCCCTGCTATATGCAGATGTGACCCTGGGCAAGTCGCTTAAATCCTCAGTGATCTAGGCAGCTCTTATTACAGAAAAAGTTGATGCCCTTTGTTGTTAGAAGGAGTTTCTTTATCCAAAAGGTCCCCTATATCAATGAAATCACAGATCAGTCCTCATCCAAAGCAATATCTTGGGGAAAGGTGTGTCTTATCCTATCTCTTCTTTGGAGTCAAGCTTGTTCTTTAGATAATTTCTAAGTTATTATCTTCATTTATAGGAATTACCTTTTTTTCTTTTTTAAAAAAATCAGAAATTTATTTTCCTTCCCTGATGAAGAAAAGATTAATCTCTGAGTTCTCACACACACACACACACACACACACACACACACAGAGCTCCTACTTTATTTATCAATTGATTGATTTAATTAATTGATTAACTTCTTAAAAATGTGGAATGCTTCACTAAATGCATGTCATTCTTGCACAGGAGCCATGCTAATCTCCTCTGTATATCTCTCATTTCAGTATATGTGCTGCTGAAGCAAGCACATCATTTTAAAAATATCTTTCCATAGGTTTTCAACTTTTTTTTCATGTGTGTCTAGTTGGGTTTTGTTGTTGCTTTTAATAAAGATAATGATCAATCAATCAATAAACATTTCTTAACCAGTCGCTATGTGCCGGTTACTGTGCTAAGCACTGGGGATTCCAAGGCAAAAGCAATCCCTTCTGTTAAGGTCCTTGCAATGTGATGGTGGAGACACATGCAAACCAATATGTACAATGCAAGCTACATACAGCATAAATGGGAAATAAGTAACAGAGGAGAGGCACTGGAATAAGAGATATTTGGCAAAGCTTCCAGTAAAAGATGGAATTTTAGCTGGGGCTTAAAGGAAGGTAGGAAGGTCAATAGTAAAGAAGAGAGAACATTGTAGAAATAGGGATAGTCTGGAGCCAAGGGGTGAAGTGTCCTATTTGTGGAATGGTCAGGAGGCCAGTGTCCCTAGATCAAAGAGTACATGTCAAAGAGTAAGGTGTAAGAAGACTGGGAAGTGGGGTGGCTAGGTGACACAGTGAACAGAGCACTGGCCCTGGAGTCGGGAGGACCTGAGTTCAAATGCAGCCTCAGACATTTAACACGTACTTGCCATGTGACCTTGGGCAAGTCACTTAACCCCAATTGCCCTGCCTTCCTCTCTCCAAGCAAAAAAGAAAAAAAGAAGAAGACTGGGAAGGTAGGAGTGGGCTCGGTTATGAAGGGCTATTTTCTGTTTGATTCTGGAGGCCATAGGGAACCACTAGAGTAAGAAAATGTTATGATAAGAACTGCACTTTAGGAAAATCACTTTCATGGCTGAATGGAGAATGGGTTGGTGTTGGGAGAGACTTGAGGCAGGCAGACCTACCATTAGATTCTTACAGTACTCCAGGCATGAGGTCATGAGGACTCTCACTAGAGTGGTATCAGAGGAGAAAAAGGGGCACATTCTAGAGACATTGCAAAGGCAAAAACTGGCAGGCCTCAGAATGGCTAGGTGGCGCTGGCCCTAGAATCAGGAGGACCTGAGTTCAAATCTGGCTTCATACACTTAACACTTACAAGCCGTGTGACCTTGGGCAAGTCACTTAATCCCAATGGCCCTGCCTCCCCACTTCCAAAAAGCAAAAAAATAAAATAAAATAAAATAAAAATTGGCAGGCCTCGTCAGCCCAGGATGACACCTAGGGTTCAAGACTGAGGGACTGGCAGGATGGTGTTGACCTCTATAATAGTAAGAAGGGTAGAAGTAGGGAGTCTGTACTGGGAAAGACAACAACATTTTAAGTTTAAGGTAACTAATGGACATTCAGTTTGAGATGTCTGAAAGGCAGAAAGGAATGAAAGAGTGGAGGTCAGCAGAGAATTTTGGGGAGGACAGGTAGATCTAAGAATCATCTGCATAGAGATGGTAATTAAATCCATGGGAACTATGAAATCACCAAATGAATTAGTATATAGGGAGAAAATAAGATGGCCCAAGACAGAACCCTGAGGGAGACCTATACTTAGAGGGAATGCTCTGGAAGAGGATGCAGCAAAGGAGAAAGAGCAGGAGCAGTCAGCTAGGTAAGAAGATAAGCAGGTGCCTGTTGTCTCAAAAATCATGATGGTGATGATGATGACGAAGATGGTATAATGGTAATGGAATTTAAAGATCCCCCTGTATTGGCTTGGTTTTCAGGTTGAGTGTTAAAACCCAGAGCTTGTGACTCCCACTTGCGGGATGGATTTGTTGACGTGAAGAGAGAGGACTGAACTGGGAGGAGCCGTGGATTTAGAGAGAAGGTCCAAACAGAGGAGGCCAGAAGGTCTTTTGGGAACTGCCACCCGGAGCTGCTAAGAACTGAGAAGGTATGGCTGTGATACCAGTATTTTGTCTGTCTGTTTTGATGTCATTTTGCCAGATTCACCTATTGGTGAAGGACAGTGTTGCTATTGTAGAGGTCCTGGAACCTGGCTGTTGGTTCAGAAGCCTTGAAGGAAGATTTTCTTGTTGTATGTTTAAAGAAATTCTGGAAGAGGGCCTTGCTGATGTTTTCAGGGGTTCTGGGACTGTTCTGCAGGCAGAGAGTGACTTGATGAGGACACTGGCAATGGCTTTATTGAGCCTTGTCTCCCCAGGAACTGAGATTGCTGAGGGCTTGCCTCTGGTCAAGATGAAGGAAGGACTTTTCCTTGGGTTCTCAATGCTGTGATGATATCTTAACCTTATTGTAGCTTAAGGGTAGATGGCCTTTTGTGTTCTCCTGCCCCTTTTGAGAAAGTGCTTGGTGTTAATGAATGGTATTGTAATTCACTTGTGATCCAGGGGTGGGAAACCTTTGACTTTTTTGTGCTCTGTGATTGACCAAATGAATGTACTTTACTTATGATTGGAAACTAATCTCCATTTGAGAAGAGAGACTTTGACTGACTAAATGAATGTAATGCCCAAAGGTGGGCTACTTTGAGTAATGTACTGGCCAGGGGTAGGATACTTGGATGTTGGTGCTTTGCAATTGAATTGAGAACTTACTTGCTAAATGAATGAGTTCCACTGTATTTTGATTTTCTCTGTTCTGTGAATGAATAAGACAATCTGTCCCTGAATAAATGGAGTTTGCTATGCTGGTAATCTAAACCTTGGAAGTTGCCTTTGCTTGGCATTACAGATGGTGATGGTGATGATGATGATGGTTGATGATGATAGTGGTGGTGATGATGATGATGGTGATGAAAATGTTTAGAAATAAAATTTTTCCCCTAAAGATCACTTTGGCTGCACTACAAAAGTTTTTGTGTGTTATCTCAATTTTTTTCACTTTCTTCAATGAAACCCTATACCATTTGTATGATTTGTTCTTTGACCCACATATATCCTTTAGAATTCAATGATTTGCTCTTCATTTCAATTTAAACCTGTCTTTTTTTCAAAAAATGATTTTACCCTCTATTGATTTTAATTTTTATTTTCTTGTGGTCAGTAATATATTTAATATGCCTGTTTTAATGCATTTTGTAAAGTTTTTAAGCCTTATGATATTGTCAGTTTTTGTAAAGGTGCCATGAAGCACTGAAAAATACCTATCTTCCTTTATTTCTTTTCCATTCAATAATCACCAGTGATCTATTATGTATATAAATTCTACTGAGGGAAGTCTTAGCTTCTTTTTTGCTTATCTTGTTAGATTTGTTAGGTATAAAAGTAGGAATATTGAAGTCTCCAACTAGTTTTCCTGCTCACATTTCCTTGCAATTTGGTGAACTTTACTTTTAAAAACTTAGATGCTGTACCATTTGGTGTACATATATCAAGTATCAGTATAATTTCAGTTTCTATAGTACATTTAAGCATAAATTGATTTCCCTGCTCATTCCTTATAGGTGTCTATTTTTATGTTTCCTTTTCTGAAATAGTGATTGCTTCACCTGCTTTCTTAAATTCATTTGGAGCATATTAAATTTTGATCCAGTCACCCATTTTAACTTTATGCTAATCTTTATATTTCCTATTAATATAATATTGGATTTAATTTTCAAATTCATTATGTTATCTTCCATTTAAAGAGTGAGTTTTTCCCATTTGTATTAAATTAGTCTTCATTCAAGATTAATTTTTAAAACTCTTTATTGGTCTACATTCATGGTAATAATTATTAATTGCTTATTTCTTGCCATCATGTTTATTTGTAGCTTTTCCTCTCCCCCCACCATGGTATGAAAAAGAAGGAGGTAGGAGGGAAATACAGTTAGTTTTTCACAACATGACTGCTATGGAAATGTTTTGCAAAGCTACACATGTATAACCTTTATTGAATTGCTTGTATTCCCAGTGGAGGTGAATGAGGAGGGAAGAAGGGAGAAAATCTGGAACTCAAAGTTTTAAAAAAACAAATGTTAAAAAATTCTTGCTACATGCAACTGGGATATAAGATGTACAGGCAATGGGGTATAGAAATTCATCTTGCCCTACAAGAAAGTAAGGGGGGAAAAGGAAAAGAGAGGGATGGGGGAGGGGATATATGAGAGGGCAGACTGGGGGAAGGAGTAATCAGTACGCTTGCCATCTTGGGGTGGGGAGTAGTAGAGAGGGGGGAGAAAATTTGGAACTCAAAATCTTGTGGAAATGAATATTGAAACCTAAAAATAAATAAGTAAATTCTGAAAAAAAAAAGAGGAAGTAGAGAAAGCATCTGAAGAATGCTTGTAATTTTTATCCAAAATATTCTGATCCTACTACTCTGCCCCTCCTCTTTTTGACAAATTCAGATCCTGTTTCTTGCTTTTTTTTCTTTCAAATTCTTCATGTTCCATCATCCAAAGTTGCAATTTATTACACTTGTAATTATTCCCTCAAATCTATTTTCTCTTAATATTCCTCTTTCCCTCTCCCTGTTCCTATCTCCTTCCCTATTAAATTTGATGTAGTCCTACAATAGTCTATATTTGTTCAATCCCCTGCCATTGTCCTTGTCACAAAAGAATGAGGTTTATTATACACAAACACACACATATACACACACATATATATTTCCTCTAGCTGTATTTGTATACTTTTCTTCTCACACATTATACAGTAATGCAAAAATTAGGCAAAAATGCCTAATTTCTTTTGTAGCATATTCCTTTTTCCCTTCTTATTTTATTTCTTCTCTTAAAAATCAACAAAACAGAACAAAACCACAACTTCTGCCTGTTTTTGTCTTAATTCCTTCTTGACCCTTAAAGATAGTGAGATTCTGAAGGGACACATTGCTCTTCTCTCTTTATTAAGCTTTAAGCTATTCATCATCATCTAGCATTCTCTAATTATTCAAAAGTACTTACCTTTCTAGGTGTTCCTTGAGTCCTATGTTTTTGTTTCAAATTTTCTGTTACTTATTACTTCATTAGGGATTCTTAAAAATCTTCTATAAATAGTCTATTTTTTCCTTGTTAGATAATAATCAGTTTTGCAAAGTAAATTATTCTTGGTTATAAGCTTTAATCCTTTGGAAAATCTTATTACAAGATTTTCTCTTCAGTAGTTAAAATATAATTCTGTGTTATCCTAATCTTGGTGCTTGAACTCTTTCTTTCTGGATCCTTATTCAGAATTCCAGCCTTCAAAACCATTGACTGGGGCTTAGAGTGGCTTCCAGGGCTCCAGCCATCTCCACATGTCTGTGTACTGGAGTTCATCCTGCCATCTGTGCCACAGGCCTTCTCCCAAACTCCATAGGTTTTGGTCAATTAACTAGAATACATATTGACTTCCCTTATGTGACCCATTGTGACAGTAATGAGATTTGAAGTTCCTTTTGTATTGCTAAACTAAGAGGTACTTAGCACCTAGTTCAAATTAAGGCTCTGTTAAAGAAACAGAAGGTATGAACTCCTGTCTCCTGCTACTGATGTAACAGGAAAGGGCTTAACAGGGAGGGGGAATACTATATAAGTATATAAGGAAAAACCCAGAGAGGGAGAGACAGATCTTCTTGGAGCAAGTTTCCTAGAGGCAGAAGCTGCTGCCATGGGAGAAAGAGAGAATTTCTCTTAGCAGCATCTAGAGGCTGGGCTACTACTGCTGAGAATTGAGAAGAAAAATGAGAATTGGTAACTGAGTCAGATCTTCTTGGAGCAAACTCCATGGAGACAGAAGCTGCTATTGCCAGGGAGGCTGAAGAGGAGCCAAGGAGGTTGAAGAGGAAAGACCTCCACCCCCAGCCCAGGTTCGAGAGAATGATTTTGATTTTGAAAACTTAGATAGAGTGATTTTGATTCTGGGAACCACCTGAAACTTCTGCTGAGTCCAATGGCCATCTGGAGTTGTCAAAAAACTGAGGAAGCATGACTGTGATGCTAGTACTTTTATGAACCTGTTTGTGGCTTTGGTAAGCTTTGACTTCCTGGGAATGGAGACTGGAAAGGATTTGAGATGGACTGGACACCGTGAGCTCCAATGTGGAGCAGGAACTGCACAGAGACCTGAAAGCTATCTGCCTTCGAACCCAAGTGACAGTTTGGTAAATCCAGGGAGGAACTGAGACCATGGAGGGGGATCCAGGGAATCTGAGGGACTATCCCAAGTCAAACTGAAAGAAGACTTTACTTGAATACTGTATACTGCCTGAGAAATTGTAATTTACTAGTGACGTAGGGGTGGAGGGTTTGTGTATTTTCTGATTATTTGAATAGTGAATGATGAAGGATGATTGATTGATTGAGTTGATGGAATGATTGATGGACTAAATGATTGTACTTAGTGATTGATGACTGAATAAGTGATTGATTTGCAACTTAGTGTGCCCCGTGAGTGGAGAAATTTGACTATTGTACTTTGTGATTGAATTAAGTATTTTGTGAATGCTTGAGTTACTGAATGATTGTTCCTTGTTCAAAACTTTGTGAGCACTATAATGGAAACTGTATGGCCATTTTATGTGATAAGTGGTTGTGAATGCTATTTTTTTTATTTTCTGTGATAAGTTGTACATTGTGAATGCTGTACCTTGATTTACTGGGAATGTTTTGCTCTGATTTGTAATAGAATAAATACAGTGTTCATTATACTGTGTAATCAGAACCTTGAAAAGCTGTTCACAGCAGCATTCTTCTGGAAAGCTGCTCTTGCTTGGTTTTATACCCATCTCCTAGCTTCTGCATGCTCCTAAATATCTTTTTTTTTTTTTAAGTCCTGAATGTGATGGAGGAGGTCATTGCTGTAACTCTTTGGTTTTCTTCATCATTGTTTTATTTGGTGTCTTTTTGTATACTTGGTGTCTATTTCATATTTATTTCCATACGTAACCCTATTTCACAGGGTTCCTGTACAACATTTCATACAGCTATGTTCACTAAGGATGTCAATGCTTTGTAATGATAAACTATTAATGAGGAACAATAAAATGACTTTTAAAATTTTCCTGGTGAGATCAAAGGATTTGGAACCCAGAGTAAGCAATAGTTCAACAAGGATCCCAGGTACACAAAGAGGCAAGGAATAACTGAATGGATGGATATATTGATAGACAAAGAGACAGAGCATTTAAGTGTGTGCCAGGCACCACTTTAAATTCTGGGGATACAAATAAAAATAAACAAGACTATTCCTGCCCTCAAGGAGCTTACATCCTAATGAGGGAAAATAACAATAAAGGGGTACTAAAAATGGCGGGGCAGGACATAGTGAGGAGATTACAGGAAGTGGCAATGGTATAGAGGTCTGAATCTTCATGTGATAAAAAAAAAAAAGATTCATTATCAGAGGAGATGGAGGAAGCCAGTGGTGAAAACAAAGTTTTTGGTAGAGTGGAAATGGTCAGAAAATAGGCTATGAAACCATGGCAGAGACTTGAGAAAGCAAAATAGCATGGAAGGCTAGTTCTTGGCAAGATAAGAAAAACTTTTTAGCTAAAAGGAAGGAAGCATCCACGAGGAGAGTCCAAGTTTTAAGTGCAATGAAGATGAAGAGGTGGAAAGGGCCTAAAAATGGAGTGACGGCAGAGATACTGGAGGAAATAACAAAGATGTGAATGTTGAGAGAAGAAAAGATTTTTTATTTTACCAGTTTCTGCTGTCTCACAGTGACCTACTTCAAGGAAGGCTCAGGGACCATTCAACCTGGCTTCAAGGAAAGGGGGCACTGAATAGGAACTATCCAGGGGTGGGGAATCTTAGGCCCCAAGGCCACTTGTGGCCCTCTAGGTCCTCAAGTGCAGCTCTTTGACTGAATCCAAACCTCACAGAACTGTGAAGTTCACATTCAGTCAAAGGGTCACACTTGAGGACCTAGAAGGCATGTGGCCTCGAGGCCTTAGGTTCCTCACCACCACTCCCCCCCCCCCCCCCATAAATGTTTCAGGCCACTCAGAATAGAAGAATCAGGGTTATAAATAGGAAGGCATTTGCAGCTGGGTAGAGACTTCTAGGATCAAAAGGTCATGATGTATAAAATAAGATGACTTCTGTTACTGTCTCAAGACAGGTCCACAGATTAGTCTGAACCTCATCCATTCACAGCCAGTTCTTTTAACACACTTGAGCTTAAGGGTTGTGGCTATCATTCATACCAAGGAGGGAACAGCTTGATACATGGAGTTCAGAGACTAGGCTGGAAGTCCTTAGACAAGGACAAGGGAGATAGGGGTATAGTTACTTGCACACATCTCATCTTAGGCCTGCTCCATCCCTGTAAGGTAGAGTTGGCCTAGCCCAATGCCTCTCCCCTCACCTCCACTATCTGTCTGCCCTGTCCTCCTCACCCACCCCTTGTATTTCGTGCTCTATATTATTTGGGTCAGGGTGAGTGACTAAGTGAGAAGAAACAGAGGGGAGAAACAGTGACCTTCAGGTAAATATTGTTCAGCTTTCTTCTTGGGAAGGACTCCTGAAGACAGACTATTCAATTCAAGAAGACAATACAAATTCCACTTATATTTTAGGTAAATGAACCTCTGTGATTGTATTCTCTGCTTTCTGCCCTGAGAACATTAGAGGGTGTTTTCCCTGCTTGCCTTCTAGACCCCAATATCCCTCTCCAAGCATCTTGTATGAGAACATTCTTTTTAAATCTTCCTTAGAAGCAACTTGTATTGACCGATAGGAATCATTTCTCAGTTCATGACCTCTGGGATGGGGATCAGTTCTCTCTTCTTCTGATACTTAAAATGAGAGGAATATTAGAATTCATTCTCAAACTCTATATGAAAATAAGGCCACAATGAGGGCACAAGCTACTTTGCTTTGTAAGAGACAGGGTTGAAGGCATCCTGTATGGTGATAAAGAAAAGAGACAGAACTCTCTGGGTACACTGAATGCAAGGGTAGATTCTCTAGTGGAGCACCACTGACCCCTGCCTCCCTTTCTTCTGTCACCCAAAGATTTTTGAACCTAAGGCTCTAGCAAACTATTCCTCTCATCACTGAGATCTAGTTGGATTCCATTCTACCTCTCCCCTCACCACCACAAGTGATTGAAATCTAGTTGAATTCTTCTAAACTTCCCTTCCCTTCTTTCTTATTTCCCCATGCTTCAACCTCTTATGTCTTCCCTTGTGCAAGCAAAATGTGCCTTTTGCTTTCCCTGTTAGCCTGTCTTTCCCTTTATGAAAGCTTCTTAGCCCCTAAGGAGCCTGAGTCAGTAGTCCCAATAGATTCCACAATTGTACAAGGACATCTGGGGGTCAGAGGAAACTCTGGTCCCAGTAGATTTTCCCTCCTCTGAGATCTGTAAAAGTGGGACAGATTTCTTCCTTACTAGGCTAGCCCCCTAAAGAGTCTCATCACTTTTACCAGTTGGCCAATTCAAAAGTCATAGGTCAAAACATACTCTAATACTCTTTGGGCAACCAATCTTTGGGAGAAATATTGGCAACATTTTTACCCTGTGACTTTGTGGGAAGACTTCTGGTCTAGGAATCAAGAGACCTGAATTCTAGTGTTGTTTCTGCTACTAACCGAGTGTGAACTTGGACAAGTCACTTTATTTCTTGGTTATTTGGTTTCTTCATCTGCAAAATGGCAGAGGGGAGGATGGGATGGGGAGGTTGGACTAGATGTCTAAGGTTCCTTCCAGTTTTGATATTCAATGCTTCTTTGACTCATCCTTCATTTAACAACATACTTCCCAGAAATGACTAATCCAGGCACACAGTCACACTACTATCATACTGCCTCCTGACCTACCTGGTACTGCATTCTTCCTGCAGTACCCTTTATGTAACCATTTTTCTCTCCAGGGAACTACAAAATGACTGAAATCAGTCTGAGAAAGTAACTCATGTTAAGGCATTAATGGCCAATAATTTGTTCTCCCTTCCAGGTGCATTTGGATTTGAAAAGAACATTTTGATGTCTAAACTTAAAGGTATAAATCTCTAAAGGTGAAATCTTCAAGCCAATGTGGAAAATTTGGGGGAAGAGGGAGGTGAAGAGTTAAAGAAAGAGCTATGTCTTTGGGACTCCCTTGAGTCATGGCACATAGGTAGCCTCTGATTCTCTTATGTTGTCTAGGTCTGAGGACAGGGGTGGGGAACCTATAGCCTGGCAGCCAAATGAGACCCTCTAGGTCCTTTGACTGAATCCAAACTTCACAGAACAAATCCCCTTAAGAAAAGCATTTGTTTTGTAAAACTTGGACTCAGTCAAAAGGTAGCACCCAAGGACCTAGAAGGCCTCAAGTTCTCCACCCCTGACCTAGAAGAATGTAAGTTTCTTGGGTTGTTGGGGTGTGAGAGGAAGGGAAGCTATTTTTTTCTTTGTCTCCATATCTCTAGAACCTAGTACACATATTAGGCGTTTAAAACAGATTAATAAATTGAATTGAATTATATTCTGACCATGTAATTAGCCAACCAAAGCCTAGGTTCTTTTGTCAAGGAAATTCCTAGTTGTTCAGTGAAGTTTCCTCTCCTCCCCATCCATGGCCTTGCTCTTTCAGTACAGCTCAGGTAAAGGGAAGAAAAAGGCTGAATTTTTAGGAAATATGTCCCCCTGAGGCATGACCAGGGCTGGCTCTTGGAATTCATTTTCTAGCTAAGCACTTTAGAACTGTGTTTCTTGTGGTTATTAGCACCAGTGACAAAGGCCTTTTCCTTCCCAAGCCGCACAGATTAAGGAAACCGAAGACTACATTTCTAAAATTGTTTCCATTTCAACCCACAGAGAATCGATATAACAGAAGAGCATAGCCTTAAACGCTAATGTTATCCAAACGAAAATTCATTTTTGATGGATTGGTGACTGCATTTTCTCAAAGCCAGGCCAGGATAAATATACACATTTCCAGAGATTCTTCTCTCTCCCTCCATGCTAAGGAGAGCACAGAGAATAATACGCTCATACCTGGTGGCCCCACCTGATAAAGTCTGTCTATGGGAACCAGGAAACTCTCCAAGGCCTGGCCTGAGGGCATGCTAGAGCTAGGGTTACACTTCCTATTCTGATGGACACTGGGTTCCTGATCTTTGAGTGATACCACTCTGGGAAGAGAAATGCAGAAAACTGGACCTTGATAGCTTGGTTGTAGTTGGAAGAGTCTTAGAACTGTAGTAACAGGATCTGGGTTCTAATTCTAGTTCTTTTTCTTATTCCTGTATGACCCTAGAAAAATCATTTAATCTCTCTTGTCTTTAGTTTGTTGATCAAATGGAATGAAGGTGGTGAGAGGTAAAGCCCCTTCTAGCTCTACGATATTCTGAAGCTAGAAATGAAAGCCCTGCTCTCTGAGATGTTCCAGTCTAATGGAAGAATGATCCACTTTGGTTTGAAGAGCACTCAGTCCTCTGTTGTAAGACAAAACATCTCCTCTGGATTGGGTTCTTAACCAGACGTCTATGACCTTTAAAAATATGTATATTTGGATGGCTGTATTTCAAATCATTAGTTTCTTTTGTAATCCTGATGGGGTACAGGCCCAAGTTGAGACCTTCACCTCTTACCCCAAAAGAATATGAGGCCCATTCATCATAGGCTCTGGGAACCCCCTGGTACTCTACTTGGATCTTCCCACTTGATCTGATGTTCACCTGAGGCCTTCACCCTTCCCTTATTGCTATTCCCAAATCTTGGTTACCTGTCATTTAGCCTAATCATCCATTGTCTGTTATCTCCCATAGCCTTCAGCTACTTCCCATCCTCAAACCCATTTTCTTGGTTCCTCATGTCTGACCTCTAGTTACCTCAGTTACTGGTCACTCCCATCAAGACCCTGACTAAACCCCTCCTCTAGTCACCCCAGACTACTTGACACCCCCTATATCCCTCCCACAGTCTTTCTGTATATAAGATCTATCCTGCCCTTATGAAGGTGCTCAGATTCAATGTGGCCTGTTTGTCAATACAAGTTTCACAAATGCTTAGGCTCCTTAAGATTCTGTGCAATATGGCAAATCATTAATAAACTTTGTTTTACTTTGGCTGAAAGACTTGGGTCGAATTCCTTCAGGCAGGACCCAGCGTGTCAGTATTTTGGGGTTCCAAGCACCCCTAGACCTCAACAATCCTATATACTTTGATTTGTTTGCTTAGAAGTATGATGCTGGGAAAGGGCCTAGAAGATTCACCAGACTGGAATCCATGACACAGACACACGAAATGCCTGGAAGCCCTGCTTTAGGGAGACTGGTCTAACAGGAGAGATGATCATGCCTACCACTAGCATCCTACAGTTTATCTGTAATGACATGCACACAAGAGAGCAAATAGTATAAAATTGTGCATGTATGTAAAATCAATTAAAAATTTATGATGGCCCAGTAAATAAGAGCACTCAACTTGGACTTGGGAAGACATGAGTTCGAATCTCGACTCAGACATTTGTAAGTTGTGTGACCCTGGGCAAGTCACTTAATCTCTTTCAGTTTCCGTTCCTTCATCTGCAAAAATGGGCATAAAAACAGCCCCTATCTCTCAGGGTTGTTGTGAGGACTAAATGAGATAACATGAGGGTGAGTGCTTTAGCAAATCTCAAAGCACTGAAGAGAAGTGAGCTTATTATATAAACACATAGACATCGATGTATCTAGAGTTGTATATACTTTCATGGGCATAAGGAGCAAAAGGCTGTTTAATGACTAATAGAAGAGGATTAGGAATGGTTAGTCTGGTCAGGCTTCTTAGAAGGGACTGGTATAAAGTATGGCTTTGAAAGGTTGTTTTTTGTTGTTGTTGTTTTTGTTGTTTTGTCTTTCATTTAAAGAGGACCATGACATCAGGGTGGTGATGCCATAACATACCAGTGAATTGGATTTAAGTGAGGGAGAGCTGTGCAGTCACCAGCTGGAACCATATGGGTCCAATAGTCAGACCAGGAGGACTGGCCCAGGATGTAGTGGGAGACCTTGGCCTTTTCAAGTTAAGGTCTTTAACAGGTCTCAGTCTGACTGAGGCAATGCTCATTCAGTGATTGAGGCAGAGAATCTTCTTTGAAATAAGGTAGAAAGGAAAGAAAAAGGAAATTGTGGTAAATATGAGGAAGGATATTACAGCAGAGGGTTCATAAAATGGAAAATACAAAGCCATAACTAGGACCAGGTGACTTGGGCTTTCCCTGAGGGTGCTGAAATTTGCGAGGTGCTTACAATCTTGAAATTTTCAAGTTTTAGCACCTGACATGAAAAATTAGTTTAATTAGGAAGCTCTCGGATATTGTGGTCCCCTTCTACCTGCAGTCACATCCCAGGTGAATTCTTCTGGGGTCTACACCACAGCCATATAATGGGCTGAGGAGGGGATCTTAAAGGTGCATTTTGAGTGCTTACTTGTACTACAGAACATTTTGTGTTGTTTGTCCCTCTTAGGGCACAGAAAAAGGTGCAATACATATTAAACAATCAATCAAGCAGTGACCACACCTGTGTCAGATGCTGGGGAACAGGGGAAGAGACCAGAACAGAGGAAACAGTCCCTAATCAAGGTGAGCTCATACTCTATTTAGAGATATGAGTCACACTTGAGAAAGCTATGTCATGTGACCCAGAATATGAGTGAATTGGGAAAGGTAAGTGTGAGTTGAAGTGATCAGGAAAAGATTCATGGATAAGCCTTCACTAAATCTCTATTCTGAAAGCTCAGTTTGATGTTCTGGTGACCTTAGGAGGAAACCATAGTAGCAGAGCACAAACTCTGGCCTGTCCCTGTTGGAAAGACTTAGTGTATGGGTTGGTCAATGATCATGCATCTGTCACTCTTGAGAATGTCATCACCAAAAGTATGGCTATCGGGGGATGATTTTCTTTTTCTCCTATAACAACTCATAAAAAGCTATCTACTAAAGCATATAGAGATTACATTATATGCTAGTGGAGGGAGTGTATACACTAACAAAATTATGATGATAAAGGTGACATAAACATTTATATTGCATTTATTATGGGCCAGGCACTATGCTAAGTGCTCTACAATTAATATCTTATTTGATCCTTACAACAACTCTATTAACATATAATAAATGTAAAGATTATGAATCCCAGCAATGTGGTTATGTATCACATCCTCCTAAGAGACAATAATCTTAGATACTATCCTATCTAAAATTTGTATCTTCACTGAGCCCACAACAATGCTCTACGTACCATAGGTGCTTCCTAGGTATTTGTCACATTGACTTGCCAACTCTGAAATTCTCAGTTTTAGACTGGAATCCTTCCATAAGTGGGAGGCTGAAGAAGGCAACCTCTAAGGTCCCTTTAAACTCTGAAATTCCAGGCTTCTGTGAGGTAAGGGACTCAAGCTGAATCTTGAAGGATATGACAAAAGAAGAGAAGGGAAGTTATTTTAGATGGTGAATACACAGACAGATGCAGAAATAGAGCCCAGAATGAGCATGGTATGTGTGAAGCATTGTAAAAAAACTAGTTTCCCTAGAGAGGTAGATGCTTGTGGTGTTAGAAGCGAAATGAGATTAGACTTTATGGGATGGGACTTGATGACAGATCACCCTATTGCTCTGCTTATTTGGAAAAGACATTGTAGTATGTGCTATTGTCCCGAAGGTGATGAAAACGATGGAGGGAAGAGGACTATCTGGTGAGAGCCTGAGGTCACTCACTCTAAGAGGCATATTAATATGATTCCCTCCCCCAGGGCTCTAAGAACATCTCAAAAAAAGAGTTTATTCCCAGCCCTGGATTCTGAGCTGGTGGGTTGGAAGAAGGTCAGCTCTGGCATGACATCACCTTGATCCCAGAGGGGAAAGGAGCCTGTCCAAACATCACAGCAGAGCCCAAGAGCAGAGATGGGGCACTTTGCCTGGCCTGGTTTAAAAGCAAATCCATGTCACCCCTGTATTTGACATGAAGTTCAACACACTTTAGATTTTTCTCCTGAATCAGCAACAACCAATTTGTGAGATGCTAATCACTGGGGCTAAACCCTCAGTGGGATAGAAAATAGCCTCCTCAGCATTCATAATCCTAACCCTTCTTTCTTGCCCTTTGGACTAATTTAGACTCAGATTCTTGTTTGCTTTCTTCTTCCCTTCACTGTCTCTCTCTGTCTCTGTCTGTGTGTCTCTCCCTTTAAATTTTAAAATGAACAATTAAACTTTACTTTAAAAAAAATGAGAGACTTTTAAATGCCCTTTTAAAAGACATTGGCATAGCTAACATGCCTTGTAAATATGCCGTTGTCTTCAGATTGGAAAAGACAGAAACAAAAATGGATAATAGAGGGTGTATATCCAAGATAAGCAGGGAGAGAAGCAGAGAGCACCTAGCTGCGCCTGATGGGTTACAGTCGTCAGCTTCAGATGAACTACATCCAAAAGTACCGAAAGAACTGGCAGAGGCAGTTGTTGAAACTTTGCCAGTGACATTTGAAAGATCATGGAGAATGAAAGAGACTGGAGAAGGGCAAATGTTTTCCCAAATTTCAGATAGGTCAAGAGAGTAGATGCTACAAACTAGACTAATGAACCTGACTTCAATTTCTGGCAAAAATTTTAGGTGGAATTATTAAAGAAATAGTTAGTAACCAGTTAATCCTATGCCCATCCTAGGGAGCATTTATAAATGAAGCAGTGACCACAAAGAGTCAGCATCATTTCTTCAAGAAAACATAATGTCAGATTGATTTTATTTATCTTTGTTTGTTTGTTTTTTAAGGGGATTCTAGACTGGTAGATCTGGGGAATGATGTGCTTGGCCTAGATGGTAACAAAGTATTTGAGCACTTTATGGTATTCTTATAGACAAGATGGAAATCAAAGGGTTGGTGGGTCATACGTTTAGATGAATCAACGGGTTAAATGACAACCCCCAAAGAACAAAAATTAATGGGTCAATATCAGTATAGAAGCAAGTCTCCAATAGAATACCAATACTTGTACTTGGCTCTGTGCTGTTTGTAATTTTTATCAGTGTTGTAATAAAGCATGCATAATATGATTATCAGATTTTCAAAATAAATCTTTGAATCCCGACTATCAAGCAACATGTGACAAGTTAGAAGCCAAAACTGTTTAATCAGACTAGATTAAGAGTCCTTCTTAAACAATGAATCATGACCCCATGTAGGGTCACAAACAATTTGGCAACAATAAAAGATTTCTGAACATGCATAAACAAAAATTAATTAAAAATCAAATGCATAAGGAATTTGAGGTGTTTCTGGAAGCACTTGGCCAAATGTCATCATGCAACTTCACTGCAGCCTTGATTCTGAACACAAAGCATAAGTACTTTGTACTCTGCATGCCCACAGACCACACAACACCAACAAATGCTGCCAAAATAAGAAAAGGGGTCAGTAGTGGAAAAAGGCTAGGTTAGAATATTGGACTGGGCTAGAGTATTGGACTGAATATAATAAGATTACATTTATCAGGGATAAAGATAAAGGCTTGTATTTGAGTTTAAAGGTTTCATTTCATAAATACAAGATAGAGGAAGTATGGCTAAAGAGTAGTCTGTGATCATTTGTGGTGTTTAATGGACTGCAAGCTCAATATGAGTGATTATGATATGGCCATAGATAGATAGATAGACAGACAGACAGACAGACAGACAGATAGATAAATAGATAGATATAGATATTGCAGTCTTAGGCTATGTGAGAAAAATGTGAGGAAAAGCAGTATCTAGAATAAGGAAGGTGATGGTCCTGTGACTGCTCTAGAATGTAGCATTCAGTTCTGAGTACCACATGTAGGGTAGACACTGAGAAGAGACCATCCAGAGGAGGGCTAGCCAAGGGCAGGGGATATTTGGGCTAGAGTCAAGGAGACCTAGAGTAATCATGATAACTATCTTCAAGTGATTTAAGGACTGCCATGTGGAAATGAGATTGAACTCATTTTCGTTGACATCAGAAAGCAAAACTAGGAGCTATTGATGGAAATGGCAGAAAGTCAGACTTAATCTCAATAAAAAGAGAGGGGGAAAAAAAACAACCCTACCTAACTATTAGGGCAGGAAGAGGGAAGAAAAAAAAGAAATTTATATGATAATTTGGTTATACATATGAAAGGAATAGCAAGTTGTGCATACCAGATTTGCAGTTTCAGGTACAACTATATCTTTTTTTTCATTGTACTTTGTCATGGAAATGCCTGTTTTATTCCATAAATTAAAACAATTAAAAAAAAAAACCCTACTTCCCTTAAAGGCTAAGTTAGAGTATTAGTTCCTTCATAAGAGTTATCTTCATTCCACTACCAGCTTACCCTACTCCCAAAATAATTCATAATTATTTTGTGCATTTAATACAGTGAGCTTGGGTGTCTCTGAGGAGGATCAAGTGATACTTTTCACTATGTTCTCATCTCCATTCCCTTTATCTCTAGAAATTTAATGAGTCATTCTCTGTTATAACAATCGGCTTGCTTTTTATTAGCCTGGAAAAATATAATGCTACCTTCAGTTCATTTGGTTCCCTCCTCTGCTATTTTATGAAGTTTATACAAGAAAAAAAATAGGTATAGAATGCCAATAGCTCTGAGCCCCCAGTTAGGGAAATTCCTAATATTTACTCAGAGATCTAGCTTTTTGTCCTAATTTAAATGTATGCTTATTTCTAGTCATTCCCTTATTCTTTTCATGTGGGGGATAAAATCAGAATGCAGGAAATGATTAGTTAAAATAAATTAGTACAGTATATTATACTGATACTAGACAAGCTTAAGCAGGGAATATTGGGAAAGAACAGATTTTTTTTTAACTTCCTTCAGTCCTTGAAGAGATTAGTTCAACAAATAGTCTAACCCTGAAATTTCTACTCTTAGATAGAGGTCAGTTACCCTCATCAATATCTCTCCCTTTTTAGCTACAGCTTAGCCCTTCTTTCAATCTCTCCTTTCAATTTCTCTTTTTGTTTATTGCCCTTATGACACTGATTCTTTCTGTCTCTGCTCATTCAGTTCTGGGTGTTGGGAAGAAACTCAAGACACTATTCCTGATTGATATTGCTACTCAGATCTTAAAGTCCCACTCTTTCCTCTTAATCTGTGACCTACAAACTCTGTGTGTTCCTTAAAGAACTCTTGGATGTGACTCAGGTCCACCTTTAGATTCAAAGATAGCAATAAGCCTAAATTGTTCTCAGGACTGAGATGTGAATGATTGTCCTTCTGAATTACAAATCCATGGATGCCAGGCAATTCTTCAACTCTTATTATGTATCTATTTTACAATTATTTATTTTTAATTGTTATGTATCTCTCTCCACTGCAAAGAATGTAAGCTTCTTGAGGTCAAGTACTGTCTCATTTGTATGTCAAGCACTCAGTATGAGACCTAGTCCAGAGTTAATACACAATGAATGTTTGCCTTCCAGCCACCACAATATCATGCAAGCTGCTTTCTGCTCATCTTCTTTATCTGTCTTCTACTAGAACCTTGGACTCTCCAGGGCCTCCTAATTCTGATAGGTAAGCTTTTGTCTTATCTTGCCAAGATGCTATCCCCCATATACTCCCTAATCATCTCCTATACCACACCATCACAAATGTATCTCTACCTTGTCCCCAATGCCATTTTCCATTACCCCTTTATGTGCTGGTCACTTCCATTGGAATATAAGCTCCTTGAAGCAGGGACTACCTTGCTTCCTTGGATTTGCATGTCCAGTGTGTACCACAGTGTCTGGAAAAAAAATAAGCTCTCTCTCTCTCTCTCTCTCTCTCTCTCTCTCTCTCTCTCTCTCTCTCTCTCTCTCTTTCCATCTATCTTACTTAAAGAACAAATGAACTAAAATGTTAGTGAAGAATGAACACATAGAAATATAGAGGTGAAGAATACTGCAATTCGGCTTTGCTCATAGAGCACAGTGCCTTCTTTGATGTAGTCATGTCATGCTGTGTGGTCCTGTGGCAGTGTCTTCCATGTCTCACAGTTGATTCCAAAGTCCTTCAGAGAGACCTTGAGAGTGTCCTTATATCACATCTTCTGACCTCTGTGTGAGTGCTTGCCTTATGTGAGTAGTCTATAAAATAGTCTTTTAGACAAATGCAGGTTTGGCAATCAAACAACATGTCCTGGATATGACTCAAGGCCACCTTCTGATTCCCATTGGAACTGTGCTCTCTGTAGTAAGTTTGAACACTTTGCAATCCAGCTCAAAAAAAGAGCAGCATGTCCTGTAACTTATATTGCCAGGTGATCTTCAAAATCTTCCTAAGACAATACAAATAGAAGTGATTCTATTTCCTGGCATGACAGTAGTATACTGTCCAGATTTTACAGGCATAGAGTAATGAGGTCAGCACAACTCTTCTGTAGACCTTCAATTTGGGGGGGGGTGGTCCTAATATCTCTTCTGTCCCACACTTTCCTTCAGAGCCTCTCAAACACTGGGCTAGCTCTGGAAATGTGTACATCAACCTCATTATCTATATGTATATCCCTGGAAAGTATACTGCCAAGGTAAGTGAAATTATCCACAGTATCCAAAATTTCTCCATTTGCTTTAGCCAATAGTTCCACATATGGATGGGGGTGGTACTGGCTGGTGGAGAACCTCTGTTTTTGTGGTTTTAATTTTCAGGCCAAAATTAGCATAAGCAGCAGAAAATCAATCAGCTTCAGAAGCTGTATTGAGTGCACAACCATCTGCAAACAAAAAGTTGCATATCAAGTATCTCTCTACTTTTAGTCTTGGCTTTTAGCCTTTTCAAGTTAAATAATTTACCATCAGTGTGGTAGCAGACCTTGATGCCATTTTCATCCTCTTTCAAGGCATCTAACACAACTGCTGAAAACATCATGCTATAAAAGCATAAGAGCATCATCCATTATCCAGAACCCATGCAACCATGCCATCATGAACCTGGCATACAATACTGAACCTCTCCAGGCAACCAAATTTTGCCACGATCTTCCACAAACCCTCACAATTGACAGTATCAAAGGCCTTGGTCAGATTGATACAGAGTTACAGACCTCTATTCTGTTCCTGGAATTTCTACAAGAGGTGTCAAGCAACAAATATCATATTGACCGTATCTTGGACCTTTCTGGAGCCACTCTGGCTCTTGGTTAGATGACCATCTTTCAGGTGAAGGTTCAACCTACTAAGGGGAACTCTGACAAGAACCTTGTCATCAACGACTAAGAGAGACTCTTCCCTGTGATTATCACAGGAAAACCTATTCCTCTGTCCCTTATAGAGATGGATAATGGAGGCATCCTTGAACTCCTA
This sequence comes from Pseudochirops corinnae, assembly GCA_028646515.1. NCBI lineage: Eukaryota > Metazoa > Chordata > Mammalia > Diprotodontia > Pseudocheiridae > Pseudochirops > Pseudochirops corinnae. The sequence goes on along the minus strand of CM053587.1, from coordinate 47,793,704 downwards.
AGGGATAACCTCCTCTTGTAATATAACCTAGAAGATTTGTCAGTTTTTGTATGAGCATTCCTGCCTTATAAATCTCAACCAGAATAGACTCAGTATCAGGCACATGAGAGGAGCCTAGTGGAATTCAAAACTTCTTCATTTGGAAGTTTGGCTAGGGAGGGATTGACTTCAACCTAAGATATACAGTCAGTGGTTTCAGCATTGGTTGATGATGGTCTCTTGAGAACACTATGGAAGTATGCAGCCCATCTCTCCAGGATCTTGTCCTGGTCAGTCATCAATATGACTCCATCAACACTGAGTAGTTGAGAAGCACTAGAGGTCTTTGACCCATACATAGCCTTCAGGAGATCATAAAGTTACTTTAGATTATGTCTATCAGTATAAAACTGAATTTAATCTGCCTTCTAACTGAGCCGAGAATCCCACATCTCTAAAGCTTTCCTTGCACTTTATTTCTGATGTAATTAAACTCTGTCTTCTTAGAGACAGATGAACCACCCTGCTGGTAAACTCTGTGGAGTTATTTGTTTAGCAGCTTCTGAATTTCCCCATCATTTTAGTCAAACCAGTCTTGATATTTGTGAGTGTTCTGGCCTAGATGAGTAAATGCAGTGCTGTACCTCAAATCTCTGAAAGCTGCCCACTCCTTTTCTGTTCCACTATTATCAACCATATGTTGGCTCAGTTTTCCCTCTAAGTTAGGAACAAAGTGTTCCTGCTTGGAGAAATGCTCTAATCTGTTCACATTAAGTCTTCTGGTAATCCTCTTGCCTTGGTACCACTGTTTTTGTTGACTATAAATGTTTATTTTGGAGAGGATAATTCCATGATTGGTCCAGCACTCTGTGTCCCATGTTGCCTTCATCACTCTCACATGCTGTTTGTTTCTTCTTCTTACAATGATATAATCTATAAAATGTCCATGTTTGCTTCAAGAAAGCCTCTATGAAATTTCATTGCATTTAGGTAAATGAAAGACAGTGCTAATGATGAGGTTATGAGGCTCACAAATCTTCAGTAGTAAGTGACCATTGCTGTTGCTGTTATGGGCTCCATTCCTCCCAAGGATTCCCTGATACATTTGGTAGTCTGTGCCTACTCTTGCATTAAAATCACCCAGAATTAAATGCCTATCCTCTTTTAGCACATTGATGATGAGGGTCTCCAGATCTTCATAAAATTTTTCTTTGACCTTATCAGGGTTCATCACGGTGGGAGAATATGCACTGATGATGGTGGCACAGTGCTTCCTGTAAGGGGCAATCACATTGTCATGACTCCGTCATTCATTCCTTTTGGGAGACATACAAGCTTGTTGACTAGATTAGATTTTATTGTGAAAATAAACCAGCTTCACAGTGCTCCTCTTAACTGTAGCCACTCCAAAAAAACATGTATCCAGCTCCCATTTTGGCAAGCTGGTCTTCATTTGCCAGTCTTGTTTCACTCAGGGCTGCTTTTTGGATGTAATACCTACTGAGTTTTCTTGCAACAAGAGCTGTTCATCTTTTAGGTCTACTGGATTCCATGTTATCCATAAACATGTACATATTCCATGTACCAATGGTAAGTGGAATCATCTTCACAAAAGTTTATGTACATTTTTTTGCACACATTTAAACCACGGGGTGGGATCCTTATCTGCTGCAGTAAGCAGGCCAGGGTTGGAAGTAGACAATTTTTAGGGTACCTTTTCTAGCCCCTTCCTTATGCCAGGTAAGCAGCAGTGCTTATAAAAGGCTATTCAGACACCCAAGGACTACCAAATCCCACTGCAGCTTCAGTCCAAAGAGAAGACAGTCCTATGGCCTGGGCCACCTGTGTGCAGGATTGTGACTATAGCTCCCAGAGGATCCGCACCCACTGCTCTGTCACTTGCCTGTCATCACAGGACTTTGAGGTAGGTTAGGGAAAAAAAATGGTAAAATGTGTGATATCTTTTGATTTTCATATAAATTGGAATTAAGTGAGGTAGAATTGTGTGAAGTCGGCTTCACTCTCTCTTCTGGAGTCATTGAAATCCAGTAGGAAGAAAAAAAGTCAAGATGACTGGTAATGGTCTGGAATACAGCGGATGATCTTGGCATGTTCCAAGTCTGACCAAGCTCTAAGCACTCTACAGCATCTGCTTCAACTGCCTTCATGACCATAAGAATGAATTGTTCTCATCTGCCCATCCCTCTGAGGGAGGTCTCATGCTTGCAGGAGGCACCTTCCTAACTTACCAACAAGTTTAGGTCCCTCAGTTACCCTCACCTTGGTTTAGCCCATTTGCCAAAATGGTTTACTGGGGGTGGCTGCTGCTTGTGGTGCACCTTCTTGGAGTCACAGGTGAGAGTTGGGTGGATCAGGTGGACACCAAAGGTGAGAAGCAGCCCTGAAAAGGGCTCAGCAGCCTCACATAAGAGGCACTAGTCCTCCCTGAACACATCTTAATAGAGAAGTGACAGATTTAAAATGCAGATAGTGATTCTTTTTCTTTTTTTTTTCTGACCAGGACAATGTGAGATTTGATTTGCTTAACAATGCACAGTTGTAACAATTTATTTTTTCTAGCTTTCTCAGTGTGAGAGAATGAGGGAGGTAAGAAGGAAAGAAGGTAAATCTTTGTAAAATAAAATAAAATTTAACTTTAAAACATAATGAACCACAAAGATCAAGAATAAAAGGTATCATGAAGAAAGTGTATGATATAAAAAAAAAAAGATGGGATGATCACATGGCAAGAAAACAGGATGATTGGTAGAAGCCACAGTTCTCCAATGACTTCCTTATATCTGGAGCTATAGAAGAAAAATTCTAGAATATTGATTGGATGTACTCCTCTCCCCCCATCCCTCCCCACAGTATTGACCTTTTGGGAGGACATGGGATAAAAGTCACAGGAACTGGGCAGACATAGATAGATCACCATAAGAATCACTGGAGGTAACATAAAGGAACAAGATAACAGATCCTTGTGAGTATTTGTCTCTTAAGCCATTAATTGTGATAAAAAAAAAGAAATTGTCAGCCACTCACATCACTCACATTGCTGATCCACATGTGCCATAGCAATTTAGGAGAGCATGAAATGAGGAAGGAGAGAGAGAGAGAGAGAGAGAGAGAGAGAGAGAGAGAGAGAGAGCGCTTTGACACCAATATTTTGCCAGAGAGGAATCTCTGTCTAGCAATTCTGAGCTCCTGTAGGCAATAACAGTGACTGGGGGATTGTGACTGGCTGGGTTAGCACTGATGTAGGAATTCCATCAACTTCTCTGGCTTCCTTTGAGAGGAAAGCAGTTCCCAGAAAAGAGGAACATAAGGTATGAGTGGAAATAGTCATGCCCAAGGGAAGGAGTCTCCCAGTTCACAAAAAGATGGGAAAAAATAAGAGTTCCTGCCAGCTTGCTACAGCTCAGAGCCACCCCATCCTGTCCCAGAGCTACACATGTATATGTGTGTCCATAGGCAGAAACAGCACAGGCAAGTGACTGAACATAATTTCTTCTCCGGGTGAGATTACAGACAGAAGGAACATATTTAAGGGCATTTGAGGCCAATAGGAACATCAACACATCATGTCTGAGTAGGCAAACACTGGCTTACATACCTAAGTTAGTGTTTATAGAGAAACTGAACCCAACAAACACTTAAGAAATTTAAAAAAAAATTTGCTGTGGGAGTCACATTGTGCCCAAGCAGAACTGTTCTTCTCAGGAGCAAGTGGGTCTTTAAGATAAACTCTATTTAGAGGTTATATGCCCACAAGCTAAGGAGAATAATTAAGATGGAAAACACCAAATCCAAAGAGGAACAGAGGCCGCTGGAGGTTAGAAAGAGTAAAAGGGCCTTCTTTCCCACTGTGGTTCTAATCTGGAGAGCTCTCCACTAGCAGAATTGATGAGTGGAAGCCAAAAAAGGGTACATGTATGTAAATCTAAGGCATATTCACAGGGCTCTTTCACAGCAGGTTGAAGGGGAGAACTTAGGTACTGGCTGCTAGTATCATAATTACAGGGTTGGGTACACAGGCATCTCTTGCTCCACATCCAAGGGGGAAAAGGGTTCCCACAACTGATCATGTGTAAAGAGGGGATATCCTCATGTCCCCATTTGCAAGAAGAGGCCCAGAGAATAGGAGGCAAGGGAATAAGTGTAACATCCTAAGATCATAGTATTTTTACTACTTTTAAAAATGAACTTAGAGATCATTTTGCCACCATTCTCCTCATCTTCCTTTTTTTTCTTTTCTTTTCTTTTCTTTTCTTTTTTTTTTTTTTACAGATGAGATAACTGACTCCTGGAGGGGGAAAAATTAAAACAACTTTTCAATACTGTAGGTCATAAATGGCAGAGCCATTTAATAGTTAATTAGGTCACGCTTCCTCTTTTCTCCTGTTGTCCTCTGAGGGTTCAGGATGACTTCTTTGGGAGATAGGAGAAGGGACCAGCATGTAAACAACCTCTTTATACTTTCCTAAGCTCATTTTTCTAATTTTGGTAGGAATAGTCTAAAGACTTAGATCTCTTATTGCCCAGACACACATGAAGGCTGTACCCTTAAACCTTATGTCTCCTTCCCAGGGAATTCAACACGTACCATAATTTGCTTAGCCATTCCCCAATAGATGAGTAGACTTTGTTCATACTTGTCAGGAAATCAAAAAACTGGTATGGTATTGTTTTCAGAAGTATGGTAGAAAGCATTTGGTAAAGTGTCAATGGAGTTAGAAACAGAAGCAATGTGTGATGAGAGAATATTATAGACCAGGGGTGAGGAATCTGCAGCCTGGAGGCCACGTGCGACCCTCTAAAATGATATTCAAGTGCTACCCTTTGACTGAATCAGAACTTTACAGAATAAATCCCCTTAATAAAAGGATTTGTTCTGTAAAACTTGGACTCAGTCAAAAGGCCGTACCCAAGGACCTAGAAGGCCACAGGTGACCTGGAGGCTACAGGTTCCCCAGCCATGTTATAAACCATTCACACAGAAAGAGGAAATAGATGATAAGCTTGGTAAACAGATCACAAGCTGGGCAAAAAGGTATGTTATAGTAGTGATAAGAAACTTCAACTACATCATTATCCATTGGAGGTCATTCTATTCTAAAAGCTGATAATAATAGACACTGGACTTAATGATCATTTTATTTTTCAAAAGGCAGAGGAAATAAAGAAGAGAATTTTTTTTAACCTGTATAAACAGGAGGAAAGAGCCTTCTTAAGTAGAATTTTTTGTTGTTCATCCTTCCTTCTTGAAGAAGACCAATGACATCACAAGGGTGATGCCTTGATTGATGCATGAATTGGATTTAATTGAGGCAGTGCTGCACAAAGTCATGAGCTTTACTCTTTCCTCTGGAGTTTGGAGGAAGGAGAAAACCCAGGAGCAGTTTGTTAAGCCCTCCTGCTTCAGGGGTAGCAAATTTCAAAGTTCTGACAAAGAGTAAGTTCAGATTCAATAAGTCAAGGTGCCCATGACCTAAAATTCTACAGGGAAATAGGGAAAAGAGTTCTCAAGAATAGAATTCTGAAGGCACATTGCTTTTCACATGAAGGAAAAGTAGGAAATATCTAGAAAGAACTATATAGATGTACAGTGAACTCAGCAGTCAACTTAGTTTTTTTTTTTTCCAAGTTAAATGCAAAAGCAGGTAACCAAATATTAATATGGAAATGCGGCATAATCCTGGAAGAATAGTGCCATGAGCACTAAAGCTGATAATGGCAATGAATGCTAAGGACAACAAAAATGACTTTTGCTGAGGATGATGTCTTAAAAGAGCTTAAGACCAAGTGTTTGAATTGAACAAAACTATGATAACAGACAACAAAAAGAACTATCCAATTCTTGTTTTTCTCCTATTTTCTTTCCCAAAGACAATAGTTTTCTAGTTAGGAAGAATAAAACCAAAATGGTTTGTAAAAAGATAAAACTCAAAATAAGTGAAGAAGACAGTCTAACTCCCTCCCCTGAGTTGTCCCCAAGGCCAGAAAACTATTCTCATAGTTTCTCATTCATTCTCATAGTATTCATTATCTAAAGAGATAAAATGGGGATCTTGGAAAAACCATCCAGAGCAAAGGAGGTGCCACAGCCTGGAGATGGGCAAAAACTCAGGGCTTTTTTGCTTGTTTGTTTGTTTCTGTTTTTGAAAGGTGAAAGCTTACAAATTCTATAAGCTATAAGTCATTGAACTTGATTTTCATTCCTGGAAAAATTTCAAAAATTACTATGAAAGAAATGGTTTCTGATGATTTAGAAAGGGAAGTAGCCATCACTAAAAGCCACTATAAGTCAATCATGTCATTCCAGACTAATATTTCTTATTTTGACAGTGTGACAATAATAATAACTAAGGTAATGACATAGATCCAGTGTACCTGGATATTATTAAAGCAATTGAAAAAGTCTTTATTGCTATCCTTGTGGACAGGATTGTGATATGTGGGCTGGACTTTAGGACAGCTGAATTTAGAACTGTTTGAATATCCCAACAAAGAGAATAGTGTAATGAAAAATGACTTGGAAAGGAGTCTTTTGAGGAGGGCCTCAGGTATCTTGTATGTAATATTAAATATTTTATTAGATTATTATTGAAATGAAATTAGTCAACTTCAGTTGATGAGGAATTGAATTAGTTTGACATTGAATTGCTTAGAATAGGAGTTCATTCTTTCTAATAAGCATTTACTAAGAACTTACTACGTGCCAGGCACAATGCTAGTAGCTAAGGATCCAAAGTCAAAAGCAAAGCTGTTCCTGCTCTCGAGGAGCTCACATTCTATTTGAGGGATTAAATTAGATTGATTCTGTCAGAGTCTCTGGCAAGGTTTTAAAGAAGGGAAATGTTCAGGAGAAATAGAATGTGGCATAATACTCACCCATAAGAATAATCTATGGCCCAGAAGGCACCAAGTGCACCCATCCTATTGATCAGCTGTGATCTCTCCACACCTGCTTCCAGGAGGCTTCATCTTGCCCTGTCTAATTTCTCATCTTCAATTCCCCAACAAAGCCTCCTGGGTCTCTTTTGGGGAACACTCTACTCTTAGCCTATCTGAACATGCCCTCAGTGACATGAGGCCTCCATCAAGAACCTGACATGCAGAAGACAGTCCCATCTTGCCTTTTGTCACTGAATTGGTTCAAACATGTGTGTCTTGTTCACGTGAGTTCCCCAAAGAAATGGAACAAATCCTTGTTCAAGATCTGACTCCACAGTGTGGTGGAAAGAACACTGGACTTGAAGTCAATAGGTCTGGATTAAATGCTGCTTCTGTAATTACAGCCTGTGTGATCTTAGACAAGTCACTAAATGTCTTTGAACCTATGTGACATGGAGATATTGAAGCTTGTACTCCATACCTCAGAGGATCTGGCGAGGAAAATGTTTTCCATTTCATAAAGCACTGATCCATAGGTGCTTTCACTGTTATTAGGAGGCCACTGCTGAATCCAGCAGGAGCAGGGCACCTGGGGCAGTAGAAGGCAACTCTAGCATCAGAAAGCTTGTGATTCATGATCCCCAATGCACATTAGGAAAGGGGAGGGCTGATGGTGTTTGAACTAGAAAATTCACATTCAAATCTCTCTCCCCCAGTGACTTGTGATAATCCTGCAAATTTAGGTCTTATACTTTCCTTAAAGGAAACCACCTAGTTGGAACTTTGACCTGCTAATTTAACAGAATCTTTTTTGGTCACTAAAGAATTCAATTGTTCCCCTCAAAGCCTTGAATTTTATTGACATGAAGCTAATTAAAGAGATCTCTTACGATGGACCACATAGAGTCAGAGAGCACATTAAACATTCCTTCTCTCTCTCTCTCTCTCTCCCCTTTATATATAGATAGATACATTTTATATATAGCATATACATTCATCTCTCTTTATCCCCCCCACCCACACGAATTTGCCACTTCCCTCCATAGCTCCTTCTGTTCATTTCTGCCTCTCTACCCCTTTTCTCTTTCTCTCCTGACACTATGTAAGCTTGAACATATTAGAAATATGCAAAGTATATCATTTTTATGTGAATATAGTGCTTTTGCAAATATAAAAAGCAAATTGGTCATTTAGATAGGATTTGAAGTATGAAGAAAGAAAAAATAAAAAAGAAAGAAAAAGGAAAGGAAAGAAGGAATAGAAGGAGGAAGAAAGAGTAATAGAATAAAAAGGAGGAAGAAAAGTACAAAGATAAAGTGGGAGATAGGGGGAAAGGAAGAGATGATATGAGAGTGATGGACAGATAAAGACAGAGACCAAGAGGAGATGCTACCCTTTGATGCATTTGACATATAATTGTGTGGTTAGAATTGTCAGACCTAAGTACATTCACATCTTGGCTCTCATTCTTCCCTGACTGTCCACAGCAATTCACTAACTTTCCATATAGGATCCCTGGGGCATTCCACTATAGACCCCACCTTTACCCCCAATTGATACAGAACTATTAATAATGGATCTTGTCATCCAAACATTTCTGAATCCACCAATTCTGTTATCAAGAGTCCACAAATCTTCAAGGAAACTAAGTCAGCAACTCAGGCCTGTGTGTCAGCCCTGTGCTAGCAGCTATGGTAGATAAAACAGGAAACACAAACCTTTGACTTCCAGAACTCACATTCTACTTTAAAAAGACATGTGTATTGAATGCAATTATCCCTGAAATGGGTGCTAAGTCAAAGAAATTGTGTTGTCACATCTTTCCATCTTATCTACAATAATGGCATGATAATTTTTTTTAATGTTTTGTTTAATTTAGATATACCTATTACATTCCCTGGGCACACAGTAGACCCTTAATAAATGTTTACTTAACATGTTGTTGTTTGAGATCTGAAACTCTAATCCTTTGGGTTATGCACATCCTCCTCTCGTTATCAATAAAACTTCAGCATAATTCAACTTCTTAGATAATATTTCTCCTAGTGACTTGTGGGTAGTTAACAGCTCTGAGTGACTAGACATTTTGACGATAAGAAATTTGATCATATGAGAACGGGTTTCAAAATAAGGATCAACAACCAGCTGGGATAGGTTTGAGACTTCATTGCCCCAGTGAATCGTATGAGGTCATTAGGTGTCTTCGGAATGAAGTGGCAGAGGCTCAGAAAGTGGAAGTGGTAAGACTTTAGAGAATAACTTTCAAATTTCAAACTGTCTCATATGGCATAATGAATACAGACCTGAAGTTAGATCCTGGAAGATCTGAGTTCAAATCTTGCTTCAGATACTTACTCCTATACCTCTGTGATCTGTGATGTCATGCAATTACCATCGGTCTCAGTTTCCTTCATCTATTGGATAGGGATAATAATAATGCACACTTCACAGGGTTGTTGGGAAGATCAAGTGAGGTAACATGAACAAAGTGCTTTGCAAATCTTAATAAATTTTAGTTATTAGTGATTAATATTGACTGACAACTTCCCAGGTACATAGAACTTTGCCATTCAGACCCACAGGAGAAGTGACTCTTTCAGGTCAGTAGGGCTGCGGGGTTAGGGAAGGAAGAGAACTTGGCTTATTCATTTCCCTCCTCCCTCCCCCCTTTTCAATATGCCTCTGCCACCTTCTCTGACTTCCTTGAGACTGAAGCCTAATTTTGTCCTTTCTCTGACTCCTGCACTGGTTACTCACACCGGTTTAACCTAGGTAGGTGTTCCTTAAAATTCTATCCATATCTCTCTCATCTCTCCTTTCTCTAGACCCTCAGTCTTAGTGATCTTATCCATTTGATACAATGGCTTCAACTGTCATTTCAATGCTGATGACTCCCAAATCTGTATCTCTAAGCCTGATCTTGCTCTTTCAGGTCTGAATTACACAGATGCTTTGCCAGCACCTCAAACTCAACCTGTATGAAATTGAACTTATCATCTTTCTCCCCAATCCCACTCCTGTTCTTAACTTTCATATTTCTATTCATGACAGTGTAATCCTCTCAGTCACTAGGGACAGTCTGGATTTAGGCTGGGCTGATAGTTCAGCCTTGGGGTTGGAACCAAATAAGGCACTCATAGATCAGATAACATTCAACAAAAGAAAAGGAAGAAAGGAACAAGCATATATTATATGTGTATATATATATATATATATATATATATATATATATATATATATATATATATATATAACACCCGCTATGTGCCAGACACTGTGATAAGCATTTTTACAATTATTATCTCATTTCATCTTTACAACAACCCTGCAAGGTATGTGCTATTATTATCCCTGTTTTATGACTGAGAAAACTGAGGCAAATGGAGGTTAAGTGACTTACTCAGGGTCACACAGCTAGTAAGTGTTTGAACTTAGATCTTCTTACCTTCCTAACCCGAAACAGCTGCCAATTATTTGAGCCTCAGTCCTCTGAACCAAATAAGTCTCAAGGCTAGTTTCATAGCTTCTTTATTTCCTTAGAGAAAAATTAGCCTATGAGGCAGTGATTTTCCAGCCCATGGTTGCCCTGGACCTCAGTCTGATTAGTAGTAAATATTGCTCCTACTACACCCAGATTTGGCAGTCTTGAATTTGGAGCCTTCTTGAATTTTTCCTCTTCTCTTAGATCCCATATATTCAGTCAATCACTGAGTCTTATTGATTCTATCCCTGGAATAGCTTTTGGCAGTCATCAGCCATCAGCATTCTGACTGGCACCACTCTAAGGCTCTCCTTCCTTCATACTTGGACCTTTGCAATAACCTAACAGGTCTACTATCTCCCTCCATCCTGGACCCTCTACAATCCATCTTACATGATGATGCCAGACAAATTTTCTTAAAGCATAGCTCTGACTTTGTTACTATTCTTCTCAAGGCATCAATAGCTTTTTTCTTGCCAGATTGCATAATGTCTAGCATTCAAGGCCCTCTAAAATCTGGTTCAGATAATCCACCTTTTTTAGATTTCTCTCATACTATTGCCTTTCACATTCTCCAATATCTCCTAGACATAGACTATACTTTCTCACCTTCTTACCTTTGTTCACACCACTTCCTATATCTGAAATGTCATCCCCTTTATTTCCACCCATTTAAACCCTACCCATACTTCAAGATCCTAATGCACTGCTATCTCCTTTTTGCTTCTTTCTTGCTACTAGCTAGTAGAAATTTCTCCCTCAGTTGAATCCTCATAGTATTTTGTTCATACCTCTCATGTACTTATTCTCATCTGTAGTATAATTATTTGTGTGCATGTCTTATCTTGCCTCCCTATACTGTAAGTACTTTGAAAGCAAAAACCCCTCTAATTATTCATCTTTTTCACTTAGCACTTGAATAGTCCATTCATTGCACACAGTAGGTTAAATGTTTGTGAAATTTTTGATAAGAGGAGCTACCACTGAGATGGCAATCATCTTTGACTATACTTATAGGGTCACAAAGCCAAGGAAGAATGAGAAAAAAAAGAAAAAATACTGAATGAAGGATGATAGAATTGTTAAAATGGGATTTCAGTCAAACCCAGCTAAGCTCACTAGAGGTTTGTGACAACCTGCAACTGCATCTGAAACTCCTGAGCCCAAAACCTAGTGGAAACTCCCTTAAGGCACTCAGACAAAGTGATTTTTCAATTGCTTCTAAATCTGTTACTTTTTAATTTTAGGTTTTTTTGTTTTGTTTTGCATTTAGCCTAAAGATGCTTGCTCAATGAAGACTGGATATAAATAATGTCTGGGGAAATAAAATCCATTTTTTTTTCATTATTCATGAACCAAGAAGCATATACTTTGCCTTCATAGTCTTCCCACACTGTATTTTATGGTGGTGAGGGTTAGAGGAAGAAATTTCACACCCAAAGGGCAACATTTATATCCATTCTCTCAGGTCTGAATTCCTCATTACTCCCCTCTTAATTTCCTTAGATATTCTAATAGCAGCAATTTATTTAATAATAAAATCACAAATACAGAAAGTACCTTAACAGGGGTGTAGTCCCACCTACATTTCCCCTACAAGAATAACCACAATGATATCTCTCATAGATATTTTTATCCAGTCTCTACTTAAACATTTTAATCTTTCCCATTGCTGGGCAGCCTTTATTGTCAGGAATATCATCCTCATATCAAACCAAAATTCATCTTCTTACAATTTTCTCACCCACTGTTCTTCGTTCTGCCCTTTGGAATAAGCAAATCAAAACAAATAAATTATTTTATACAACATTCTTTCAAATATCTTGTCTAAATTCTGTGTTCTCTAGGATAAAAAATTACCAGCTTCTTCTATCTGTCATCACATGATGACATTACATCAAGAATTCTTACAATTCTGGTCAAACTCATCAGATGTGATCTACTTTGTCAAGTTTTTAAAGATGTGATACCTGGAACTAAATGCAATATTTTAGATATGGTCTGACCAGGGCAGGTAATAGGACAATTGTCTCTTCTCTAGATATTCTACTTCTAATATAATCTATGACTGCTTTCACATTATTAGTGGCCTCAATACACATTTGACTCATTTTGAGTCAAATTTCAGATCTTTATTATTTCAAAGGAATTTCAAACTATTATCTTCCTTAGCCTACACTTGTGCCATTAAAGTCTTGAATAAAAGCTTATTAGATTTAACTTATTTTACACTCTTTTGACTTTCTGAATTCCTAATACTATCATTCAATATACCATATTTCACTGCATAATTGACACCACTGCATAATCATTGCACCTTGTTTTTTCTCTCCAAAAATGTTTTTTTAACCTTTCATCATGTAATTGTCACATGATATTATTCTGTTCCTCACACCACTTAAAGCCTAAACAGCAGCAATGTATTAACCAGTGACATATGGATACACATTTATCTCTCACTCACTGCAAGCTGCAAGCCTAGAATCCTCAGGGCATGGACATTGTCAGTATATTTCCAGAAGTCAACTTGCATGGTTTGTTTAGAGCACTACATTACTAACGATATTGTTATTCAACTCATTGAAGAGCCATAGTGGGCAGGCAGGCCTAGCTGCCGTAAGTCACATGATATGGAAAGACTTGCATCTTCCCAATTTCAAAGTATATTCATGAATATTCCATGCATCCTAATCTTGCACCAAAGACAGTTTAATAATAAATGATTTTTAAGTAATACGGCACAAGTTCTAACTCACATAATGGTAGCACCCCACTTTTTTACAAAATATTTAGCATAAAATCTATGACGCTTACAGTAAGTTCTTTCTCTCAGCTTCATGTCAATCACAAATTTCGCAAATCATGCCACCAAGCCTTTATGAATCCAGCACTTATTATGTATCCATTACTGTACCAAACTTTGCCACTGGCATTTTACTAGGGCTAAATCAAAGGGTTTGTGCTTCCTAAACAGTTTTCCTTCTTTAAAGAGTAGTTTGCTTGAAATGGAGATGTAACAGTAGCAATGCAACTTAACACAAAACAATCACCATTTTCTGGTAATAATATACCATGCATTTAAAAAAATTTAATATTAAAAGAGCATCCTTCATTGCACTCTTCCTTACTCCAGACCCTAGTTCACTTCTGATCTTGTTTACCATTGGTCATTTCTCAGTTTTTCATGCATTCTCTCTCACCCATAATACCACTGGCCTCCAATAAAGAGAGCAAGTGACTGTAAATCTTATGTTATTGTAAAGATGGAATATGATAATATAAGGGAAAATGGTATGTTAACTTTAAGGCACTATACAAATATAAGTTAGAATTTATGGAAAATTGTAATGCCTTGAATTTGTATGCTTTTTCAAAAGTCTATGTAGTAAAGACATAAATATTTGCTATGAAGGCAGGATTGCCCTTCTTTCAGTACAAGGGCTTGGGAGCTGTTGAGAGTTATACCCTTTTGCCTCTTTTATGACTCTTTTGAATAGCAGCCTGGAGCAAACTACACAACCTCTATAGCTACCCCTAAGGAATTTTGGAGATAGAAAGACAGACAGAGCAGGAGTACCCCTCTCTCACTCCTAAGACTCAGTGGAAAGTCCTGACTCAAGCAGAGAATATATTACTCATTCACTGAGGGAACTAGGAGAGAGTCCTCCTGAGTACATGAAATAAAGACTCATTTGAGCAGTCCACAAACGAGGTATTCCCACATTCCCTTTAAGGCATCCTTTGTTTGAAAAATGAAGATATGAAAGGCAGATCTATTTTTTGGTTGTTGTTTTGTTTTGTGGTTTTGTTTTAGAGGAACATTTTAAAAGTCTAGAAACAATCTGGCCTGGAAAATAAGAGTTATTACACCATGACCCTCTCTCCATAGGCCAACTGCTCAAGAGCTGGTACCCTGGAGAGGAGATAATGAACACCATCTTGCTAGAAGAGAGCTAAAATGTGAAGAGTACTGTAGCTGAGTGACAGCAGCAGCAAGGGGACCAGCAACACCAGCTGGGTATAGAGGACAGCAAAGGTGGAAAGATGGAGCACCAATAGAAAACAGTGACTGGAGAACTGCTAGTCAAAAAAAAAAAAAACAACACTAATTCAAATAATGGGGACTTAGAAGCTAATGTAAAAAATAATGCATAAGAGTGAGGTGTGGTAGCCAGGTTCTGGGATTTCAAGGGAGCTTCAGAGTCTGACAAAAATTAGGTTTAGACTTATTATATACTACATGCCACAATAAGCTCAAAATGGATATATAATCTAAACACAGAATGTCATAACATATTTTAATAGGAAAAAGAATGAGATAAGGTAGCTTTCAGAGCTATCTCTGGGGGTAGACTTTTTTTATCAAAGAAAGAATGGAGGTGAACACAAAAAACAAAATAAGGTATGCATGAACAAAATCAATGGTCTGATAATAAGGGAAACTATTAAATGGGGGGAAATACTTTCCATCAAATATCTTTGATAAGGGTCTGATATCCCAAATATATAACATCAAGAGGCATACTCAGAAGCAAGGAAAGGATGAAAATGAACAGTTTTCAAAGGGAATTTTAAAAAACCATTGTAAACTACTAATAACTACATTTTAAAATTGTTCTAAATCACTAATAAGAGAAATGTAAAAGAAAAAAAACACTAAGAGTTGGTCTCACATTTAGAAAATTGACAGTGATAAAAGATGGAAATTGTTGTGATTTGACTATAGAAAAACTGGAACATTAATTCACTTTAGATAGTTTTATCAATTGGTCCAACCATTCTAGCAAGTAATTTGAACTTATGCTAAAGAAAATGACTAAATTGTCCATACCCTTTGACTCAGATATCACATTGCTATGCATTAACTCCCAAGAAGTTCAAAGACAGAAAATTTTTATACACACTCAAATCCTCATAGCAGCATTTTTGTGGTTTTAAAAAAAACACTAAAAATAAAGTAGATCCCCATAAAACAAAGATGCGCATAAACAAACTGTGGCACATGGTAATGAGATATTACTATCATAAGAAATGATGAATATGAAAAATTAAGAGAAGCACGGGAAAACTTATATGAACTGATACAGAAAGAAGTAAGCAGAACCAAAGGAACAATATACACGATTACTACAACAATGTAAGTGGAAACAATAATGCAACAAAACTGAATGCTGTGTAATTTTAATGAAGAAGCATGGCTCCCAGTGAAAGTCGAATAAATGTACCTTTGGAGAAACAGAAAGAAAGGAGTTCAAAACCAGTCTGATGAGGAGGCTGCCATTTGGTCTTGATGCTGTCAGCTTCAGCTCTCCAGTGATTCCTTCTAATAAATGTTAGAAATGGCTAAGATCTTATCTCTCCAGTCAGGGCCATTTCACCTGCTAGAATAGCCTACCTAAAGGGTCATCCTGGGAAATCTAATTTCTTGGAGCAAATGTGTGACAAGAGAGGGGCCAGAATTTTTATAGGGAGGAAAAGGATCTCACTAAATCTGTCTTACATCTTATTGGTTCCTCATCTCTCATAACATAGCTAAAGAGACGTCAATATGTAAGTTTGTACAAGAGATTGAAGTCCCTCACATAGATTGTTCCTAGATGATTATAGAAAAGGGAAGACACTCTAGACAGTTGAAAGGGACATAGCTAGAGCAAAGCCAAACTTCATGGGGAAAAAATAGGTCAGGAAAATAAGATGTCCCCTAATCCCACCACCAGACTGCACACCTATCATTCCCCTCTTCTTGGCCCATAGAAGTGTTGTTAAGTGACTGAGATAGTATAGGTCTCTGAGGAACTGGGTAGGTGTCTCAACTCTATTTGAACTTGGATGAAAAAAGCTTATATGTCTTTTAATGTGTAAATAAAAAAACATATTTTAAAGTTTTACACGTTTATAAGGGGAGCTGGTGGTTATCTTGGTGTAATTGCCAGATACTGATACATAGAGGTTTCTCTCCGGGTCTGAAAATTGAAACATAGACATGAGAGACCCTTAAGTGTTGCAGGGGCCTTTGGGTCAAGATGTGATCTCTGACATATGGATTGCATTTATAACGCACTTTCCTATCTACTCTCTATTTTAATTCTTTCAAACTTTATAACTTATCAGTTATGCTTCTAGAAATGAAGAAATTGAGGCACAGAGAAGTGAAGAATGAAAAAGCCAAAGATGGGAAAGGAAAAGGAAAGAGAAGAGAGAGAGGAAAGACAGATGGGGAAGGGGAAGGGAGGAAAGGGAAATGGAGAGGAAGGAAGAAGAGGGGAGGGGAAGGAAGGGAAGGGAGATTAATATGGAAGAAGTATGCAGGATTATTGGAGAGATGAATGGAAGAAGAGATTGGCCATAGGGAGGTCAGCTGTTACAGCAAAATAGACAAAAAAGGACAAGAGTATGGACTTTGGGGGAAGTAGAACTGAGAAAGTACTCAATGGGAAAGGTATTTCAAAAGAAGGATTGAAAGTCTCTGTGACAAATTCAACGTGTGTTAAAAGAAAGGGGGTTTTTACATGATCATAAATTTCAGAGACAACAGAAGCCATCAAACCCAATCCTCTCATTTTGCACAGAAAGGTTAAGGGACTTACCAAGGGTCAAACAACTAGTAGTTATCTGAGTTGGGATTTGAATTCATGTCTTCTTTTTTTTTTTTTTACCCCAAGTCCTAGTATTTGATTGACTATACCACACTGTCTGAATTTTCACACCTCAGTAACTAAGAAAATAGTGGTGCTGAAGATAGTAGTGGAATATTCAAGAGGTAGATATGGCTTGTAGGAGATAATCTTGAGCTGAGATCTCTTAAATCTGAAGTTGTATTCAATCAGAAATTTCCAGAAGGCAAATGGAAATGTATGACCAGGGCCAGGAAGAGAGCTCAGGATTGAAGAGATGAGTGTCTCAGAGTGTAAAGAATAAAGCAGTATTTTGAGCAATTTGGGGTAAGCTATGTTAGATTGAATATCCTGAATGTGAGGTGTTATTAATAGTTCCATTTGTGTAGTTATATTTCTTTATTAATCCTTTTGGCACAAACCATAATAATTACTGACTGAGTGATGCTCTGGGAAGAACATCACAAGTTCATCAAACTCTATGACTAATAGAAGGAACTTGAGATTGGAAGAATGGACCAATCTATTTTATCCAGAGAGGTTCAGGACAGACTGATTCCAAATTTGGCTTATATTCTGAAGAGGGAGAAAAAGTCATTATTTGAGGCCAAACATAGAGTACATGTAGTGATGGGTCACTTATCAAATGTAAGGTCTTTGAGAGTAAAAATTATTTCATTTTTTAAATCTGTGTTTCCATGGTGCCTAGAATAGTGCCGGTACAAAGTAAGTACACAATAAATGTTTATTGATTGATTCATTAATTAATTCCAATCAAGAGAGAATAAGGATGGCCAGGCCATCACCAAGGAAATATTAATATAGAGTATCTAGGTAGAGTAATTTTTTGTGCATTTATAATTTTCTCACACAGATGTATTATTTTTGAATGTGTATATTCTCTTCTGACATAAATAACCCTTAAAAAGGCATTCTTGTCATCAAGGATGAGAGAAGCTAGAGCTTGGAAGTGGTTTCTAGGAAAAGTTATCAGGTGTTGGTGGCAACCAAAGAGGAAGGAAGGAAGGAAGGAAGGAGGAAGAGGGAATTAAGTGTTGGTGAAGCAGGCCTCTGAACCCAGGAAACCAAGCCAACTGGAGTCCAATAGATCCAGGGAGCTCAGTAAGTACCTCAAGTGGGAGTTTAGGGATCAAGGAAATTTTAGGAAGGAGTACAAGGCCAAAGGTTACTGGGGTTAAAAGCAATGCCCCTTGTCTCGGCTCCTGGAAGAAATACTGGTGACCTAGGAAGTTGACAACATATAGGTAGGTGAAGCTTAGATTCTTTCTGAGGAGTCATGTGAATGTAGCTAAGAGTTAAAGCCATGGGAAATGATATCTCTGAATCAGAAAGTTTGAAGAGAGATGAGAAAAGGTCTCAATATGACAGAACACCCAGAATTGCAGGGTGAGAGGAGAAAACTAAGGCATGGGGAGAAACAGATATCTACATTTCCATGACTTACACTTGAAATACAACTAAGTCATTACTTTAAAAGTTAACTAATATAAGAAAATAAAATTAGAAAGTGATTTGTCCATTGAAAATTTTTTAAAAAGAAAGCTAGACCACCAGGATAGCATCTTGTGAAGAGAGTGTGGTCAATGATGCCAAATGCTAAAGAATCAAAGGAAATGATGAATGAGGAAATTACACTAAATAGGGTCTTTATCAAGTCACTGGAGATCTTCAAAAATGCAGTTAGCTGATGTGGTGGATGGAGGATTAGAACACAGGTCAAGGTATGAGTTCAAATTTGACCTCAGATGCTTACTGGTTGTGTGATCCTATGCAATTTCTGCCTGCCTCAGTTTCCTTATCTGTAAAATGAGATAATAATAAAACGTGTTCCCATAGATTGTTGTGAGAATCGGATGAGATAATATTTTTAAAGTGCTTTGTAAACCTTAAAGAGCTATACAAATGCCAGCTACAGAAATACCAGGTAATTCTATTTCAGCAGAATGGTAAAACTGTAGCCAGAGGATTTATAGGTAGATGAAACTATATAGGTCATAGAAGGAACTACAAAGAAAAGACTACAAATGGGGAAACTGAGGCCAGTGTAGACTCTATGAAGGGTAATGAATTGATTTCTCCAAGGCCACACAGGTAATAACTAGCTGAGAAAGGGTTAAATCCAGGTCTTCTGATACCAAATTCATGGCTCTATTCATGAAATATAGCCACCTCACTAACAATTTCTGATCTTGGGGAATTTTTTTTTTTAATGTTTTGGGCAAAGAAGTTTATGCAGGGAAAGCTAACAAGCAGGTGCAGAGATTAAAGTTTTGACTTGGGACTCCTCAAGGCCATGCCATAGGCATTCAGTGAATCGGCCAAAGGCTACATATCCATATACACCTACATATTTGTGAGCAAGATGAGCCAGAGAGATGTATGCCCAGACCAGCTGTGGGCTCTGATTGGCAGGAAACCAAAAGCCTTCATGAATGTATAAAAGTAAAACAAACACTTTATTTAAGGAAAAAGCAACTCGGAAAAAAAAAGGATGCCTAATAAATAACTCAGTATGGCTAGCTTAAGCACTTTAAAGCCAGTGTCTGTGATAAGCAATGGAAGCATTAATATAAAATGCTTCACCATAAATGAGAACAATTCAGGCTGATGCATCACAGCTGAGGACTGTTGGATGACACACTTTTAAAGTGATGTTTACTGTCAGGATGGTGGGGTTCTTTGGTAAGAAGAATGAGGCGGGAAATAGCAGAGAGCCTTGGTACTGCCCAAGCCAGCAGGCTTTCACTAGCCTAGAGGCTCAGGATCTAAGGTGAGTAAAGCTGAAGCTGGGCAAAGGTAAATTCTCTTCCAGTATGTATTGAGGCACTTAAGACATCATTAAGTAAGATAACACAAGAACAGTGTTACCTAATGGTATAGACCATTCCTCTGAATTTCGTGTCTACCTATTCATTTACATACTGTCTCCTCCATTAGAATGTAAGCTTCTTGCCGGCAGGGAGTGTTTCTGCCTTTCTTTGTTTCCCCTAGTTTTTAGTACATAGGAAACATTTGAAAATGTGCTTGTCAATTAATTGATTGATTGATGGAGAGTCATGAGACCATCTCTAGTCTTGATTCTTTCACCTTGAGGGTCTTTCCCTCCCAGCTTGATTTTTTTTTCTAATTAAAAGGGCCATCCTTTGGCTCACTTCTTAAAGAGGCCTATTCACTGAAGGGTCTTTACCTCACTCTAGGCCAGTACGTGAAAAGGTCTTAGTCTAAAAGGGCCAGGGTCTTCCATTGCATGCTGGGCCATCTCCAGACTTCCTGATGAATATCTGACCACAGGAACCCTATGACTCTGGAGGAGAAACTAAGGCTGGTGACCTTGCCCAGCTCTTCCTTCCTCCAATCAAAGTCAACTGCAAGTCCTGTCCTTATCTCCCTGACACCATGATCCTCTTTGAGAACTATGGACAAACACAAGCACATGGGAAACATTTAAAAACATGCTTGTAGCCTGATTGATCGAAAGTCATGAGGCTTTATCTTTAGTCCCTACTCTGTCAATAATTAACTGTCTGACCTTGGGCAAGTTATTTAACATTTCTGTGGCTCAATTTCCTTTTTATAAAGTGGGAATAAATACTACCTGAACTATAACCCACTGTACCTAACCAGTCAATTAACCAATAAGCATTTATTCAGTGCATACTATATGCTAAGCACCGGGAATGCAACAAGAGGCAATAGTTAGTCCCTGCCCTCAAGAACCTAACAATCTAATGGGGGAGACAACATGCAAATAAATACATACAAATAAGCTACATACAACATAAGCAGTTAACACAGGAAAGGCACTAGAATTAAGAGGGGTGAGAAAAGGCTCCCTGTAAATCATTATTCATATATAGATTAAATTAAATAACAGACACGAATGTGCTTTGTGCTATAGAACGTGCAAGTGCAAAGTCCTATAGAAAATGCCAACCCTTGGGGTGGCTAGGGGGCGCAGGGAATAGAGCACCAGCCCTGGAGTCAGGAGGACCTGAGTTCAAATGTGACCTCAGACATGACACACTTACTAGCCGTGTGACCTTGGGCAAGTCACTTAACTCCAATAGCCCCTCCAAAAAGAAAAAAAAATGCCAAACCAATTATTGAGTCTCATCATTCAGTTTAAGTCCGCTCTTACTGTAGCATCATCTAATTATTATACCTTAATCTTTTGTCCAAAAATAACACAAAAAACTTTGTCAAATATAACTGTAGTTTACCTAGATGTACCCTGATCTACCTGTTTAAGAAAAGAAATTAGGTTAATCTGGTATTAATTGTTATACGATAGCAACAAAATAATTTTCTCATTTACCATTTCCATCATGTTCTCCTCCTGTTAAAGAACCTATACTGGGTCCTTATCTCCATTTCGGGAAAACAGAAGGGAAGAGAATAAGTATTAATGAAGTGCCTACTATGTACAATGCGCCATACTAAGAACTTTATAGATATTGCCTCTTTGGGTTCTCACAAAAACCCTGTGAATTACTGGAGTTCAGTTTTGTGGAAAGAATATGAATGTTAGATTAAGGAAACCTAAGTCTATGTCTTAACTCTGACCTTGACTAGCTGCATGAGCCTAGGCACCTCACTTAACTTCTCTGAAGCTCCATTCAGTTACCATATGTGGTAAACCAGATTTTCATTGTCTCTGAGGAGATAGAATAGAGAGAGAGGGGGAAAGAGAGAGAGAGACTGGAACAGAGATAGAGACAGAGACAGACAGACAGAGAAACAGAGAGACAGAGAAGGAGAGAGAGACAGAGAGATGAATGAATGGATAGATCTAGATACATGATAGATAGATGAATAGATAGAAAGATAGATAAATATATGGATAGACAGATAGTTGATAGAAAGAAAGAAAGAAAGAAAGAAAGAAAGAAAGTGAGGAAAGGAGAGAGGGAGGAAAGAAGGAAGGGAGATGATGGATGGATAGATGGATAGATGGATAACTAGATGTGTGTGTATGTGTATAATTTACATATATACACAAAATTTACTCAACTAGATATGCAGTATCATAAATCTAGGAAATCCCTCCAATAATGCAGATCACAGGCTATCCATTCCTTTCCATCCTGCTTCTGTCCCTACAACTTTGCCAATATACTGGAGGCTATCCTCACATTATCCTTACACCCAGTGGAGGGGCATGTAGGCTGACCACCTGTTACCCCTTGCTCTTGCAACATGACCAATCCTTCTCATCTCACTAGCATACTATTCCTTCATAATGTTCTTTCCTCCTATACTTGGAAGTTTCTCAGTAATTCTGTGCTGCAGCCTTTTCATATATACAAGTTCTCTTTGTGATACTTATTCTTTTAGTTCCTTAGCAATTCATACAAAATAAATAGATGATTCTTTGGTAAAAGAAGGCACAAGCAGTTTGGAGAAAGGAGTCATGAATGTCTTCATGCAGACAGTGGAATTTCAGCATATTTTGAACAAAACTAAAGATGTTAAGAGATGCAGGTGAGGAAGGAAAGTGTTCCAGGGATAACTGAGGGACAGATATGTAATTCCAAGACATGAAGACTGGAGACAGAGGATAAAGTATTATTCATGAAGAACAGCAAGAAGCTCTTATATATGGAGGATAATAATGTATTATAAGGCTGGAAATATAGATTAGACCCTTGTAGGAATAATACATGCAAACATTTATATTCTTCTCACTCCTGCCAATGTACTACCATAAGTTACCCATAGAGGGCGGCTAGGTGGAGCAGTGAGTAGAGCACCAGCCATGGAGTCAGGAGGACCTGAGTTCAAATATGGCCTCAGACATGTGACACACTTACTAGCCGTGTGACTTTGGGCAAGTCACTTAACCCCAATTGCCTTCCAAAAAGCAAAAAAAAAAAAAAAAGCAAAAAAAACCCCAAACCATAAGTAACCCATAGAAGACACACATCATGTACACTAAGGGCCCTCCTCACTTTCTCTTGTTATCACAAGGATAACAAGAGAACATGCGGACTGTCTGTCAGGTATCCTTTCCTTCATCTTCTTTTTTCTTCCTCCTTTTCACTGATGACATCTTTCACTTCACTTATTCCCAAATTTCTCCTTTGTAATGTGCCTGCTCACAACCACCATGGACCTTTCCTTTGCCCTATAGGTGATACTCATTTTCAGCTCTTCGGAGATTGCTGTGTTTCATGCTTCACAGTCATACAAAGGGAGAAGAATGATAGCATTAAAAATTATGGGCCTTTGTTTCAGGGGAAAGCTCTGGCTTATTAAAAGGACTTTGCAATTTCCCAAAGGCAATCCAGGTGCTTTCCTCCTCCTGTTCTCTTTTAGGCCTAGCTCATTGTCCATTTACCAACAATAATTTCTGTATCTAAATCAACCAAAACTAAACCCCAAACCAAACCACACAAACAAATGAGCAAATCTCCAATGCAGCCAAACCCCGAGTCCTCACAGCCTGGAGTGCATTGTGTTTGACAGGCACTAAGTTTCCTCCCAGGCCACAGTTGTAAATCTACACTGAACAGATGTACTATATGGAAATGCTTAAAAAATTATTAGGAACAGCTTTTGAATTAGTGGTAATAAAGCCATACCTGCAGTCCCTGCTTATTTTGCCAAAATGTTTAATAACTTAAAAAAATTAAAATCTGTTCCAGTTATAAAATGTAAATATGTTATGCCCCCTCCTCCAACCAAACACACACCCACCCACACTCCCCTGCATGTGTGTGCTCACACACGCTCCCACTATCTTACAATTGTAAATGGGGGAGTTGGGTCTGAATCGTACTTTTAATTTTGCCAAGAATCTGCTGTATGAAGTTGCAAAAATTCATTTAATTTCTCTGTTCCTTAACTGTCCTCTCTGTAAAAACCAGTCAATCCGTAAGCATTCCTTAAGCTCCTACTATGTGCTACACACAGGAGATAGAATACATAAATAGAGTGGCTCCAACCCTCAAGAAGCTTACATTCTTATGGGACACACAAGTGTATAAATAAATATATACCAAAACACAATACAAGGTAAGTTTTTTTTGTTTTGTTTTTTTCTTGAGGAAGGGCACTAATGGCTGGAAGGAGCTATCAGGAAAGGTTTCATGTAGTGAATGGACACAAGCAAAATTTTGAAGGCAACAAGGGATTTTAAGCAGTAGAGCTAGGAGTTAATGCATTTCAGCCAAAGCAACGGGAGCCTCTTTGAGGCAGGTAGGAAAAAAAGGGGGTATTAGTCTCTTACAGCTGAAATTACGCCCTAGCAAAAAGTAAGAGGGTTTACAAAAGAGGTAAAAATGCTTTCAGAAATCTCAGGTATTCGTCAATGACAGGAAAAGGAGGCTGTGTTTTGGAATGCATTCTCAGAGATCTTTTGGAAACTTCTTTTTAATCTAGGTATCTTGAAATAACAATCACAATTGCTCATCAGTCAAATTCCTTCACAATCTCTTCTCTAACTCTCTCCTTCACATACGTGGCCTCTGATCTAGACAACGCCAGCTTTTTACTTTTCCTCATGTTTGCTCTGCTTATTCCTGCCTCCATACCTTTCTTGATACAGAGCCCCCACCTGGAATATCCTGCTCCCTCCCTCCACCTAACCACATCTTATTCATCAGATCTTTACCCATCCTCAATACCCTACTCCTCCCTGAAGTCTTCCCACACTATTACAATCACACTGGACTTTTTTCTATATTAATTCCCATAGTATTTAAAAGTCTGAACCACACAGAGATTGATCATGCTGTCTTGTCTTACTTCTTACTTTTCCACGTGAGTCTCCCCATTTCTCCTGTGAGGTCTCTGAAGGCAAAGACTTTGTCTTCTCTTTCTTCTATCTCAACATAGCGCTGCTCTGGATACAAAAAATGGCTCTGTAAATACTTGGTGAATGAGTAAATAAAATGGCTACTATGGCTGTATTCTTTTTTAACCTTAGGTAGAGCTGTAGAACCATAAGTAATCAGAATATGAAGTAGAGAACACCTCATCGAAACCCTTTATTTTACATGTGAGGAAACTGAAGCTCAGAAAGGAGAAGTGACTTGTCTAAGATCACACAGATATTAGCAGAGTTAAGACTAGGGCCCAGGTCTCTTGACTTCAAATTAAGAGATCTTTCAGCTATGTCATATGGACTCAAACAATCAACCAATAATCAATCAATAAACGTTTATTAACTGCCTAAGTTGTGCCAAGTGCTATGCTAAGTACTAGAGATGCAAAAAAAAAAAAAAAAAAAGGCAAAAGACAGCCCCTGCCCTCAAGAAAATCCAATGGGGAAGACAATATGCAAATGAATATGTACAAAGCAACCTATATACAGAACAAATTGTTGTTGATGTTCATATTAAAAGAGGGAAGACACTGTAATTTAGGAGCTTGGGGAAAGCTTCCTGTAGAAGGCGGGATTTTAGCTGAGACTTAAAGGAAGCCATGGAAGTCACTATTAAGAGTGGAGGAGGGAGAGCATTCCAGGCCTGGGGGACAACCAGAGGGGATGCCCAGAGCCAAGATAGGAAATGTCCTGTTGAATTAACTAGTCTACCAGGTCAATTTTTTTTCCCCACAAGAATAGGAAGCCAAAATTTTTTGATATTACTAGGGATTGAAGGGCACAGTAGGCTACTTCATGGAGAGCAAGGGTGCAGAGATGGGAAATGGGAATTAAGTCTGATGATTGCAACATTCATCTCTTTACCTCTTCTCCTAAGCTTTCAGAGAAGAGCCTGAACATCTCAACGCTGTTTGCTGTAGGTCTCAGGTGCCTAGCAGGCCATTAAAGGAAGTAGGTAATAACTGGGCTAGCAGTCAAGATGCTTAATAATGGCTATAAAAGAGCCAGACCATGGATTCCCTCCAACAGTTTTACTTGTAGCACTGGGCAGCCGTGGGGACTGGGTCAGACTTCTTTGCTCTGACCAGGAAGTGGTACCTGCAGGGATAATCAATATCATATACCCTGACAGTCAGTCTCCCCTCCACACGGTCTTCAAATATGAAAGCAACTAGAGGGCAAAAGAGAACGAGCACTCCTTCCCAGTTACGCCACCATTCTTCCTAGCATAGTGGCATTTCTTAGAGTGAGGCATCTTGATCATAAAACTGAGGCCCAGAGAGCAAAGGAATCCTTACAACTTCAGAGAGAGTTGCAGGTTGCATTCAGTGTAGACTAGTTTTTGAATAATATTTAAGTCCTTTCCAAGAGTACATCTCCAAATGAAACTTAAGATGAATTCGCTTGAGGAATCATTCACTTGAGGTCAGTGAAAGTGCTATATGATTTCCTAAATGCAATCCAATCTCATCTCTTCTTCCTACTCACTTCTGGGCTTAGTTCCTTGTTCATTTACAATCCAAAATTTGTACTTTGATTGACCTAATTTATTGGCTTTCATTACAGTAAATGTCATAATATGGAAATGTTGAATTTTCTACTTGATTTTTCCTATGGAGATTGTTAGGACAATCACTTTTGACTGGCCATGAGTGTCACTACTGAGGTGCTGTAGTACTCTGAGACTTGGTGCCATCAGCACAAGGTCATCTGCAAATAGGAATGTCTGTGAATTCCTCATTCATTTGTATGCTATACAAGATATATTCCATGACAATGGCAAACATATTTGGTAAGCTTATGGCTACTTACTTTATGCCTCACTATATTAATATTTAAAGAGTCATAGAACAATGAATGACTTAACCACTGTATCAAGGGATACCTTTTTGAAGGCAAGTCTTACGATCAACAAACAACAAACACAATGAGATCTCATGTTCTTTACGTTCCTTGGTCAAGGGAATGACGGTAACAATGAATTTTTGAAAAGTGTCTATAAAAGCTTGTCTGTACCCTTCTCACATTTTCATCATTTACCATCAATACATAGTTTAGTCTCGTGAAGATTTTATAAATATGAAAAAGTAGGCCCAGGGAAAACTTGGTAACCTTAAAGAAAAAAATCATCTATACTGATTCCCATTCTTTTGATATTTAAATTGTAATTCTCCAGCACAAATTTCATACGATTAAGAGTTGGAGAAAACACCTTGGAGGGCATCCATTTTTCATTTTATAAATGGAGAGACAGAAGACCAGAGAAATAAAACTTAATTCCATAAGATAACAGTAAATAAGTACTGAAGCTTAGATTTGAACCCAGGCCTTCTGACTCCAGACCCAATACTTTTTACACTATACCATTCTTTCTCTCTTCTGTGTGTGGTCAGATCCAGCCTCCTTTCACAACTTCATCTTCTTAAGTGACATTTCCATTTCCTCATATAGCACATGAGGTGCTGAGGTGTGAAGAGTCCAAATGTGGTGTTTCCACAGTCATTGATGATGAGAATAGATCACCATAGAAACGCTGGCAAATTTGTTCCATCTTGTGTCTATTTGTTGTCCTCCTTCCAGTTTCATCTATAAATGCTCTTGGGATGATCTGGGTTAGTTGGATCCCCTGCCAAGCATTCTGCAGGCTCATTTTCTTCTTCACTGCTTTTTTCTATTTGGTGAGGCATCCTGCTCATAACTATCTATCATTCTCATCCATAATGTTGTGGGAATTAGTTTCCACTTTAAACTGATGCCATCCTTTGCTGCCATGTCTCTACAAGGGAGATAAATTTACTATGATGGTTTCTGGCCTCTTTTGGCCTCCTCATTGTGGTGACTACTTTACATGAGTTCAAATTCACTAAGAAAATAGTGACACTTAGAGTCAACATCTTTACCTTTATCCATTTCCCACTTATCAGATTCAATAGATTTTTTTTAAAGTCAATTCAGAACTGTTTAAATTAGACACAATGGTCTTCTCATTTTTAATCATTCTTCTAATTCTCTGTTGATTTTGATTTGTTTTTTAATTAATCAATAGTCTAATTAGACATCAACAGTTCATTTTAAGATGTCTCCCACATCAGTAACCAGTCAATTCCTATCTGTTTAATTTTATTTTATGGTGTATTTTTTTAATCTTCAACATGCTTAACACTCTCCAACATTCTTATTGAAGGTCATAGGATTAGAGTTGTTAGAGACCTAACAGGTCACCAAATCTAACTCCATCATTTTATCATTTTT
The DNA here is from genome assembly GCA_028646515.1 of Pseudochirops corinnae. Taxonomy (NCBI): domain Eukaryota; kingdom Metazoa; phylum Chordata; class Mammalia; order Diprotodontia; family Pseudocheiridae; genus Pseudochirops; species Pseudochirops corinnae. The sequence continues at coordinate 47,765,635 of CM053587.1, read as the reverse complement.
ATTTAAATAAATGAGGAATACCATAGTGTAAATATTCATTGTTTTTCATTAATCTGTCCCTTTCACTACTCTCCCTCATTGAGCAACCAAAATGAAATAAAAACAGCCCTGCAAAACAAAGTACTTAATATATAGCTGCATGGACTAGCAAAACCAATTTCCACATTGGTAATGTCCAAAAGTGTATGTCATTTTATGCATTTCAGTTTCATCACTTTTCAGGAGATAAGTGGCATGTTTCATCTTTATCCTTTTGAATGCATAGATTATGATTGTCTCCCACTCTGAGATGACTTTCTGTTTACTCTGTAGGCACTGTAAGCATTAGGGAAATGGCAAAAAAAAAACAGTTCCTGCTCTTGAGAAGTATACATTATAAGGGAGGAGATAACATCGAAAAGCCTTGGTACATAAAAAATAGATAGATAGATAGATAGATAGATAGATAGATAGACAGATAGATAGGTAGATAGATAGATAATATATATATGACTAATAGATATTCCCCTAGAGACAAATGATCAAAGAAATGAACAAATACTTCCCAAAAGAACTACAGAGTATCTCTAAAAACATGAAAAAATGCTCCAAATCACTAATAAGAGAAATGCAAATCAAAACAACCCTGATGTTTTACCTCACATTCTGCACGTTAGCAAAAATGACAAAAAATGGCCACAGACAACATTGCGAGTGTTGTGCAAAGATACACTAATACACTGTTGGTGGAGTTGTGAAATGGCATAAGCATTTTGGAAAACAATTTTGAATTATGTAAATAAGGTCATTTAAATATCCATACCCTTTGAACTAGAGATTCCACTACTGAACTTATGCCTAAAGCCAAAATATTTATAGCAGCCCTTTCTGTGAGAGCTAAAAATGGGAAACAAAGTAGATGTTATCAATTGGGGAATGGTTAAACCAATTGTGAAACAAAAAAGTAGCAAAATATTACTGTGCTATCAAAAATGGTGTTCATGATGGATACATAAAAACATGGGAAGAAATCTATGACCTACTCTTTTGTGGATGTGAGAGGCCCATAGGTGTTATACAACTACACTTATTTTCAGACTTTTTCAATATATCAACCAATTATGCCTACTTAATTTTCTCTTTTTCCATTTCAAAAAATTATATTTTTCCTATCGAATGATCTTCAAGGAAAGGGGAGGAAAGGGATATGTGAGATACTATAGTGATGTAGCAAACAAAAAATATCAACAAAAACTTATTTTAAAATTTTAAAAAAGGAACAAAAAGAATATATCCTTTTTGTATCAGTCCCTGATACAAAAGGGAGTATCAGAGCTGAGCTCTGTGAGCCTAGAACTTTAGAAACCTTGACATGTGAATTACACAGCTTGTCAGGAATAAGCTGATACTATTGCCCACCTGCCCAGTCTTCAGATTCAGTCATGTTAACTGCATAGTCTGTAACATCTGATGTCTTTGTGGAATGACCAATCTACTTCACTGACCATTAAATTCAATAGCCACACTTCCTATTCCTTGTTGCCAAGTAGCAAGATGAGGGAAGGTGGGGGTGAAACTTTGCTGTAGTGGAAACAGTGGCATGAACAGGGACTTGGATATCAGATTTTGTTTGGGGACTCTGAAACTGGGTTTTTATCATGTGGGGGGGGGGGACAATCACTTAAATGAGAAAAATTATCATTTTTACAGTAGTCTCAGGATAATAAATTACTAGGCCCTAAATATCCGTAGATTATTCTATCTGAGTTTATCTTGTTGCGACAGAGCCCTATGCTGTAATCCATCATTTCATGTCTCTGTAAAACAGCTTGATAGTGCACATGTATTCTCCTCAAAATAAAGTTGTAACATTTATACATAATAACTTATTGGGTTGCAGGCTTTTCATTGACGTATACTCGATATTATCTGATGTTTTATTGGACCCCACACAAACTTTTGCCTAATATGGCAGTTCTTACTAAGGAGAGTTAATTGAAAACTTGACTGTAATAAAGAAAATTAAAAAGGAAATGAAGGAGCTAAGGTAACATACACTGAGGACCAGAGAATGTCTAAGAAGGGAACAAGAAGACCAGGCAGAGATAATGAGAGAAAATGGGGTGACTGGTGTCTAAATTGGAATAAATTGCTATATGCAGACTACAACTCCCAAAGAAACCACCTTCAGTGGGTTAAATCCAGGGCCTACAGCAAGTGCCCAATGCCTGAAAGCCATTCATATAATGCGCTCATATCTGGGCCTGCCCTCCTTAGGCAATGAATATTTCCCTATCCTCAGTCCAAACTTAATCTGTCTTATTGCCTCAGGGTTATTGCTTTCCACTAAGCCAATCGATGATAAATGAATCCTTGCCAAATGAGAAATAACAAATTCTGATGGGCATTATTGCTTCCAAGGAACATGAATATCACCACTGTACTCTTTGTTGTCTGATCATCTCAACTGTTATGGTCACTTCTGGATAACATACTCTAAGAGGAAAACTGGCACTCAGAGGAGAGTGATCAACTAAAGGAAGAAATTCAAAACATGCCATATATATATATATATATATATACTTCAAAACATCCATTAGATGTTCAAATTTCAGTTTAAAATTCAGATTACACAGTATATGCATCTCAGTGTCTTTGTAAAATTATGATAATAGTACTTGGAGTAATTATGCATTCTATGGCTGGTCTATTGCATAACAGAAATGGGGTGGTTGTAAGCAGAGTGCTTTGTACATCTTAAGATGTCTCAGGCATTTTAAAGTTTTATGTAATCCTTGTGTCAGGAAAGACCTAGGTGAACTTAGGACACTTCTTACTCTTCTAACTTACTGTCCCTAACCAATGGATCTTTGGGTGATAGCTTCCTCCCAAGTATAGGCATCAACCCCTTAAAAGCAGAATAACATCTATACCCAGTCAATAAACCTGTTAAATGTCTACCTACTATGTGCAAGGCACTGTGCCAAGTGTCGTAGATATAAAGAAAGGCAAAAGACAGGTCCTGCCCTTGAGGAGCTCAGATTCTAATGCAGTGTTTCTCAACCTTCTTAATGCTGTGACCCTTTAATACTCATATGTGGGCGTATCTGCATGTGGGTGGACTCGCCCGGAGACGGATAGAGGAGCCCTGTCTCAGTTCCTGAGACCATCAGAAATATGTATTTTCCAATAGTCTTAGGCGACCCCTGTGATCCCTGTGAAAGGGTTGTTCGACCCCAAAGGGGTTGCAACCCACAGGTTGAGAACTGCTGTTCTAATGGGTCATAAGTTTCAAACATGATTAATTATTCACAAGTTAATGAAAACAGAGAGAACCCATGCCTACAAAAAGTAACAAATACCCCAAAAGTAACGATACCCCCAAACTACCGCCACAGACCTATACAAAATCAGTGGCTGAGGTTTCTCTTAGTGGGGCTCCTGTGGGAGTCTCCCCTCTTCTTGGAGTCCCACTAAGATACTGGATTACTTGTTCCTCCACATCGATGATATCCTCTGACTGTGCAGTGTTGCTAGTTTATGGCAGCTCCTGCTCATCTCCACGTTCATCAGGTTTCATGGATCACTGCTCACCATCCCTGGTCTCCTTCATTCTCTTTCATGGCTCCACATCAGCTTTTCTCAGCTCCCGGAAGTGGTGACTATTTTGGTATTGCCCTTCTGCGGCTATGTTCTTCCCCTCAATTTGCTCAATTCAATGCAATTCGATTAAAAAAAATTTATTAGAGGGGCAGCTAGGTGAAGCAGTGAATAGAGCACTAATCCTGGAGTCAGGATGACATGAGTTCAAATCCGACCTCATACAGTTGATGTGACTTTGGGCAAGTCATTTAACCCCAATTGTCTTGCCTTCCCCCCTCCAAAAAGAAAATTTATTAGACAACTACTATGTGCAAGGCACTGTGGTAGGTACTTGAGACACAGGGACACAAATGACAAATAATCTCTGACTTCAACAAATATTCATTCTTTTAGGTAATATGTAAAAGAATAAATGCAAAATACTTTGAGAATGAAGAAAACATTGACCACTAGGGATATCAAAAAAAAAAAGGAAGTTTTGCATAAGAAATGGCACTTGAGAGAAGCCTTGAAGGAATCTAGGCATTCGAAAAGGTGAGGAGCAGGTGCTTTCACATATGGCAAAGAACCTATACAAAGGTTTGGAAGCAGGAGATGAAGTAAGGCTAACAGTAAGTACAACGGTTTTGTTGGAATTTAGATGAGAAGATGGAAAGTAATGCGAAATAAATCCTCAGCCTACCACAGATGGTGCCCTTTACCTTTTCCAGAGGACCAGTTCTTTAACAGCTGGTCCCTATAAGCAAAACCTCCTGGTATACCTAGAGCTTTAAAACATGCTTCTGTTATTCTTACACTTTACTTTGCTCCATATCTCCACAGCCTCAGGACTCACAACAAAATCATTCATGGAATACAGAATCATGTTCTCATGGACTTCACAAGTGGAGTCTTGTTTTCCAACTTCATACAGAATCACAGTGATTCATTCATTATCTTTTGCCTCTGCTTTCAGCACCCAGGTAGTACGACTAAAGAATATAAGCATGCTTCCTGCTGTGACCAGGAACTTAAGGGCATCACCAGAGAAGTTATTCCTATTAACCAGGGCTATTTCCCCAAACACCTAGGAAGCAGAAGGATAACAGAGATACATCTACCCCACTAGCAATCCTGGAAGAGAAAAATTTGTATTCTCTGCTACAAAAATTATAATCAAATTGCATTAACAGTAATAACAACTCCTCCATATTTTAAGTACACTGGGCTTCATGAGATGCTGCAGCTAAAATGTTCATTACCTGGTAAACAACCTATTTGTTTTCCTAAATTTAGCTAGACTACTCTTACACTGCATTAATAGAAAAGATTGCATTCAGAGTTAAGAAAGTGATAATTCCATTGTCTTTTGTCAGATTATATCCAAGAATTACATATATTCTGTACACTATATTTTAGGAGAGACCTGGAGAATCTAAAATTCAGACAAAGGAAGTACCAGGATAATGAAAAGCCCAAAAGTATACCATAAGAGCGCTGAATAAAGTCACTGGGAAAGTTTAATGTGAAGGAGGAAAAAAAAAAACCTTCAGGTGCAGTTGAAAGCTGTTAAAGTACTTGAAGGATTCTCATTTGGAAGAGTCTTATTCTGCATGGTTGTAGAATGACAGAACTAGATACAATGGGTGGAAGATACAAGAAGAAATATTTTGGCTCGACATAAGGGAAAATATCTTAAAAGTAAAGGTGTGTGGGAAATTAAATGAGCTATGTCTGCAATCAGGGAACTATCTCCTATCACTGGAGGTCTTCATGGAGAATCTAGATGACCACTTAAAAGGACTGATGTGGAGAAGTTTACTGCTTCAAATAGAGGTCACAATCACAAAATTTGAGAATGGAAAGGAATCACAATAGCCTTCTAGTTACAAGCCAAACATGAAGAGTACACACTATAGCATACCCAATAAGTGGTATCCGTTCTGTTTAAAGACAACAAAGTAGAGGGAATTCACCACCACTCAAGGCATCCATTCAACTTTTAGATGGCTCTAATTTTAAGAAGTTTTTTTTTTCCTGACACCAAGCTGAAGTTGATCTCTTTGAAAATTCCACCCATTGAAAATTGGAACACTAATGCGTTGTCGGTGGGTTGTGAACTGATCCAACCATTCTGAAGAACAATTTTGAACTATGCCCAAAGGGCTATAAAACTGTGCAGACTCTTTGACCCATCAATACCACTTCTAGGTCTGTATCCCAAAGAGATAATAAAAATAGGTAAAGGACCCACATGCACAAAATATAGCAGCTCTTTTTATGGTGGCAAAGAATTGGTAATTAAAGGATGGCCATCAACTGGGGAATGACTGAACAAGTTGTGGCACATGAATGTACTGAAATACCATTGTGCTATAAGAAATGATGAGCAAAAGGACTTGAGAAAAACCTAGAAAGACTTACATGAATTGATGCTGAGTGAAGTGAGCAGAACCAGGAGAACATTGTACACAGTAACAAACATGTTGTGTGATGACTGATTTTGATAGACTTATCAGCAATACAAGGATCTAAGACAGCTCCAAAAGCCTCATGGTGGAAAATGCTGTTCACATCCAGAGAAAGAACTTTGGAGTCTGAATGCATATGGAAACATACTATTTGCTCTCCTTTTCTTTTGATGCTGTTTTGTTTCTTTTTTCTCGTGGTTCTTCCCATTAGTTCTAATTCTTCTTTACATCATGACCAATGTGAAAATATGCTTAATATCAATGCATGAGTAGAGCGTATATCATATTGCACACAATCTTGGGAAGAGGCGAGGAGAGGGAGAGAAAATTTGAAACAAAATCTTATGGAAGTGAATGTTGAAAACTAAAAATAAATAAACAATTTAAAAAAAAAGAAAATTCCATCCATTCATTACTCCTGGTTCTGCCCCATAGAGTCAAACAGAATAAGTTTAATCTCTCCCCCAAATGATAGCCCTTCAACTGCTTCAAGACAACTATCATACCCTACTCCCAACCAAGTCTTTTTTTTCTCTAGGCTTAAACATGCCTAGTTCCTTTGATCAATCAACACATGTCATGAAATTAATGCCCTTCATCATCCTGGTGGCCCTCCTCTGGAAAGCCTTCCTAGTCACCCTTCCAGTACTGGCTATATCTTCGCTCATTCCCCTCAGCTCACTGGTCAAGGAACAGGAGTTGGGCGAGTCTTTGCTCTCCACTGTCACTTCCAGGTTCTCTCCCTACATCATGATGGTGAATCCACCACCATCCACCAAAACTGCACTCTCCAAAGTTACTAATGATCTCTTGTTTGCCAAATCTAATAGCCTTTTCTCTATCTCCATTCTTCTTGATCCCTCTATGACCTTTGACACTGTTGATCACTCTCCTCCTTGATACTGTCTTCTCTCCAGGTTTTTGGGATACCACTCTTTCCTGGCTCTCCTACCTACTTGACCACTTCTTTTTTGTCTCCTTTGCCAGATCCTTTTCCAGATAGTGCCCTCTAACCATAGGTGACCCTCTGGGTTCCATCCTGGGCCACTTTCTCTTCTCCCTTTATACTACTTCACTTGGCAATCTCATCAGCTCCCATGGACTTAATTACCATTACTATACTGATGACTTTCAAATTTACCCTAATCCCTTAGCTGATCTTCAGCTTCATATCTTGAATTGCCTTTCAGACATCTCAAACTGGATACCCAACAGATATCTTAAATTCAACATATCCAAAACAGAATTCATCATCTTTCCCCCAAACCCTCCCTTCCCCTCCTAACTTCCCACTTACTATAGAGGGCAACATCATCTCCCTAGTCCCTCAGACTCATGAACTAGGATTCATCCTGGACTCTTTACCATCTCTTACCATCCCCCATGCCCAAGCTGTTGCCAAAGCCTGCCTATTTCACCTTTGCAGCATTTCTTAAATTCATCTCCTCTTCTGACACTTCCACTACTCTAGTGCAGATTATCCTCTCCCCAGATCTGCCTGCTGGTGCTCTGCCTCCCTCAAGTGTCTCCCCTCTCTAACCATTCTCCATTCAGTCACAAAGTGATTTTCCTGAAACACATATCTCATCATGTCACACACACACACACACACACACACACACACACACACAGAGTAAACTCCAATGGCTTCCTATAGCCTCCAAGAACAAATACACAATGTTCTATTTCACATTCAAAGCCCCTCATGACCTGGCCCACCTCCTACCTTTCCCATGCTCTTAACACCATATTCCCCAACACGTACTCTCTAATTCAGTGATACTGGCCTCCTGGTTGTTCCATGAAAAAGACACTCTATCTCTCAGCTCTTGGTATTTTCTCTGGCTGTCTCCTATGCCTGAAATGCTTTTACCCTTCTGCTCTGATTACTTGTCTCCCCAGCTTCCTTTAAGTCCCAAATAAAATCCTACCTTCTACAGGAAGATTTCCTAACCCCTCTTAGTTTCAGTGTCTTCCCTCTGTTTATTGCTTTCTATTTATTCTGTTTTGCATATATCTGTTTGCAGGCTTAGTGGGACATAATTGTTTTCAAATATGTAAAGAGTGGTAACAGCGTAAAGAAACGGTTCCTTGGAGCTGTGTACCTCTTGTGCATGGTTTTACTCCTTATGCATGTTCATTTCCAACTGGAGTAGTTGGGGGTTTGTAAATCTGCCTTACCCTTCGAGTTATAAAGAGACTTTTTGATGGAGAAATGGAGATCCTTAGACTTTAAAAACCTACTGCTTCCCAATAAATGGCAAAAAAGACATGGAACTGGTGGGGTTGGGGTGGGGGGAGATGCAGCCAAGTGAATAGAGTTCAACTCAGTTCTGGTACCACTTCTGAGATGCACTGGGTGAGTGACCCAGGATATGTCGCTTAACTTCTCTAAGTTTTAGGCAATTGCATTCCATGTTGAATCTGATATTTGCTGTAAGAGTCTGGTGGTCTGATTATGTACATACAGCAGTTTCAGAAATGACTCCCAAAATGGTGACCAAAAGTTTTGTTTTTGAAAAATGAATGTATATATATTTTTAAAAAGCATTTTTACATGCCAAGAACTGTATTGCTCTTGCACATGGTCTTTGTCCTCAAGGAGCTACTGTAAGAAAACAACACATATTGGGGGATGGTAACCAGGGAGGGGCATTTTGGTTTGGAATGTTAAGGGATGAAGAGCAGAGACCTTTGAAAAGGCTTAACATATCATTTTCTTTCTTTCTTTTTCTTTTTGCTTTTTGGAGGGCAATTGGGGTTAAGCAACTTGCCCAAGATCACACAGCTAATAAGTGTTAAGTGTCTGAGGCTGGATTTGAACTCAGGCCCTCCTGACTCCAGGGCCGGTGCTCTATTCACTGTGCCACCTATCCTCCCTGACATATCATTTTCAATAGCAATGGCAAAATTGATCTGATTGTGGTTTCAGAACTGCAATTGTATTGTTAAGGGCGATATATGCCTGGCAATGAGACAGTTGGCGAGACATGGCAGGGAGTAAAGCAAAGCATGGCTGGAGCCAACGTAGGCATAGTAGGTTAAATGGGGCATTTGCCTATTAGGGAAGAGGAGCCTCAGGGCAGAAGTCACAGAACTGAAGGTGTTAAGTCCTCCAGGAAACATTTGTTTAAAAAATTTCAGTTTAATATTTTTGGTAATATTTGTGGTATTCATCATATCCAGTGCCTCCTGACTCTCCTCACAGCATATAGCAATGAGGCTTCAAAATAGCTATGAAGACTTTGTCCTCTCTCTTTTTTTCCTCTTTTCACAAATCGTATTTTCCAAAATATTTTTGTCATCCTTACATGACCACCTTTGCACTGAAGTCATTATGTATCAAAGTACACGTATTTTTCATTTCAAATTTCTCACAGAGTTCATAGAATGTCTCCATCTATTCATCCTCTGCACGAGATATTGGTTCACACACTAGAATTATTTTCATGGTTATCTTTTTGCCAATGCTTATCACCAATCAATACCCAAGCATTTATTAAACACAATATAAACCCAGCATTGGGCTAGATTACAGAATACAAACATAAACAAAGAAGTAATCCCCATTCTCAAGGAACTTATTCGAGCTCTAGAATATGAGATGACCAAGCATCTCATGAAATTAAATTTGTTGTTGTCTCTGAATGAATATTAAAATCAATTCTATCATTATCTTATTTGCATCTCCCAAGAAAACCTGTAAGCTATCCTATTTAGCTGCAACGTTCTCTTGTTTTCTGGTTTATGATGAAAATGACAAGATTGATAGAGTTTCCCTAGTAATATGCCTCCTTGTTAGTCATTGGACAAAGATTTCACATTTCAAGTGCCAGTGGCTAACTTAATGTTTATAGACTATCTAAAAACTGTTTCTTAGCACTCACTGCTCTATTTTCCACCACTCCACACCCATTACTTCAGAAGGAGAAGGGAGTCATACAGGACTGAGTGACCTTTTGCCTTTCTGCATTTCATGAGTTGCTAGTAGCTAGTGTCCTGGTGATGAGTCATGCTTAGCTAGCCTGCCCTTCAGAAAGCTGCCATTGTCTACTGTAGGAACAATGTTGAAAGAGTTTCCAGAATGGTGGCACCAACCAGAGTTTGTACTCCATTGGCATAACTTTCAAAAACCCAGGGTCACCTTCATGTCACAAGTGTCATTCTTTGTGAATATGAGGGGAGAGAGATTCCAAACCAACAATATGGGCTGGTTGCCTGTATCTGAAGTAGAAGGTCAGAGAAAGCCTTATGAGAAATGGAACAGAGGGCAGAACCACTTACACTCAGAGGGACAATGGTTTATGGGATCAGAAGTGATAGCAGCCTGGTGCAAGAGCCACACCAGCAGAATACAGTCAACAAAGTAGAAATAGCTTCTGTTTCATAAATGGACAGGTTGTACATCGATGTACTCACTTCACTTTAGAAGAGAACCAAGAGTAAGTATATCAAAAGCTGGATGAGACCAGTTTGTCTTCAAGAAATGATGATGAGTCATACCAACACCCAAAGACTCAAAACCTGACCTATCACCAGCTATTACTCAGTCCTTTCCACTTGGACACATAGGACTTAATATAGAATTAAAGATGAAAATTAAAAGAATAACATTTCCTGCTGGTCTGGAGAGAGAATCACAATGGTAATTGTATTCTATTTTATCTGAAAGGGATGTTTGCCACACATGATCAGACACACATGATCACCATATGTATACTTCTCCATGCCTGTTCCCTGGTCACATGTGCTCCCTGGGTATGACCACTCTCCCAGGTAAGGCATGTGTATTTGTGGGAGATCATAGTCAGGTTTATGAGAGAAATGTTGTATCTTGACTTTTCTTATTGTGTTATTTCATTGAACTATTTGTGTCCTCTGATATCACATAAAACTAAACACAACAGTTGGGTTTCCTAACTTTTGGTTTTGAGCATAAGCAGACCCATAGGGTATCTTGAACCCCTTCAGGGGGCTCGACAGGTAAGAGAGGGGCAGCAAATAAATAGCTATAGCAATAAAATGGGTGAATCTTGACTTCACAACAGTTCATGTGAAAAGATACAAGTTCAATCTGAGTCAACTGGGTGTCGTGAGAGCCAATACCCATACACAACAACAATAATTTTCAGTTATATTGAAGGAATCAAAGTAGCAAGAGAAGCAATTGGACTGATGTATTATGTCCCAGCCAGAACACACCTAAAGGGCTGTGCTTGGTCCTATGCATGACCAACCAGAATCAGAGGAAACAGGTCAAGTTGGTGAAGCATCCAGAAACTCTTTCATATGAGGAATGGTTGAAGAAACTGAGGAGATTTCACTTAGAAAAGAGAAGCCTCAGTTTCCCTACATATAAAAATCGGGGTTATAATGTATTTGCTAACTGGCTCATGGGGTTGCTATGAAGAAAGTATTTTATAAATATTAAGGTGCTATACAAATGGGAGTTAGGATTTTAAGTTCTACATGAATGTGGAGGGTAATCATTAGTTATTTTATGACAGTTAAGGGAATAACTAATGTACACAGAATCCTGGCACTCGAGGAAGGAAAATGATAAGAATATTATACAAATAAATATAGAAGATAGACTCTATACTTAGAAGTAGAGAACCCTCTTATGCTGAGTCATCATTCCAGTCAGTCGCATGGAAGCTTGGTCCTGTTTCTGGACGTGTACGTTAGAAAAAATGTTAGTAAAAAAAAATCCCAACTGGATGCTACATTAATATTGTACTTTCGACCTCAGTAATGTAGCCTCTACCAGTTCCTACTCTCATTTTTCACTGTGGTTTAGATGTAACCCTGAGTTCTCAAAGACTATGCCAGTGGGGTACCAGGTCTTTTAGGTTCTCTGAGACTAGAAAATTTCCAATATGATCCTATCAACAAAGATTGTGTTATTTAACCAAAGACCAGACTAGCAAAGTATAAGGAATCTCATTGCCAATTAGGCACCTGATCGTGAATTCTTTGAACATGACAAGCCATGAAATGAAAGAAAAACACAAAACAGTTCTCCTTCCTGTCTGGCCCTGCTCCATTTTTGCAGAGATGATAGCAGAATGTTGGAAAGGAGAGCAGAAGGAACTAACAACCATACTTTTTAAAAAGTTCATTTATTTTATTCTGAACTTAAGAAATAAAACAAGTATTTCCATAACACAGTAGAATAGAAAAAAAAAAAGATGATTGTCCATGAAACTTCTAATCTATTATGTACAACTTGATATTCCTTTTAAATATATAATAAAGTCATCATGTATTTTTTTCCTTTTTTCTTCCCTCCTCCCCATCCTTGAGATGATTATCATTAGAAACAAATTGTGTGTGTATGTGTAAAACCATTCTACATATTTCTATTTTATCAGTTCTTTCTCTAAATGAAAATAGCATTTTCCTTCATAGTACCTTTATATTTAATTTGGGTATTTATAATAGTCAAACAGACTTAGTCAATCAAAGTTAATCTTAAAACAATATTGCTATTATTCTATACGACATTCTCTTGCTTCTGCTTGGTTCACTCTTCTTATTTCACACAAGTTTGTCCTTGTTTTTCTAAGATCATGGAATTTATCACAAAGAACTAGAAATTGGGGTGGCTAGGTGGCACAGTGAATAGAGCACCAGCCCTGGAGTCAGGAGTACCTGAGTTCAAATCCAGCTTCAGACATTTAACACAAAACTAGCCATGTGACCTTGGGTACGTCACTTAACCCCAATTGACCTACTATCCTCCCTCCAAAAAGCAAAAAAAAAAAAAAAAGAACAGGAAATTTGGAAATCATGGGGCTGCCTGTCAGCTGGGGGATGGCTGAACAAGTTGTGGTTTATTGTTGTTGTTTGTCCTTTGTTCTCAAAGAGAACCAATGACATCAAGAGGATGATGTCTTAACTTGCCAGTGAATTGGATTTCAGTGAGGCAGAGCTGTGCAAAGTCAACAGTCCCATTCTCTCCTCTAGAGTCATTGGAGTTCAATGGCAAAACATAGGTCAGGAAGACTAGCGACGGCCCAGGATGCAGTCTGAGTCAACACCCATTCAAGAGTTAGAGGCTAGGTAAGAATGGAGGCAAGAGATGGCCTAGCTTGCCTTCACAAAAGAATCAGTCTGGGAGGGGAAAAACCTCAGACTTTCTGACCAGAATAGAAACAATTGCTATTTTCACTCACTCTGGTATATGATCATAATAGAACCATATTTTAAAATAATTTATAAACTAAATTTAGTCTTTGCAAAGTCTTTGTCCAATGACCACACTTGAAGTCATGAAGGACAAAGTTTAAATCTTGGCACCACATACTTAGTAGCCATGGACACCTGGTCAAATTGCTTAACTCTGCTTTTATTTTCTCTTCTGTAAAATGGGGAGAAGGTGCAATATAAGAGCACTTGTCTTACAGGATTGTGATAATCAAGTGAAATAATATTTGAAAAGTACTTTGTAAACCTTAAAGAATTAGTTAAAGGCTAGCTATTATTATTATTACTACTGAAATGACTGGGTAGTATCAATCTTGATATTCTGGCTAAAAAAGAGACCAGAAGACAAAAGAAGGTTTCAAATGAATTGCAAAGCACTTAGCACAGTAGTTAACACATAGTAAGTGCTATATACATGTCATCATCATCATCATCATCATCATCATCATCATCATCACTATCATCTTTGCAAAAACCCTGGGAAATAGGTACTATTATTATCCCATTTAACAGATGAGGAAAATTAGGCAAAAAGCAGTTAAGTGACTTGCCCAGGGTCATACAACTAGTAAGTAACTGAGGTTAGATTTTACATTCAGGTCTTCTTGACTGGAAGCCCAGCACTCCAAGCACTTCACCACCTAGCTACCAGTAGGTAATAGCAGGCATCACAATAGGAATTTGAACCCAAGTCCTCTGACTTCCTAGCCAGGATTCCTTCCAAAGTACCAGACTTATATCTAGAGACTATAAGAACACTATGGATGCTATGTGTCCACAAACAAGAAAAAACATACTTCCATGGAACATTTAGTCACCTCTTCTTACAGTATTCATGATATCTAGTTATAAGAAGACCATCATGAAAATAATTGCAGCTCATGCCAACATCTAATGAAGTAAGTAAAAGGTAAATCAATATTCTATGAAGAACTTGATAAGATCCTCCAAATTAAATAAACGTATTTTAATACTCAGTAAATGCAATGCACAAATAGATTTGGGTGAGGATGGGAAATGAATTAACAACCAAAATATGGTTTGGAAACCAAAGGCCAAATACTTTTAGGCTACACAGGAGCCTTACACTTAAATGTCACCAGTACTCTCTTCAATCAAGGAATCTAAAGATGATGGACTCAGTAAGCACTGAATAAAATCACAAAAATAAAAACGATTATGTTGAATGCCCAATAGGGGAGAGAAAGGAAATGACTGCTTATTAATGTGAGTCATTTCTTCATCACCTGTCTGGAGAGAAGGACATTTTCAAGGTGATTTGTAGAGGTTTGGATATGTGAAGCAGGCTAAAAACTGAATTTGGGAAGGAAAAAATTGGAAAATTTGTTATCTATTAAGGAAAATTGAATGAGAATGATGTCTGTGTCCAAATTCTATGTCTGACTTCTCTGAGAGAATGTTCCAGGAGAAGGAACAGGATGTGGAGTAAGATCTCAAAAAAAAGTGGGGGGGACTCAGGGAAAAGAAAAAGACAAGATTGTTGATAAAGCAAAGTACAAAAAAAGGTAAATAAAAGATTCAAAATATAAACTGATAAGTAAAACAAATTGACCGAAGAAACAAACAAAAAGATGTTAGAAAGAGAGAAAGGCAGCAGGCTGTCACTCTAAAGCTATGGTGAGCCAAAGAAAAGGAGTTATTAAAATATGATGGAAGATTTTAAGATGTGAATGAAGGCCTTAGTGGGTATAGAATCAACACCCAAAAGAAATCCAAAAACTCAAGGTTGAGAATTTCAGACAGTATGGAGAACAAGGGAAATTTCGAAATGATTTGCATGGAGTGATATTTATGTTTTGTCCCAGCCTTGACTGTTACCTTTTTTCAAAGTGGAAAATAGTCTCTTTCCTAAGAGAGAAAATGAAGGGAATCAAGGACCAGCTCTCCACACTCCAACTTAGCAAGATAATAAAGTGTCCATATCTAGTACACAAGGTAGCTAGGAACAACCACCAATTTCTACTTTTACCTGCCTAGCAGTTTGTAGAGGACTTATTCCTGTGAGGTTGCCTGACTTCTCTATAGTGGAAGGATCCCCAATTTTCGTATTAATTAGTTCCTTATCCTTACCACAGTTACTCTGGGAACAACTACATTTTCATCCACTCTTGGGTTCCCCACCACCACCAGAAGAAAAGAGGACTCAATAAAATGTACACATGAAGAACAAGCTTATTCTCATGCAGAAAATGGCTTGTATTATGAAATGGAGAACTTATCTCTACTGATACAATCAGCTGAGGTGCTAATATTGAAGCATAAGCAAGATTTCTTTACTTTTTATTTTGTTTTATTTTTGGCAAGTCTGCTATTTATTCTACTGAGCAGCATTATCAACCTCCCCCTCCCCTGCCCTAGAAGTGTCTTCTTTCTGATAGTCTCTATTCAATGCCAAATCTTTCCCTGGCACATAATCATTCCTGATGCTGCAGAATTTCCGGAATTTTTCCCTGCTTACAGTGTAAATGACAATAGAAGTAATTAAAAGGTAATAGAAAACCAAGAACCCGATATAAGTCTAACTGACTGAGAGCCTACATCAGCGATCCTCAACCTGTAGGTCACGACCCCTTTGGGGGTCAAATGACCCTTTCACAGGGGTCACAGGTCACCTAAGACCATCAGAAAACACATATTTCCAATGGTCTTAGGAACCGAGACACGGCCCCTCTATCTGTCTCCAGGAGGGGCCACCCACATGCAGATATATCCACATATGAGTATTAAAGGTTGGGGCATTAGGAAGGTTGAGAACCACTGGTCTACATCATTCTATGTGGGGAATATCCATTTCCGTTACATTGTAGTAGAGAAAAGCTGTCCTCCTCTCCTTATTGAACTCACATTTTATCATCTCGGAAGCTGTAACCAGAGAGGGTCTTGACCCAAAGGTTTCTTCTTTTATTAAATTCAGCAACCAGGCCTCTTTTCATGGGGCAGGAAGATAACAGAACCATTTAGGTAATATTCATTGTCTATCACATCATTCCAAATAAATAAATAAATCTTATCTTTTCAACAATGGACCATCACATGACCAGGAGTAACCAGGAGGTGCAAAGAACAATTGAAGAACCTTGTCCTTAGAGTTCCCAGAAGTTTCTAGCACAGCTCTAGGCATTTATTTGCTCCCCATATTGGCTATGCCATTCTTGAGGAAAAACAAACAAATTGAAGTAGATCTTCAATGGTGGGGGAGGAATAATCAGGATATGAAGCAACAGAGAGAAAATTTGACCCTTGTTAGGATGCTGAAGAGTAGAAGAACGTTTCACAGAGCGTTAAATAACAGAAAAAATACACTTGGATACTGTGAGGAGATCGTAGGTTAGGCACCAAGAAGGAATACAAGTACATAAAGGATCCCAAGTTGAGTTTATCACTTACAAGCGTGCAAATGTGCAGCTTCCCAGCCCCATGGGCAGGCACTGGCATGATGGTGTGGGTGTACAATGGGGTCTAAATCTCCACCTTTCTATCTGATTGTTGTTACTGGGAAAACTCAGAAGGACCAAGTAAGAAGGAGACTTTAGTGGCAGGCCATCAGTAGGTGGTTTAGACCGCAACATCCCCTTTTCCATCACAAAGGTGTTGTGATTAGAAAGCTTGCTTATCTTGCATATATGGATTAGATGAAGTTTGCTAAACTGATTACGGTCCAGAAAGGGGTGTATGGAGTGTTCAGAGAGTACTAGCACCTCTTTTGTGAAGGCTTGACCTTTTCAGGGCTTTTAATCTATCTTTGGTGTCTACCTCACACCCAGTTCTCATTTGCGACTCCAAGAAACTATAGCATTAAAGCTTTCTTGCCAGACAGGCTAAATCTAGTTGAGAGTAGCCAACAGGCCTCAAACCCTCAAACCCAGTGAGTTGGGGGTGAGGGGGGGATGTCTACCCTAACATGTGAAGATTTCCCCTGGTGGAATAAGCTGATGAGAACAATTGTTCCAACAGCCATGAAGGCAGCTGAAGCAGACACCAAAGTACCTAGAGCTTGGTCAGACCTTGAAGACACCAAGATCATCCAGTGCATCCTAGGGCCATCACCAGTCAGTCTGACTTTTGCCTTTCCATTGGACTTCAATGACACTGGAAGACAGTGTAGGACTAATGACTTTGCACAACTCTGCCTCACTTAAATACAAATCACACACAAATCAAATCATCACCCTGTGATGTCATTGGTCCTCTTTGAAAACAAAGGATGAACAGCAATATGATTCAGAAACCTTTTCATTCATTACCTAAATGGAGCTGACTAAACCAGTTACTGGGTACTAGGAATTTCTCAGTATGTGGTAGTGGGGGGGGGGGGGGGTGTGTGTCAATCACGGGGGAGATATAGAATCACTTCTGTCAATTAGGGTCTAGCAACAGACCAGACTTCACAGACAAAAAATAAATTTGAGACTATTCCTTAATTGCATATAGCTTCCTCTGAAGAAGAAGAAGCAGGTGCTTATCCTCTAAGGAAAGATAAAGCAGAATCACAGAAGCTATCAAGTGAAAGATCAAGTACTAAGGGTCAGATAAAAGAAGAGATAAAGAGTAGTGGTGACTTCATTCTCAGGGAGACTGAGACAATTATCTGTCAATCTGCTAATGACAATTGAGAGATCTTTTTGTTTTCTCAAGGCATGTGTCCAAGATATAATAGAGAACTTCCCAAAATTCTGAAAAAAAGAAAAAGATTACTGCCCACTTCTGGTGATACACATGGGCATAAATAACACTGCCAGGAGAAAATTGGAAAAGAATCACCAAAGGTTATGAAGTCTTGGGCAAAAAACTGAAGACAACAGGACTACAGATTGTGTTTTCTTCATTGTCGCCCATTGAAGGTAAGGGATGCAGAAGAGAAAAATGATTTAGGAAGTGAACAGCTGGCTAAGAAGATGGTATCTGAATCCAGCAACTGGGAATATGCCCAAAGGAAGTCAAAGGCAGGAACAAAGTTCTAATATATACCAAAACATCCATAGAAATACTCTGTAGCCAAAAATAATAAGACACAAAGTGTACATCCTTTAATTGAGAAATATTGTGGAAAAAAGTAACTGTGTGATAGGAATATAATGTAATATCATTGTGAAGTAATAAATGATGACTTTGAGGAATTCCAAGAAATATGGGGAGATTTGTATGAACTTACGAAGAGTAAAGTAAGCAGGATCAAGAGAAGATGTGTGTGACCATAGTGATATAAATTAAAAGATCACTAAATGGAAGTTAAACTACAAAAAAATGAAAAACTTAAACAATGAATAATTCAAAATAAATTTCCTTTCATAACAGAGAAGCAGAGGACCAACAGAACAGAACAGTGCATACAGTGTCAGAAGTATTCATTGTCTTGCATGTTTTGAGCTAATTTATGTTCTATTACATGAGATGTTGATGTTTGATGTTGAAATCACCATGATACAAGACAAAACGCATGAGTAAAAAGATTTCCAAACAAAAGCAAAGTTTGATGATGAGAATGAGGTTTGAATAACTTAAAATATTAGGAATAACATATTCTTGGCCAGAGAGGGAGAGCAATTACTGAAGACTGGTAAGAATGTATTTCCTTTGTGTCTTGCAAATCAGTTAGTCAACAAACATTTATTAAGTGCCTACTTTGTACCAGGCACTTTGCTAAGCACTAGGGATACAAAGAAAGGCAACAAAATATTCTCTGCTCTCAAAGAGTTCATAGTTTAATGAGGTAGACCACATATAAACAATTATGTTCAAACAAGATATATCAGAATGGATAATTTTAGAGAAAGGCACTAAGATGAAGCAGGTCTAGAAAAGATTTCTTGCAGAAATTAGAACTTTAGTTGAGATTTGAAGGGAGGGAGAGGTGAGGCCAAGAGGAATTGTAGACATAGGGGATAGACAGTGGAAATGCAGAGTAAGCAGACAGAGTATCTTGTATGAGGAACAGAAGGAGGCCAGTGTCACTAGATGACAGAGTATGTGAGAGTAATATAGAAAAAGACTGAAAAGGTAGGAGCAGGTCAGGTTGTGAAGGGCTTTGAATGCTTAATGGAGGATTTTGCATTTGATCCTGGAAGGAAGAGGGAGGCATTAAAATTTATTAAATGAAAAGGTAAGGCATGAACAGATCTAAACCTTAGGAAGATCATTTTGATAGCTGAGAGGAAGGTGGACTGGAAAAAGGAGAGAACTGAAGTAGGGAAACCAATCATCAAGCTATTGTAACATACCAGACCTTGGGTGATGAGAAATTATACCATGCTGGTGGCAGGGTCTGAAGACAGAAATACAGAAAAGGGCCATATACAAGGATATTATGAGATTAGTATTTGGGTTATGGCCAATGGGGGAAGAATAAGAAGTAATGTTGTCATTAGTATACTACGCATCAACTGGACAGGCAGCAGACATAGATAAAGATTTTGGCAAACAGATCACAAGCCTAGGAAAGGGGAATAGCATAGTAATGACATGAGATTAACTATCCAGATATCAATTGGAGAGCCCTCTCTGACAAAGCTAAGGAGTTAATAATACCTTCTTGGTTTTCCTTAATGATAAATTCAAGTGTCAAAAGATGGGAAAATCCAGAAGGAGAAATTCTATTCTGGATCTGACTCTGACTAATAGGGTAAAACTGTTGCCAGGAGGTGAAAATTATGAGAATTTGGAGGGAAGTTACCTCCAAACTCCTTCCTTGAGTTTGTGATAGAGAAGTAAAGGACAATTGGCCTGGTCCAATGTGCACACTAGGTTTTGGGCAAGCCTATTTTGGAACTTTCAGAGAAAGGATGGTTAGGATCTACGGAATAAAATTCTGCAGGAATATCATACGAGGATGACTGAGAAATTCTTAAATATGAAGTTCTAAACACACAACAGACAAACAATGACAATAAGTAGGAAAAATGGATGTCATCAAAAGAAACTGATGTGAATGCATAGACAACTGCCCAACAAATTTAGATTTCAAAAAGACCTATACACAAGTACAAATAACAAAGAACGAATATGAGAGCATGACATAGTTGTTGCTTTGTTTTAATGTCACATGCTAAAAGCCCAGAGTGATCTTGGTTGATAAAGAAAATAAAGCTCAGACACACACACACACACACATACACACACACACACACACACACACAATTTTTAAACTCTAATAAGTGAAAGAAAAGGATCAAAGAAAGGTAGAATCATTACATGGAATTAAAGGAATGATGATAATTGACACCAGAAAGAATGTAGAGCTACTCAATTCTTACTTTATATTAGTTCTCTACCAAGGGATTTGCATGGGAAATGACAGAAGAAAATTTTCTAAAAGGGAGTTGACTCTTAAGAGATGATAAGGTAGAACCAGCTTACTGGTAGAACTAGCCTTGAGGAATTCAATTAATCTAGCCAAGATAAATTACATCCCTCTCTACTAAATGACTAAGTCATTGTCGGTGATACGTGATAGATGGTGGAGAATGTGAGGGGTACTACAGAATGGGAAGTGAACAAATCTTGTCCCAGTTTTCTAAAAGGGGAAATGAACAGGCTGTAACAGACTGTAGACCAGTCTATAAATTATAGTGAGCTTAATTTAAATTCCTAATGGAACAGCCAGAACAGATCATCAAAGATATGGTTAGTTGAACACTTAGAAAGAGAAGTGTTGATTACAAATAGCCATCATGACTTCTTCAAGAAGTGGTTGTACCAGACTAATCCCCTTTCTTTTTTGGACAGTGTTCCTAAAAGGAAGATCATGGGAAAACTGTAGACAAAGTCTACTAGATTTTAGCAATGCATGTGATAAAAAAAAAAGCTCTTATCAATCTAGTAGAAAAGATGGAGAGATATGAACTAGGTATTAGATGAAGTTACAACTGGTTGAATGATTAAATTCTAAGAGAAGTCAATGGTTCAATGTCAAATTGACAGGAAGCTTCCAATGGTGTACCCCAGAGAGACTTCCTGGTTCATGGTTGTTTAATATTATTATCAATAACTTGGATAAAAGCATAGATGCTTATCAAATTTGCAAATGACAAAGTTGGTACAAATAACTAAAACATTGATGAAAGAGTCAGAATTGGGAAAAGAAGATCTTAGAAGAGTGAATTAAGAAGATGAAATTATATTGGGAAAAATTCCAAGTTGTATACTTAGATTCTAAAAATCAGTTTCATAAATAAAAGATGGAGGGCTTATAAAGAGACAAGCATTTATCTGAAGAGGTTTTGTGGGAGACAAGTTCAGTATGTCAGCAGTGTAGTGTGACAATTTTTTTAAAAGCTAATATGATCATAGGCAGAATTAAGAGCAGTAAAGAGATTCTAGTCCCTTTGTACTCTGCCCCTAGTCAGAATACATCTGGAATACTTCATCATTTCTGGGAGCCATAGTTTAGGAGAGACATTGATAAGTTGAATAGTGTCCAAAGAAGGACAATCTGCTGCCTGCTGTTTGAAGTTTCTTGATAAGATTTCATGTAGTGTAGTGGACGACACTGGTTAATAGACCTCAGTTCAAGTCCTACCTTTGATGATACCAGTGAGAGCTTGGGCAAATCACTTAAACTCTCTGGGTCTGGATTTCTTCATCTATTAAATGAGAGGATTGGAATAGATAGATTTTGACATCCCTTATAACTCAGAATCTATGCACCTATGATGACTTTAGTTTTCATCCCTAATCAATGTAGATGTCTTTTAGAATAGATTGTATATAAAGCTATTATCAGACATTTGTACCTTGAGGTAGATGAAGCATTTGAGCAGGACAATTAAGAATGGGATAGGGAAAAGAACATAAGGCTCGGGGAGTTTTAGAGGGTAGCTAGAAAGGGAAGAACATAGATTAAGAAGACTAGAGAATTCAAATTCAGACTTCATCTACTTGGCAATTTTACCTAATTCTATCCTAATACAAAATACCAAGTGTTATGGGCTATAAGGGAAGGGAGAAATTCTACATTCTCCACTAATGAATATGAATTCTCAGTGTGCAGTGGAGAAAGTGTAGGAGACTGGTTGGAACTGGGATTTCCTGAGCCCAGGACATGTCTTTAAAAGTTGCTTTTTATAATTGTATCTCTATTTTTTAAAGATTGACACTTTCTGATCAGGCAAATTAAGTTGAGAGAAAAAAATGTGTTGAATGAAAATTTCAGGTAACTGAGTTCTCTCAGTTACCCCCAAAGTCAAAAGATTTGCTCTTTTTTTCCTATTTCTTTTCACCATAAGAGTGCAAAGAATGACAAAGGCATAGATTTAGAAGTGGAGGAAAGCATAGAAATCGTCTAATCCAACCATCTCATTTAACAGATGATTAAACTAATGGGTAGGCAGTCTTTCTTCCTTAAGTCACAGCTAGACCAGCTTGGGATGTTTCCACAAGTCACTTCTTGACACCTATATCTGAGAATAATCCATTGTCAAGTATGTACTTCCTTGAGCAGAGCAAATCCCACAATTTACTTCAAATTTAAGGGAAATACTCTGAATCCAGTCCCTGGAAAGGACTAAGGGAGACACACAGGAACAAAAGGATAAAATGGAGCCATGATTTTGTAATGGAGAAGCAATGGCAATTTCTTTCTAGACAAAGTAGGCAAAACAATGCACAGAGGCAGAAGACTACACAAAATGATTTCCAGAGGTCACTGCCAAGCCAGGAGTCCCAAACAGAATAACCTCATTTCTCTCAGAAATGTTAGCATGGCAAATGTATTAGTCATAAAGTCCATGAATGTTTTCTCCCCCGTGCAGTTATACTTCACATTTCAGCATTCAGACTTTAGACTCTTGTCTCTGTTTGTATGAAGAATCTCAAGGTTGCCAGGTCCATAAATCCTTGTTGATCTATACCACTTATTTCACAGCATTTATTTGTCTGCATCACTTGGTTGGCAATTATTCATGGGTGGCCTTGTGACATATCTAGTATGGGAGACTTCTATTATGATTTCTGTTGTTAATTCACTTTTTATGTGTTTCCATCTTGTCTTCCCAATGCCATTGTAAGCAGGAGCCATGTTTATTCATGTTCCAGCCTCCACAGTGCATAGCACAAAGGAGGCATTCACCAAATATTCCAGTATACTGGAAAAAAGCATGGTACTTGGAATCAGAGGACCTGGGCTCAAGTTCTTACACTATTTACTGTCTGTGACTTTGAGCAAGTAACTCAGCCTCTTTAAACCTTACTCTTCCTACCTATAAAGTGGGAGTTATTCTACACATGGTTCCAAACTCTCGGAGTTATCGTAAGGGTCAAAATAAAATAATCTGTGTAAAGTATTTTGTAACCAGAATGAGCCAATATCATTCCCTTTTGTTGATTCAGATTCGTTCTAGTTTTTTTCCTCTCTTCCCTAGATAGAATGCATATCTCACCATATCAAATTCATATGCTACAAACCCCTTCAGTTTATATAGGACATGCTGATCTTGTGGGGGCCACAACTCCAGACTGGTCCAACTGGCTCACTACTCTCAAGGGTACAGCTATCCAGAAAAAACAACACTGTATACTCTGACCTGATCATTTGGAAATATCTACTCACTGGCCCTTTTGCAAAGGGACACGGCCCTGGGCCCGTTCGTCCCCACCACGTGTCTGTTCCAATCATGTCCAGTTGACCAAACTAATTCAAACATGGCAATAATTTATTTCAGTTCAAGGAAATGCAAATTGGGTTAATATCCCTTTCTCTGAACCATCACATATTCAATGTAAACTAATTCATTTCCAGAGCAGTGAATTTTACTAGAAACAAATGATATTCTATTTGGCATGATTCAAACCAGAACAGTGTTTTTTTCATGCACAAATATTTATAAACCACCCACCCTGTCCCATTGCTTCCACCCATTTTTAAAATACCCATTATGGACAACAGCAGTATTGTGCCTGCATGCCATCTTTGTGTAATACAGTATTGTATTTATATAATGAGTCTGCTTAGGCCCCAGCCTTCAAATAACTACATGCATTATCATCCCCATTTTATAGATAAAGAAAGTAGGACACAGAGGTTGTCTGACATGCTTAGCGCCCTGCAACAGAGCTTTGATAGAGGCAGGAAAAGAAGACATATTTCACATATGTCTGAAAGGAAACTCAGAGTTCATCTAGCTCAGAGGTTCCCAAACTTCTTTGGCCTACCACACCCTTTATCAAAATATAAAGAAAATTACTCAGCCCTCCCTTAGAAATCGACTTTCTTTAACCCTTAAAATTTTTTTTGAAATTTGCATCATTTCAAAAAAATTATAAAATATTTTTCTTTAAATGATGAATCTTGAATTTAATAATTTATTGTAAGTTTGTGGGGGTTTTCCTGCATTGAAATTTTGATGACACAATATTGCATCATGTAACTGTATAGTATCATATTATAAACAAGTCATTATATGCACGTACTCTTGCCCGTGCATGCTGGACTTCCCAACAATGGGCAAAATGCTCACCTGACAACACTTGCTTGTTAAGACCTATAGGCAAACTTGACCACTGATCAGTTATAACTTGCATTTTGTGTGTTTATTTGGAAAATAATGTAATCACTATGACTTTAACTCTGTTACGTAACAGATGAGACATGTATAAGTGATTTTTGAAATTTTTCTTCTCTCCTCTCCTTATGCTCTACCGCCTCCTTATTTTTATTCAATGCCCCCTCATTTGTACCTAAGGCTACTACTGCCCCCCTGGATCATTCCAGCGCCTCACAAGGAGGCAGTATCACCCACTTTGGAAGCCTATGATCTAGTCCAAACCCCTTGCTTTACAAATAAAGAAACTGAGTCCCAAGGATTTTAAATGATTTGATCAATATCACACAGAGAGTAAGCATCACAGGTAGGATGTGACCCCAGGACTCCTGCTTCCAGAACCAGTGTTCTTTCTTCCAAACAACATTGCCATTTTCTGAAACCTAAGCCTGAGACAGAGCAACCAGGAAGCCTGGCTTGGTTTGAAAATTGTTTTAATTGTCTCTTCTGAGTAATGAGGAATAGATCACAAAATTGAGTCTAGAAAGTCCTTGAATGGTCATTTCAGCCAACCTACCTACACTTAAAGCAAATGGAATAGGTTTGTTGGATAGATGTAGAATTTCAAAGAAGAAAGAGATTGGCTTGGGCAGAGTAGTCAGAGAAGAATTCATGAAAGAATTGGGACTGTCTTGGAGAGACATGTTCTATATTCCATTATCTCCAGAAAAGAAATTCTTTAAAATTCATTTTTCATCTGGTATAATACCTAACATCCACAACATAAAAGAAGCAATATGGCACAGTGGAATGCCCAATGAGAATTGAGTTAAAAGATGAAGGTTCTGATCCTGGCTTTGCCACATAGTAGATGTATATCTTACACAGTTTTCTTTAAACCTTAAGAACCTCAGTTTCCTAATTTTTGCAGTATAGAAAATAATATCTGTCTTACCAACATCATGGGATTTGGGGGAGGTCAAATGATTGGTATATGCCAAATCCTGTCTGAATGACAGCTATTATTATCAGTGTTGCTATTGTTATCAATCCTCTGCGAGAAAGTCCCCATATTCTTAAGCTGAGGCTCTTCATTTGGTATTGTTTCATAAGTGACCTTTGTTCTTTCATAGTCAAGATGAAAAAGATTCAGCCCTGAATAACTCTATGGTAATAGCTTTAATATGGGAATAGGAAGAGCTTCCATTAAAAAAAAATAACACATAACATTTCACAAGCTTTATTTCATTTAATTCTCACAACAACCCTATTGAATGTACCACAAGGGATCGGTGTGGGTAGGAGCAATCAGTTTAGTAGCTGGAGTGAGTTGTATGGGTTGAAGTGGTCAAGAAAACCTACATAGAAGAAATGGGTTTTGAGATGGAAAGATGAGCACAAACTGAATTGATGGAGAGAAGGAAAGAAGGAAGGCCCCACTGGAGGAATAGTATGAGCAAAGATGCTGAAGCAGAAATGAGCATAGTGTGTGCAATTGACAGTGAGGAGAATAATCCACTGAGAGTAAAAGATTCATAATGGGGAAGAAGTGGAAGTAAGTCTGGAGAGTAGGTTAGAGTCACATTTTGGTAAGGCCCCAATTAGCTGTTTTGACACAAGAACAAGTATTAAAGGTTCACTCGATTCATGGAATTTGCGATATGAAAATAATTTTTAAAGTAATTAAGGCAAATTCAGTTAATTAGGAGTGACATAGGGTCATAGTGCTCTTATCCAATTAAATACAATGCTGGCATTTGTGATTCCTGTCTCTTCTTTTCTTCCCAAGCTCCTCACGGGGTGAAACCATCTTGACTCCTCATCTTGACTTTAAAGGTCACAGATGTCTTGATATCTTTGTTTCCCCACCAGAGGATGTTGTCCCAGGTCTCCCACAGACACACACTCAACTAATTTTAATTAATTTTAATATTGATTTTTATTTAACTTAATTTTAATATTTTCATATTATGAATTAGAAAGTTGATTTGAAAGCACTTGCTTATTGGATGTTAAGCTCAGGTGTTTCTAGTGCTAAAGGAATAAAAATGCCATCAAAATGTAAATGTAACACAATTTTAAATTGCAAAATGTTTTAGATGTTATTTAATAATTTTTCTCCTGTAACTTTCTGTACCCTAATGGTAGATGTCAGAGGGCTTTGAAAGCCAGGCAGCTGGGAGCTACTGAAGATTTCAGTGTAAAGCAGCAATCTGATAAAAAAAAATTATTTTTGTAAATTTGTCTCTTGCCTCCTCTAACCTCTTCTTTTAGAGTCCTTCATGCCACTCTGGCATCATCCCTAGACAATATTCCCCAGGGCTGTGAATGTCTAGAGTCCCACATTTCAATATCTTCCTAGGTCTGTCCATGTTCTAGACTGTTCCCTCTCTTCTCCCTTCAGAACCTAGATGCACCATATTCCATGTCCCATTTAATTAGAGACCAGAAAGGTGTCAGCTAACTTGTCTGATGTATGGGTAGATGACAAATTGGAAGTTGGGGCTATAACATATTCTACTTACATTTTAACTGAGGCATTTTTGATATATCATTTCTTCATAAAAACAAACGAGTGTCTAATAGCGATAGGCCAATGAGGGCCTATTTCAGGGCAGAGGCTTAGAGCCACTAAGTAAGACCAGTCTTTGGACTATCCTGCCAATAGTGCCACCATCAGATGGTGATAATAATAGCTGAAATTTATAGCACTTTTAAGATTTGTCAAGTGCCTTACAGATGTTTTCTCTTTCAGTCCTCACAACCACGTATTGAGGTAGACAGTACAAGTATTGTTGCCTCCTATTACAAATTAGCAAATTGTGACTCAGAAAGGTTCAGGGGTTTGCTCAAGGTCACACAGCCAGCAAGTGCTAGAGTCAGGACCCAGCTGAAGGTCTTCTGACTCCAAGCCTAGCATTCCTCCATGCTACCACAAAGGCTAATGGCCTGTGTTGTGTCCACAGAGGCCTCCATCATCACCCACAACTCCACTCTACTGCACTGTCTGTGTATGTCCCCTAGACTCGTGGGAGAGATCCTGCCAGACTGAGGCTAGGGCGGGTGTTGTGGTGGCAGAGTCCAAACGTTGGCATCAGCACTATCTGACTGCAGACCTCGTTATTAATAAATACGTCGCTCCGAGCATTTGCTCACGATTGTTTGATATTTCAGTTTTCAGTAATTTTCTCAGTTAATAATTTATTAAATGGATTATTTGTCATTTCAATTTATTAAAAATTGATAAAGGGCTCATTCCTTCTTCCCTAAGCTAGGACACAGGGAAAGATACATAGCCCAGAGTACAAATTAGAGGCTCCCTGTTCCCTACCCACCCTCCCCACCTCAACCACACACAGCCCATGAATAATCCTCTCAGGGACATCCTTCTTTAGTGTCTCTGGACACAAAGCCTTCCTTGCTCTTCCTCTCCAGGAAGAGGTGCCTGCATTCTGGGCTGGCCCTTAACCAAATTACGAACTCGTGGAAGCTTTTCTAAAGCTCCATACCTGTCTTCCCTTTATGTGCCTCTTTTCTCTCCCTCCCACCCAACTCCAATCTGGTATGAGGACCCTCATCCTACCTCTTCCCCACTGTAAGTCAATGAAAAAAATAATAAATATGATAAAGGAATTCAGTTGAGTGTTAAAGATTGAATGTGAAGGGGGAAGGGGGGCAAAGATAAGCTTGGAGAGAACTTTGCATCTCAAAAATGAATTTCTAATAGTGGAATTTCTGGTCTCTTGACAGGCTAGTGGGAAGGATTACTTTTGGGGAGGGAGGGGCATAATCTTCCTGGTGTCCTCTTTTACTGACAATTAAGGTTATCTAGAGTAATTTGGAGAGCTATTGACTTTCTGCTCAGGTTTAGGTCTTAGGGCAAGGACTAAGAGAAAGTAGGTTGCCTCTCCTTTGAATTCCTAGGGCATTTAGAGATCTTTTCTCTCCTACTTTCTCAAAGTTTCTCTCTCCCTCTCTCTCTCTCTCTCTCTCTCTCTCTCTCTCTCTCTCTCTCTCTCTCTCTCTCTCTCCCACACACACTTCCTCCCTCCCTCTCATCTCTGTCTTTCCTCCCAGCTCCCTCTCATTTTCTTCTCCTTGTCGCATCTCCCCCTTCTCTATCTCTACCACTCAACTCTCATGTCCTTTCCCACAAGCTTTGTTCAAAATAGCCATGGTGACCTAGCCAACACATTCCACTGTCTCTCTGTTTCACACACACACACACACACACACACACACACACACACACACACACACACATCTCTGTCAGAGTGTCTGTCCAGGACTACAAGCCCCTCAAGGGTAGGGTTCCTATCTGTGTATACTTCAGTTCTCCCAGGGTCACATACACCATCTCTCTGTTCAGAGGTGAATTCCAGGTTTTAAGCTAAGTCCCAGGGAGTTCTGTGTTCCAGCTCACAAAGTTTGAGTCTAAAGAACACAGGATCCCAGCTCAGTAAGAAAACTCAGTGGTTATCTAGTTTACCTCAGAAAAATCCCCCTCTACTACATACCCAACAAGCCATCATCCACCTTCTGCTTGAAGACCTCCCAGTGAGGTGGAGGCCACCCCTGCAGAGGCAGCTCACTCCACATTTAGACAGCTTTGTTAGAAAGCATAGACTGATAGCTAACCTAAATTGACTCTTTCCAGCTTGTACCCCAGGCTCTGATTTTTCCTTCTGGAGTCAAGTTACCCAGCATTGCAGGCAAACAGAGGGAGAAGATGCAAACCTCTGCTTCCCCAGACCAGTGGGTCAGCATAAGGCTGAAAAAATCCCTTGCCCATCTTCTGGCTAGGTCTGGGTAAGAAGGGAGGAAAAGCAGCTGCTGGCGGAGGGAGAGCCCGTCCATCTCAAAGTCACTTTAGCCGAAAGGGCTAGGTCGTAATTCTGTAATTTCTTTTTTCCTTCGAAGCCTCCTTGAGATCCCATGTATCATTGTTTTCCGGAGTGCTTTTCTTGAGACGAGTTTAATAGCCTTATAAAAGTCACATTGTGCACAAATTGGGAACTTTCTGAAGCTCCACAGCGGCTCTCATGCATATACACTCCCAAAGTTCCCAAAGCCGAACGTGGCAGGCAATTCAAGGCACAAAAACATCCTTGGGTAAATTACTTCCTATTAGTGTGTCACATATTTCTTAGCTATGACTATGGTTCCAGGAGGTGACAGCAGCCATTGACAATAAAACTTTGCACTCTTTTTATTTATATTTTTTCCTGCCTTTCTGTGTTTGTTTTTTCTTCCTTCCTCCCAATGTTACATAATGTGAGCCCAAATCATTCCTCGTTGTGTTCCCAGAGGAATAGGGCCCAGGAGATGGTCCTACCTCATCTTAGCAAGGTTGAGGCACAAGTCCAAATTATTATCCTTCATGAAGAAACAAAGAGTGATGGAAGGTAGGACCTGACACAGAGGGAATGGGGTTGGCAGCCTCCCACTTTAACCCCAAACTCTAGGCATTCAGATCAACAAGTCTGTATTGATTCTCACTTTGTGACCAGACCTGTGCTGGGTCACAACAGCTAACATTTATCTAGTTGGGTTTTTTCCTTTTGTTTTCTTTTAAAGAGATGTATTGAGTTATATATAAACTCATTCAATCCTCACAACAGTTTTGCAGTGCAGGTGCAGTTATTATCTCCATGTTACAGATAGAAAACTGAGAACTAGAGATTGTTTAAGTGACTTTCCCAGGTCACACAGCTAATACTTATTTAAGGCAGCATTCAAACTCAGATATTCCTGCCTCCCAGTCCAACCTTTTATCCACCCCACCACCTAAAGGTCTTATTAAAGAGACTTGGATCCTGCCATTGAGGACTTAGCACTGTACTTGAAGAAACAAGATTCGTGCATTTAAGTCAACTCAACAAACATTTAGGATTGTCAGATCCCATAGTTAGAGCTGGAAGAGGACTTGGTTGTCATCTGGTCCTGACCCTTAATTTTACAAATGAGGAAAACTTTCATTCAGAGAAATGAAACGAGTAGCCCATGATCACAGAGAAAGCAAAGACAGGCCTTTTACCTCCAGATCCAAAGATATCAATGAGCCAACTGTCTGCCCTGTGTGCAAAGCACTATTCTAGGTACTGAAAATATCAAGTAGAACATGGCACAGGTTCTGCCTTTGAGAAGCTCTTACTCTCACTCTCTCATACACAGATAATATAATAAAAAGTAGACTGTGATTGTGACAAAACATCAATGAATCAAAACTATCTGCTGTGGGAAAATTTGAGGAGGGAAAGAATATTGTCAGCTGGGGAGATCAAGAAAGTCTTCATGGAGGATGTTATACCTCAGCAAAAGTAAAATAGTTATAATACTGCAGAAAAAGTCCACAATTGTTTCAGTGTGGGCTCTTCCCTCAATGATACAAATCCCAATTCTCCCTCATTATTCTACTTGGTCTTTATGAGGTTCTGTTGCCAAAATTAAAAAATAAAAATAAATCACCAAAGTAGCAGGCTTTTAACGATGAGATAGTTTGTGGAAAATATAGAAATGAGGAATTCAGACTTACATGCCATAGTAGATTAGAAAAGAGGATGCTGTAGTAATAAGGGGGAGTCAGAGAAGGCTTCACAAAAGGTCAGGAGATAAGCTGGGGCTAGAATTTGAAGAAATAAAGAGCACAGAGAAAAAGGCCATTGTCAATGAGTGGTAGAAATCCTTCCATCTTCATAAGAACTTTTCCCTGACTCCATTTATAAAGCAGAATGTCATTATTGCTTTTAATTTTGTTCTCAAAGGGTGGAGTCAGATGTAGAATAGGCAAATAGTCGGTTTGGTAGCAAGACCTCTAGCAAGGAGCTGGGACTCTTGGCAGGACTTTATCTCTGACATTAAATGACCTGAAACAGGTCCCACATTTAAGGTAGGCCCCACATACCCATCATCTAGATGGAAAAACCTTAGAAGTCATCTACTATTGTTAGAAACTAAAAACCCATTGTTAAAAATCCTCACTTGATCAATCCAGACCCACAAGCTATATTGTCTCATAACTCCTCTTGAATTTGTGGCTAAATTCCTTGAGAAGACCATCTACAATGGATGTCACCATTTCCTCCCCTCTTACTCTCTTAGTCTGACTTCTAACCTCCTCATTCACATGACACTGACCTCTCTAGTGTTACTAGTGAGGCCTTAATTGTCAAATCTAACAGCCTCTTCTCAGTCCTCATCCTTCTCAACTTCTCTGCAGCCTTTGACATGACTGATCACCCTCCTTTCTTGTCACATGATCTTTTCTCTAGATTTTTGGGAAGCTATTCTATCATGATTTCCCTCCTACATACCTGACTTATTTTTCTCAGTCTCCTTTGCTGGATTTTCATCCAAGTTACATCTGTTAACTGGGAGTGACTCTCAGAGTTCTGACCCAAGCCTTCTTCTTTTCTCCCTCTACCAGGGACTGGGAATCTGAGGCCTAGAGGTCTCAGATTACCCACCCATGCATACTATTTTACTTAGTGATCTCATCAGCTCCCATGGATTCAATTATCATTTCTATGTTGGTGATTCTTAAATCTACTTATCCCACCAAAACCTCTTTTCTGACCTCTGGGCACTCATCTCCTGCTGCCTATTGCACACTGGAAAATGATGTCTTATATAGACACCTTAAACTTAATGTACCTAACACAAACTTTGGGATTAGAAGTGACCCCTTGGCAACCCTCTCTTCTTCCCAATTTCCCTATTACTCTCAATGTCACCACCATCATCCCAGTCACTCATGCTCGCAACCTAAACATTTTTATCAATTCTTCACTCTCCCATAGCCAATCAATTGACAAGTCTTGTTGACTCTACCTTCGTAACATCTCTTGTGTCTATTCCCTTTTCTCCTCAGACACAGGCCTTCGTGGTTCTAGCACAGGCCTTCATCACCTCAAACCTACACTATCGCAATAGTCTGATGGCTGGTCTCTCTCTTTTTTTTCTTTTTTGGAGGGGGGGAAAGCAGGGCAATTGGGGTTAAGTGACTTGCCCAAAGTCACACGGCTAGTTTTTTGTGTTAAGTGTCTGAGGTTGGATTTGAACTCAGGTCCTCCTGACTCCAGGGCCAGTGCTCTATTCACTGCACCACCTAGCTGCCCCATGGCTGGTCTCGCTGCCTCAAGTTTCTTCACATTCTAATCCAAACTACAGTCAGCTGTCAAATTGATCTTCCTAGAAGTCATTTTGACTATTATAAATGCCCAAATTAACTACAAAGGACTATAAATAGACATATGTATACAATTATTTTACATATAAGTATACATACATATTTGCATCTAATGATAGCCATCTCTAGGGGGGAGGGGAAAAAGAAATTTACAT
The DNA here is from genome assembly GCA_028646515.1 of Pseudochirops corinnae. Classification (NCBI taxonomy): domain Eukaryota; kingdom Metazoa; phylum Chordata; class Mammalia; order Diprotodontia; family Pseudocheiridae; genus Pseudochirops; species Pseudochirops corinnae. The sequence continues at coordinate 47,732,556 of CM053587.1, read as the reverse complement.
GATAACTTTATCATATATTTAAAAGGAATAGCAAATTGTATATAATAGATTTGCAGTTTCATGTGCAATCTTTTTTCATTATACTATGTTATGGGAATGCTTGTTTTATTCCATAAATTAGAAATAAAACAAATAAAACATTTTAAAAAGAAATAATAAAAAAGCATGGATCTGGTCATGTCACATACACACATACTCCCACCCATTCAATAAATTTGAGTGGCTCCCTGTCCCTTCTAGGATCAAATGTAAAATTATCTGTATGGTATCCAACGTTCCTCATGACCTTGCCCCTTTCTACATTTACAGTTTTCTTATACTTTACTTCCTACTGTATATTTTGCCATAAGTAACAATGGCCTCCTTGCTGTTTTTCACTCCCTATCCTGACTGCAGATATTTTTTCTGACTGTCCCCTTGAATTCTCTCTCTCCTGGCTCCACTGACTTCCTTCAAGTTCAAGGTGAAAGCTCAGCTTTCAACAAGAAGCAATTCTCATTCCCTTTAATGGTGGTGCCTTTCCTCTGTCAATTCTGTCCCAGGTATCCTGTATCTCTCTTTTTTGTTCATAGTTGTTTTCATATTGTCTTCCCCATTAGACTGTGAGTTCCTTAGGAGTAGGTATCATCTTTTGCATTTTTTTTAATATCCCCAGTGATTAGCTCAGTGCCTGGCACATGGATTCTTTTTTTTTTAATTTATGGAATAAAACAAGCATTTGCATAATATAGTACAATAAAAAGATGATTGTACATGAAACTGCAAATCTTCTATGCACAGCTTGCTATTCCTTTCAAATAAAAAAATTATCATGTACATTTCTTTTTTTTTTCTTCTCTTCCCCCATCCCACCCTAGAGATGGCTACCATTAGACACAAATACAATTTTTTTATACATACTTCTGTCTATCAGTTCTTTCTCTGGGTGTAGATAACATCTTTGTCCATATGTCATTTGTAGTTAATTTGGGTATTTATAATAGACAAAATAACTTCACTCAAAGTTGTTCTTAAAACAATATTGCTGCTACTATATACAGTGTTCTCTTGGTTCTGCTCATCTCACTCGTCTTTATTTCATGCAAGTCTTTCCATGTTTTCTAAAATTGCTGAGCTCATCATTGCTTATAACACATAAATTCTTAATAAATAGATTATTAAAGAGATTCTTAATAAATTCTTGTTGATTGACTTACTCACTTGACTAATGGACTGCAGTTATTGAGGAATTGATTATAAACCAAGGCAGACTTTGAATTCTTGGTAGGATTTTCATAGGCAAAAACTTTTCGGTTTGTGTGTATGGGAGTTGGTGGTTCTGCTCAGGGTATGTGAGAAAAAAGTTAAGGATGTGGAAATGCCAAAGATGACTAGAAAGTTCAGTGAGGTGACAGGCCTGGTTGTGAAGGAGGAGTCCTATCTCACTGTGCACAGTGGTATGGTAGATATTCTTAAACAATTAGATCATCAGAAACATCCCCAACAGCTTCTCAGGACACTCATCTCCTTTCAGCTCCTTGTAGGAGCCCCAAAGGAAGTGGGTTTTGGAGGGAAGAAGAGAGTTACCTCCCAGATTCTATTCATACAGGGAATGCCCTATGTTCCCATATTTCCTTAGGAATCTGCTCTTTGGATATCTCCAAATCTTTCCTGTTTCTGTTTCTAATCCCACAGTGTGCTTTTCCTTAAAGGAAATTAGTATAGTATAATTAATTGTTCATAAGATAAGAAAGGAAAATGTCCTGAAACTCCACCTCCCCCCTCTCTAGTAGACTCTGAAATTCGCTTAACCATGTAAGAAGTTTGGAAAATAAGACCGCAACTCATACTTTCCTTAACCCTCTTTTTATGATCATAGAATCCAACTGGTCTCTCCTCCATTTCTGTCTTTCCATACCACAAAGGCTCAATTCGTTCATTCCTTAGACTAGTTGACATCAAAACCATCTTCAGACCCCAGAATCCCAGAGTTACAAAGAAACTGAGCAGTTATCTAGTCCATCAAGACAGGAGTCACCTCTATGACATCTCTGACACTGAAGGAATTGGGGATGGGAGGAGGGTTAGAGTAGACGTGGGAATATAAAGTTTCTCTAACTCCTTGTTGTACGGATAGGTGGTGCAGTTGATAGAATACTAGACCTCAAGACAAAAAGATTCATTTTTCTGAGTTCAAATCCAGCCTCAGTCACTTACTAGCTGTGTAACTGAGTAAGTCACTTAACCCTGTTTGCCTCAGTTTCCTCATCTGTGAAATAAGCTGGAGAAAGAAATGGTAAATCACTCCAATATCTTTGCCAGGAAACTCCCAAATGGGGTCACAAAGAACCAGACAAGACTGAAAGACAACTGAACAATAATCTCTTGCTGCCTAGGGCATTCAGCTGCAGTCCCTCTCCTTCAGAATTGAAGAAAAAAGTTGAAAAGCAACTGCTTGCAAGTCCTACTACAAGGTTGAAGCATGAATCTAAAAGGTCCCATCATCATGAGCTTATTAATAAAATCACAAGAAAGGCCTGAAGACTTTTAACCTCCCTTCTAGAAACTTAAAATTTGGTAGGGGAAATGGGATGCATACACACCTGCTAAAGCAATAGAAATGAGAGCTATAAAATGAACGGGTGCATTACAGGGAACACATGGATCAGAAGTTATGGTGGCAGGTTAAAAAACAATAATAATATCTCACATTTATATGGAATTTTACCATCTACAGAAAGCTCTCCTAGCAAAAACCCTGTGAGGTGGGTGCTACAAGTACTCATTTCATTTTACAGAGGAGGACCCTCAAACTTGGAGAGGTGGTGTAACAAGGTCACAGATGGTGAGGTTGAGAGTCAGAACTCAAAACTCAGGCTTCCAACTCCAGGTCTTGTGCTTTCTTTCTCTTCCACCATTTGTAACTTCCTCCATGGTAGTAAGAGAGAAAATGGCAGTTAAATGGCCTTGAGTGGTGAAGGACAGTGAGGAGTTAGTTACATGGTGAGCAGGAGGGAAGAACTTAGAGGTTGAAGAATAAAGACCAAGAATTAAGGGTTCAGGAGAGGAGGGTTAAGGGACTTTGCCTTCATCAGACCAAATGGCCTGTTGGTTTGAGTCAACTTCCATCTGTCAATTCATTGTTCAGGATCAACCTCAACCCTGACCCAGCTGTTAGGATGCTAAAATAGCTGTTCAATTTAGTCAGACTGAAAAACATTAGTCAGATAAGTTCTTTGGTGTCATATAGACCAAGCAAATGATTAAGTGACCTACTTGTTGATTCTCCCATGCCAGGGCTTAGGTCAGAATAGCCATACCCTAGAGCTTCAGGTTTTATTGACCCTGCCTTGATTCCCTAACACCTATCATTCAACTTTACATCTTTTTTTCCTCTTCTACAAGAGACTTAATTTTTCTTTTCTCTGCACCATTATTTATTTAAGCTCCCTAACTGTATTATTTATTTTAACACCATATCTGTATTATTTATTTTATTGTAGCTCCATAACTGTATTATTTAAGTCTATAAAAAAAGCTTTTTTCCCCTTGAACTCTCTGAGCAAAATAAAATTGTATTGTACTGAAACATTCTTTGAAATGCCCTTCTTTTCTACTTCTTGATAATAATAATAATACTTTGCATTTATATAGCACCTTTCATCCTGGGATTATTTAAGTCTGCAAAGCAGTCTGTCTGAATTTTCTATGCAAAATAAAGTTGTATGGCAATATTCTTTGAAATGCCCTTTATTTGCCACCACTTGATAGTACAGAAATGCTTTGCTTTCATGGGCTGCCTCACACCTAGAAATTCCCAAGTGAGTTTTCTCATTAACTCTCACCATACTCTGCAGAGAATGTCTGGGCAAAGTTTATTCCATTTGCAAAGTGGTGAAACTGAGACACTAAAAAGAGTATGTTAGACATAAAATGTCAGGAAACTATCTGATGGGTTTCTCTGTGTCCATAGAAACAACTTCTAAAATCATCTCTCTTCCAAAAAGTCTTCTAGGATTAATTAGAGAACTGATGCCCCATTCCAACATGCATACACCTCAAATTAAGGGTCTATATCTATCCATACTGAATTCAGTCAGTGGAGTAAAAATCCACTCCCCTGCCTTAACATACCTTCAACCTAGACCTACCTAGACTCTCTATTTCTGTCTTAGCAAAATGTGTCCAGCCATGAGTATTGCCAGTCTGAATGTCCATCTTAGTCAGAGGGCACACACACACACACACACACACACACACACACACATACCTCTGCCTATAAGTCTTAGGCATCTTTTACAGTGTAGTTCAGGTACTATTTGCTGCAGAAAACCTACCCCAATAACTCTAACCCACAATTTGTAGAGCCCCTGTGGTACAAACCGGTAGCACTATTCCATTGGGCACAGGGTTATATGTGGTCTTCTATTATGTATTTTTATATGTTCATATTATGCCATCAACAAGACTACAAGCAAGTTTAATGATTCTTACAGGGGTAAGAGAGGAGAAGAAGTCATTCTGTACCAATTTATTTAACAAACTTTTTTTGAGAGAGAGACAGAGTCAGAGAAAGACAGAGACAGAGAGAGACAGAGATAGAGAGGTTAAGAGGCACCATTATCATGGAGAGAATATTGAACTTGGTATCAAAAGATCTGGATATGAATCCTGGCTCTGCTGTTTGTTACCCATCAGAAACCAGACAAGTCATATAACTTCTCTGAGATATATTTTCCTCAACTGCTAAAAGAATGTCATGTGCAAGAATATTACAAGAAGTCTTCCAGCTTTATGTCCAATGATCTTATGTTCAAAAGGGCACAGGAAAGTGTGCCTTCTCTTCTAACCCTTGGATCACCAAGCACAGTGCTGTCTACACAGTAAATGCTCAGCAAATGTTATTGAGTAAGAAGAACAGGTGGATGCCCATGATTCCACAACATACTCAACAAAATGAATTTTTTTCAAATGGACAAATACAATAAAACACCAGGCAATTAAATTTCCAGACATTCTTCTAATTCTATCTTCTGTTAATGTAGCACCAAGGACATTGAGAAAGGAGTGGTTCATCTCCCATCCTGTAAATTGTAGGGCCATGGTAGAATCACACTGGTCAGTTCCTAACACCACTAATCTTACTCTTCCCACTAAAATAGAGTTAATAAATTATATGAACTGCCAAGTCCTTTCCTGACCTTCTTACTTTTTCCTCTTAGAGCAACAATTGAGGGACAGACAATATTTTTTTGACAGAAGCTACTGGAACAAGAAAGAGTTTGTGAAGTCACCAGCCTTGAGAGGAGAGAAAGAAAGGAAGAGGCAAAAAGATACTGAAAGGTAAACTTCTACATAAGACCTTCTCACAGAAAATAGCTGAAAGCATCTGTTATTTACAGAAGAGAGAAGGGCATTGACAGGAGGGATCTGAGTAAGTAGCTTGCTTCACATATTAAGAGAAAAACTGAAAAAGCATAACAGAGAAAAGCAGAAAACTCTGATAGAAATGAGGCCTTCCTTGGGAGCACCCCCAGTGAGAGAGTCCTTAGAGCAGGGAACAGGTACAGCAAATAAAGGCTATGTCCTCCTTGTTGGCCTAAGAGCTAGCAGAAAAGTCAACAGAAAACCAGAGTCCAATTTTAGTAAGAATGGTCAGAGACAGGACTAGTGTAAGGACTTAGAGAGATTGTGTTTTGCTTGTGTTTTTGTAAATATTAACTAACAGCTACAAATGAATAGAGGGTTAAGAGGTCCTCCCTAGAAAAGGAAGGGCAAAGGGGCAGAGGAAACATATCTCTCCTTCCCATGTTATCAGGAGAAATACTCTCCTAGATATAATTGGGAGTGCTCCAAAGTTAAAAAAAAGAAAATAATCTGAAGAGGAACAGAGGAATTCTTGTCTCAGGATGTTGGAAGACAGGAAAAACTGGGATATAGAAAAGGAGAAGACGCACTGGATTTTTGGAGCTATGCAATAGTTACACAATTCTTTCCAAAGAGAGAGAGAGAGAGTTAGACACTCAGAATGGGACATCAATATTCTATCAACAAGCCAAAAGAATAGACTGGACCAAATATAATAGAATTTAATAGAGATAAACGTAAAGTCCTACATTGGGGTTCAAAAACTAACTCTACAAATGCTGGTAGGGGAGCATGTGACTAGACAATAGTTCATGGAGGGAGAGGAAATCTGGGGGTTTGGTATATTACAGGTTCAATAATGATGAACAATATTACAGCCAATGAAATCTTAGGTTGTATTAATAGTAACTAACACTTATGGAGTGCTTTAAAGTTTAAAAAGTTGTTTTGTAGACCTTATTTCATCTGATGCTTACAAGTGCTTAACAAGTTATTCTTAGGTACTGGGCCAGATCCTGACCAAATCACTTAACCTCTCTCCTACTTCTTCTCCTATCTGTCCCACCACTCCTTCTCAGATGACTTTGCTTAATCTTCAGCATGGGAAAGATATAC
>CM053587.1:47703594-47721094 GCA_028646515.1 Pseudochirops corinnae | reverse complement strand
CTCATCCTGATGAGTAACAATCTCTCCCCTCAGACTCTCCTTCTCTAGTACCATAAGGACTTCCTAACTCCAGGACCTACTTTCTATCCACTGCCCCACCTCACTGCCCCAGAGAAAAGGGAGAAACACCATCATTTGCTGAGAGCTGCAGTTTGCTACAAACAGAGCTGGACAGAACTGTGGAGGGGAGACCTACAAGGAATGCTCATGAGAAGCTCAGGAGAAGACTCATACTGAAGACTCACACTGGAGTCAGTATTTGGTGAAAACCCAAGGTATCATTGCAAGTGATAGGCTACTCGGGAGGATTGTTCATAGATGATTTTGTTGTGTACTGAATATATATATGTACGTATATGAATATATATTGAGTATATACAACATATAATGAAACCTAGCCTTTTTTCTTTGACCTGTTTATTCTTTGAACCATGGAAATCATGTTCTTCTAAGTAGAGTTAAGGACAATCAGGTGGCAGGAAGACCCACCACCATCATCAGGGATTCTCTCCTCTCTTCTCCTATTACCTTCATCCTTTGCTCTCTCCCTCAGCTGAGCCACTCAGAACTCATCCAAGCTGCTTTGTGGATCATTTCTTAGATGATCTGAAAGTTTCCTTTTCTATTCATTCTGGTGAGATGGAAGACCATCAAGCTTTTCCTGCTTCTATAACCTGCATACCCCAGAACTGTTATTTAACCTTCTATCTGATCCTTAGCCTAAGGATCCACGGGTCTTGTCCTTTGTCCTTCTGTTATACCCATAGGAGTTTCAGGCCTTTCCATCTACCCTCCATCTGACCTTTCTTTTATGTGCTGTCCCCTCAAAATAGAGTATGAGTTCCTTGAAAACAGGAATTGCCTCATTTTTTCAACTAATATTGTCAACACTTAGTACACTGTTTGGTACATAATAAGCACTTCATTAATGCTTTTCCAATTCATTCATTCATTCATTCATTCATTCAGATAGTAAAAATCTCAAATTGTTTGGGTAGGAAAAGTGAGCCAGAGGAGTGAGATATCCCATGTCCTTTGTGTTAAATGAGAGCTTCAGATGAAAGCATTACATATAAACCCTGTATTCTCCCCAGCACTTTAAATTTGTGAAACAAAGTAAGTCTTTATAAATTATTGTTTAATTTAAATTAATGCACAGACATATGCATATGAACATAGATACACACAGAGAGACACCCATGTATATACTATAAGGATATACACACACACATCACTTTGAAACTCCATGTTTTATGCTGAATACACACTGCCAGCATCCATTTCAATTTCACATGCCTTTATCTCTAACAATCCTGCCTGACAGATCCTTGAGGAGAATTCTGCGTCTGCTGCAGCTGTTCCTTTGCTTCAAAGGGTTAAGTGATTAAAGATAACCCAGTCTGCCAGAAAACTGGAATGTTCACTGCAGGTCCATCTCTGTGGTCTGATTTCTCAAAGATGATACAGTTCACTTCACAGGAGAGAGATCATGAGATTGAAATCTAAGACTGAGAAGAGAAAAAATGTCATTCCTGGAACTGTGTGAGACTATTCCAGAGGACACTGCTAGATATGGGGTGTTCAATAGGAAGACTGAGTTTTCTAATAGGGCCAGATGGAACAATTAACATGAGTTAAATTAATATTATATGAGAGCAGACAGGGACCATGAGAACCATCGTGGTGTCCACAAAGAGTTAGGAAACATGAGTTCAAATTCCTGCTCTGTCACTAACTCACTTTCTGGGCTTTTTTTTTTTTTTTAGGCAGTTGAGATTTAGTACTTTCCCAGGGTCACATAGCTACTAAGCATCTAGGAGTCTGGATTTGAACTCAGGTCCTCCTGACTCCAGGACTTGTTCTTTATCCACTTTACCTCCTAGCTGCCCCTATTGTATGATCTTAAGCAAGTAAATTTACCTCTCTAGTACTCAGTTTCCTTGTCTGTAAATGACGTGTTACACTTAATAATAATCCCTGAGATCCACTGCAATTCGGCTATTCTGGTATTAGAAATAGAAGAATTACGAAGAATAGAAAAGAGGGAGTGAAAATAGTCCAGCAAAACTAACCAAAACATTAACAAATATTCCACACTCATCCTGATGTCTGCAAAGAAGAGAGGCTGGTACATTTTCTCATCACTTGTGTATGGCCAAACCTCATCAATATAATTACAAGGTATTCAGTTTCTATTGTTCTTTCAATTTTTATGATTACAATCATCATATATATATTGTTTTCCTGGTTCTGTTTACTTCACTCTGCATCAATTCATATAAGTCCTCCCATGCTTCTCTAAATTCTTCATACTCATCATTTCTTATAAACTAGTAATATTCTATAATATTCTGGAGTTGGGAAGATCTGGGTTCAAATCTCACCTCAGACAGCTATGTGACCCTAATAAGTGTTTAAAACGGGATTTGAACTCAGATTTTTTTTTTATTACAGGTCAAACACTGTTCTAGGTCTTCTGGACCAGTGCCTTACTTTCAGATAAATAAGTATGCAAGATAAATGGATGAAAGCAAAAGAAAAAAATGACAAATTTCAGAAAAATTTGAAGAACTTTCTAATCTTTCCTCCCTTGATGTTTGGGAAAATATTTTGGTTTTATTTTTTACAAGAGTATACACTCTCCATACATAGTAAACATAATAATTTTATGAGAAAACCAAATGATAGTGCATTTTTATGTTCTTAAACTAACAGGAAGCTTAAAATCTATAAAGGGCCCCATGGAAGCTAAGTAATTCAAGTATCGGTTATATTTTAATTATTCCCCAAATTCTCTATGAACTTTTTTCCATCTCCTCTTCCAAATCAAAACTATTCTTCCACATGATTTCAAAATATCCTGAAATTTTACATCTCTAATACAATCCTTTGAGTAAAGTTGGCTATTTCAATTGTGAGGACATGAAGGGACAAAGGATTCACTTATTTTTCCCAATACTGTTTATTACTCTCAAAATCAAGTTTTCTTCTCAACTCAAGAGCTGAATGTATTTTTATAAACCATTTACTGTGACCAGTAATGATTACTTAATTCCACAAAAATTTATTGAGCAACTTCCCTTCTCACTTTCTTGCCATAATTGATATGCTGGCACCACATTCTATGTTGTCAACACGTTTGTCCTCAGACCCCTCATAGAACTTGGGATAATAATTCTCAAGAAGAGAATCAAAAGGCACAATGGACTTAGAGAAAAACAGATATATCAAGAGTAAGCATGAGTAATATGAACCAAGTGCCCCTGACAATAGTGTGTGAAAGAGTTGCAAGGGAAAGGAGGAAGAGGAGGAGGAGGAGAAGGAGGAGGAAGAAGAAGTGGAGGAAGAGGAGGAGGAGGAGGAGGAAGATAGGAGGGGGAGAAGGAGGAGGAGGAGGAGAAAACATGCTGCCCAGTGAATTCAGGAGAGTTTGGGTTTCCAATGTCAAAGAAGTAGGAATGCTTCTTTTATATACTATGACTATGTGGAGAATGATCATATTATCTCCTATAAAAATCACCATCTTAGAGAAAGCAGAGAAGTTGATCATCGACATCAGCTACCAAAATGCCAAACTATGAAGCAAAGAAAGTGTGTTAAACTACTACTTTATACATTTTTATTTGAGTTAAATAAGATCTCAGATTAATATCTAGAAATATATGTTTTCAACTTCATTGACCTCTACATGTGCCCTCTGTCAGCAAACAAGCAGGTTTGGGGGGCAATTTCCAAAAGGAATGAGATTAATTCAGGATGAAAGGCTGAAGTACCTGGCACATGTTGTTCAGTCATTCAGTCATGTCTGACTCTTCATGACCCAATGGACAATGTCATGCCAATATTGTCCATGGAGTTTTCTTGCCAAAGATACTGGAATGATTTTCCGTTTCCTTCTCCAATGTATTAAGACAAACAGAGGTTAAGTGCTTTGCCCAGGATCAAGAGCTAGTAAGTGTCTAAAGTCACATTTGAACTCAGATCTTCCTGACTCCAGGTTCAGTGCTCTATCTGTCACACAACACTGACAGCTTCCAATCTAACAATTTAGAGTCATTCTGTGTAGAAATACTCAAAGGAATTCTTTTGGGTCATAAATATCACTTCTACGTTGTGCCTTTGAATTAAGTCAGTAATTCAATGTGATTATGGAATAATGTACCTCCATATTTGGTACTATTCACCTAGATTACTGTAATTTCTTTCTAAATGGTCTCCCTGAATCCATTTATATCAACTGTTCCTAATATATAGGTCTGACCAAATCTCTACCCATTCAGAATCTTTCAGTGGCTCCTAATTATCCATTATACAAACATGGTGGGGCAGGGAACAAGGAAACACTGTGTTGTCATGGGACATTGGTTCCCATCCTCAGGTAGAGACCCTAGGAGGTTCATCAACTTTTCTGTCTTTTCTAGATCTCAATGGAAAAAAATTTTTGAAAAAAAATGAAAGAGAAGTTGATCACATCTCAGTGTGGTGACTGAGTGAACCACAATGACTCCATCTTATGACCCAATTTTGTATCTAACTCAGTCCCCTTTCTACTTAATTTTGGGTCCTGTCCAATTTTTGTCTGGTGAGAAAACTTTACTCAATTGTAGGAACTGTGACAAAGCTTTATTGCATAGTTTTAACCTAGCCCTGCATGGCTAGAAAGCCAAACCACTTCTACCTGCCGATTAGAAACCCTTTGAAGGACCTAAATTATGCTGACCAGAAACAGATTCAAAGAAACAGATTCAAATATTGATGCAAGGAGTTTTCTCAAAATCATGAATTTCTGAAAACTGGTCCTGTACTGGTCAATAGGTTATTGTTTCCAGGTTCCTTTGATTGAATACAGACACTTGGGTGGAGTGGGACACATCTTTTTCTGACTTCAAGGAATTAGACCTGTTTGCTCCCAACTTAGAAAGTCCCTAATCTTTCCTCTAATTAGAAATCAAATTACCTAATTTTGTATCCTGGCTAATTGTTTTCTTTTAATTAATTGATCTTATTTGATTAATTATTTTAATGCATAAAATTCTGTCTCTTCCTGTCTTGAGGGTCAAATGCAAAAGCTGAGGAGGCCTGTTCCCAATTTCTTATGAAATTGACATACATTGCTTAATAAATCCATATGCTTAAAAGCCCAAAACTGTTTCTTCATTCATTTCATCTTTCTCCTGCCATATCATCAGGGTGTATTGAAGAGCACAAACAGAGCAGTTGAGAACTCTGCTGGTCAAGAGCCCTTCCCTTTGTTCTATCCATCCCTTTGCCCGTACTTTCCTCTTATTTCCTCCAACTCCTTTTCAATAGCAAACTGAATGGATCCCAGGCTCAATTTGGAAGAAGGTGGTGATGGCTAATAAGTCTGAACAGCCCCCTGATAGGTCCACACTGCTATCTCCATTGAGCGACACTGTCCCATGTCGCCAATTCCTTATTTTCAAGTTACCCTGAGAGTAAAATGCCAGGATCCATGAAAGGTAAGGATGCAGGGCACATCTGCAATTTAGGGGTAAGAATGCAATGAAACTTCTAGGTTCATTGCTGAATTTCTAGGCACATTGTGAGCTAGCACTTGGGATTTTTCATTCCTATTATTATGACATTAGATCAGGGGTTCTTAAACTATTTTTGTATCACAGACCACTTGGCAATCTGGTGAGGCCTATGTACCCCTTCTTAGAATAAGAATTTTTTAAATGCATAACATTTTCAAATGGTATTATGAAGGGAGTCAATTATATCAAAATAATCACTGAAATGTCAAAAAAAAGTTCACAGACCTGAAGTTAAGAATCCTAGACTGTTAGCTCCCTGATGTCCAGGAACATGGAGATTTCTGTCCTCAAGTTCCCTCAAAGTTCCTGGCACTAAGCTGAGGGTATCATAGGTGCTTAGTAAAGGTATGTGGATTGATCAGTGTGTTTTAACCTGATATTTCCCCTTATTTTGAGGTGAGCAGACAGGTGCAGGTTGTCATTACTTACACCTGGACACAGAACTCAATGGGATCCATTCTCCCCTTTCTGTCAATGGTCAAGCATTCTTTGACTATACTCAAGTCTTCCACAGCCATACTATGAAGGATATCCTAACCTAAGGGAGCTCAGTCAGTCCACAGGCAGTTACTGTTTACTGTGTGTGCTGAGTATTAGAAACACAAACACAAGCAAAAAGAAAAATAGTCCCTGCCCTCTAATAGCTTAGGGGAGTGGAAGGTGATAGATAAAAGGGAGGTGACAAGAGGTAGGAGTGGGGGAGGGCATGAGACCAGAGTTCCAGAGAGCTGGAAGCAGAACTGAGAGAGGAATGCCCTGTGTCCTTCCTGAAAATGTAGATTCAAGGAGGAATTCTCCAAGGGAAGAAGGGGGCGACAGGTGCAAGGGGATACTCCAAGGTAAGAAGACCACATGGCACTTTAAAGATGAGAAGGCAGTTAAGGAATTGATGGTAAAATCTAATCAGACAGAAGTGATGTCAGGAGAGGGAAAACTCAGAATTGCAACACTGGATTCATTTGGGTGTTAGAAGATAATTTCTGCCTTACAGATCCTTATAGTCTATAGGGGGGAACGGAAAAATTCCTATGAAATAACTGAATAACTCTGATAGCACCCAGGGACTTTTTTACACCTAGACATCAAGAAACCTTGACCAGGTCTGAGGTACTCCATGAATCAGAATCCCCTCAGAACCACAGCTTATAGGCCTCTATTGACACATTCACCTTTATAAGACCATAAGCTTCATTAGTTTCCATCAAATGGCTTTTAACCAAACAGGGTATCAAATCTACTGAAAGGTCTGATTTTTCCTACTTTTAAACACTGTCTACAATTTAAGGTCAACTATCGTGGACATATGTATTCTTCCACAAATTTTTTGCCCCACCAGTGGGGGAGGGCACATATATATATATATATGTGGCAGGTGTATGTAAGGTGGATTTTAGTGTAAGTAAGGTGGATTTTACTGTGTGTAAAGTGAATTTTTGTTATTATTTCTTAGAATTCAGTTTACCAAAATCCATAGCCATAACAATCTCTTGTTCCCAGGTATTAGATATGAGTTCTCACAGTTATGGATCAAAACATCTCCACCACATTTGCGCAACATTATATAATGATAGATAATATAAACATCCACTGAGACTGCACAGTGAGATACACGGATTGAGTGATGTAAGTTTGTGAGGCTATTGCTGGCAATGTTCCTTCTTTGTCTGTTGCCCCTATAAAGCAAGTGGACATTGATCAGTGAACAGGGAACCTTAGGGTTGAATGCACAAATGCCATGTGCCTTGATTGGCCCCCCATTCCCCCCCTTAGGGGGAACCTCAGGGTTGAATGCACAAGTTGGAATGCTGTGTGTGCCTCAGTTGGCCCCCATTGATGCTTGAGGGAATTTAGGGAGATGCACAACTTGTGCCTGTCTCAATTGACCCCATGGAGATGTAGGGGTAGTTGCCCGTCCCCTGCTTGCTGGCCCCTGGGAGAAGGGTGATTAGGAAGTGCTGTAGGAGTTATACTCCCCTTATCAGCAACCTCTTGTGGGAAAACTAGACTAGAATAAAATGAGATTATTAACCCCTTCTAAACTGTCTTAGTGTCTTTCATGTCTGACCAGATCAAGAGTGAACCTGGGCTGGCAGCCCTCCTGTGTGCTGTGTTTATTTGTCTTACACCAGGGCATAGCAAAAACTTGTACCTGATACTAAAGACCAACTGATGTCCTTTATTGAAGCCTTTGCTGTACTCTCTGCTCCTCTCTGCCAAGTATTGACTTCAGTCTTCATTGAATGTTATATCACATTATTTTTGCTCTCCAATATTCTTGTGGTTATGGAGGAGCTTTCTGCTACAACAATTAGTGACTACTAAGCCTCTGGGTATATAGGGTGTTCAGAAGGACCAGCATCTCTGATGTGAGGGCTTGCTGAGCCCTTTTCAGGATTGTTTACTCATTTTTGGTGTCCATCTGATTCACCCATCTCTTACCTGTGGCTCCAAGGAGCTGTAGCATGCATAGTGAGCGCAACTTGGTAGAACCATCTCAGCAGATGGGCTAAACCAAGTTGAGGGTAACCAAAAGGCCTCAGACCATCATCTACCCCAGGCATGTGAATCCTTCCACCAACAGAATGTTGTTCCAATGGCCATGAAGGTGGCTAAAGCAGATGCTGTGGAGCACTTAGAGCTTGGTCTGACATCAGAGATGCCAAGGGCATCCACTACATCCCAGGCCATTGCTAGTCATCCTGACTTTTGTTCTGCCACTGGACTTCGATGACTGAATGAGTGAGGCTGACGACTTTGTGCAACTCTACCTCACTTAAATCCAGTTCACATGTGAGTCAAGACATCCCCTGTGAAGTCATCGGTCCTCTTTGAAAATGGAGTATGAACAATAACAAGAACCAAGCCTCAATCTGGGTAACGGATAGTTCAAGCTATTTTAATGACTTTCAAAAGGTCTTTAAACCACCGCATCCATCCAGGAACTAAACCAAAGCCATAAAAACCTTAATTATATGTATTCCTTGGACCGTCGTCTTCTAATGCTAACTCACAGGACCAAAGATCCATAATGAGAAGAGAATTTAGAGTCTATCTAGTCCAGTTCTCTCATTTTAAAGATGATGAAACTGAGGCCCATAAGAATTCTGTGTCTTTCCCAAGGTCTCATAGGTTAAAAGTGTCAGAGGAAGCATTTGAACCCAGGTCCTTATCCTTTGACTATAAAGTTCATCTTTCCACTGTCCCTGACCCTAATCTACCATGTACTTTAGTGTTAAAAAACAAAAAAATGCCTTTAATTCCTGTCAAATCCCTGATTGTTATTTTAATTCAACAAACCTGTAGGTGCTGAGGTGAGGAGACACCTCTCAGATCCCACCATACTCACTAACTGGCATGCAGATTAACCTCAGGGCAAAAAAGGGAAGGGTGAGACTAGTAGATTAGAAGAATCTGGCAGCTTCTGCCTTCGTTCCACCATCCTGCTTTTATTATGATTGCCTGCCAGCAACAAAATAGCTGGTCATTGTTTAACCTTCTGGCCAGCACAAAAAATGCTAGTCTCTCTCTAATTGTAATTCTAGGAATGCATGTGTGTGTGTGTGTGTGTTTTACAGTTTGCAGAGTGCTTTCTTTAAAATAATCTTAAAAATTAGCATTTATTATTTTGATAACTATCTTAATATAATTGATTTCCTTTGTAATCACATAAATTTTATTTTATGCATTTAAAAACATTACTCTGGGAAAGGTTCCAGGCCAAAAGGGTCCATGACACAAAAAAAAGGTTAAGAACTCTGAGGCTGGATGATCTCTCAGGTGATTCTAGCTCTAAATCAATGATCCTTTGAGCAGATTGATACAAGTCAAAGGTCACAAAGCTATTAAGTATCAGAGCCAGGACTCAAACCCAGTTTCCTGGCTCTGAAGGTCTTTGCACTAGAGTGGGTTGCCTCTCACTTTAATGGAAAGCACACCCACCCACAGAAATGAATGTAGCACAACAGAGGACACAGATGCTGAGGGGACACAGTGTAACAGACTGGCTGGAATAAGGCCCAATCAATCACAGAAGGCTTCCCGGAAGAAAGAGCTTGTCAACCTGGGTGTTGGTAAAAGAGAAGCATATGGATTGGTAGAGATGAAGTTACCCTGCATATTTCAGGTAAAATGAAACCCAAATGCTTTTATCTCTATATGCTCAATTATGTGGCGACATAGGCCTGCCTTTCTCCCACATTACCCAGTAAGATGGCTAAAAATGTTAGACATGCCACAGTCCATTTTTATTTTTCTCAGAAATAATAGTATGCTTCATGGGTATAGAGCTTTTCAAAGCATTTTTATATCGATTACCTCAAATGAAAAGAAAACAGACTCAGCAAAGTCAAGTGACTTGCCTAAGGGCATAAAGGGAGTTGGTGGATAAGCTAATATGAGAACCCAGGGTCACCACTTTCCAATCTTGTCAGTAGTTCAAATGCTGCAAATTGAGAGGAAGATCTTTAAACAAAAAGTCAAAGTGGGTGAATGATTTTTTAAAAAGTAGAAATAGGAAGAAAGAAAAAGAGAAAAGGAGGAGATAAACAGAAATAGATGGAGGGCAATAATGATGGAAAGAAGATAGAATGAATAAAAAGAAGGAAGGGAGGGAGGGAGAGAGGAAGGAAGAAAAGAAGGAAGGAAGGAAGGAAAGAAGGAAGGAAGGAAGGAAGGAAGGAAGGAAGGAAGGAAGGAAATTTTCAGAGTGACTTCATCTTCACTAATCCATATATTCCTCCTTTATCAACACCCAGGGAATTTTCTCCTGTAAGGTATGTAAGCTGTAGTTGGTTTATAAATTTTCATTTGCATATGCCGTATGTCAAATATTTAAAAGCAAAAATCTGGCTGATTTTATTTTGTATGAAACACAAAATTTTCTTTTTCAATGCAAATATGTCCATGCCTTGGCCACACTCATCTAAGAGAAGCTGGTTTGAATGGATTCTGAAGCTACAATAACAACACTAACAGGAGGCAGTGAAAATTCTTCATGAATTTTATTTCCCAGGCATTTTACAGACCCACTTTCACAGAAGGTGGCCTTTACTGGCCCAAATGCGGGCAGCAGCCCCAACTCAACTGCCTTGAAATCACTGCCTATCATGCCCTCCCATCCCTCTTCCCAGCCCACAACCAGCTGTCATATGGCTGGAATTCCAGCTGGTGCCTCCTCCTACCAACTACTTAATAAGTCAACTCTCTGCTCTTTTTCCAATTTCTCCCTCAAAGGACAAATTTTCACCAGGATCCCAGCTTGGAACAAATCTTAGACCCCAGCAGAAAACTGGAAGGAATTCAAACCCCAAGTATGATTCTGTCATATCACAAGAAGAAGAGGAAAAGAGAAAAAAAGAAAGGGGGAAAGGAGGAGAGAGACTGAGAGAAACACAGAGGGAGAGACAGAGAGAGACACAGAGAGACACAAAGAGATGCAAAAAGACAGAGGGAGAGAGGGAAAGGGAGAGAGAGGGAGGGGAAGAGAGAGAGAGAAAGAGAGAGAGAGAGACTGAGGAGAGCCAGTTAAGACTACATTGTGGCAGGAGACAAGACAGTACAACTCTGAAGTTTGGTTACCTGGGGGACTTTCCCTGTCTGATGTCTGAACCATTTCCTATTTTCTTAGACACGTTTGTGTCAAGGTCACTAGTCCCTCAAAGTAACACCAGGAAAGATTCTCCATAGTTCCTCTTTCTGCCATCCTCTGTAAACTAGACATTATAGAGGTTATCCATAGTCTAAGTGAGGAGCAGCAAGGCAAACGAGAAGTAATTGCTCTGCTTGTGCTCTAACAAAAGCACCCTACACTTACAAATTTTGGAAGTTGGAAGGGACCTCTAAGTTAACGCATTAAACTTACCGGCCACTAAGCCTCCCCAAATCTTTTTCAGGCAAATGATAATCTGTGCCTACCTCAGTTTATAAAACTAATTTTGTTTAATCTAAGTAGATAATATTGGAAAATTATCCCATTTAAAATGCTCCCCATACTAGAAAAAGCCCTGTCTTTGGGGTCAAATCCTGCCTCTTATACTTACTACTTATATGATCACTGGCAATTCATTAAAACTCCCTGACCTCTCCTCTTTCATAACATGAGAATGTTAGGCCAAATGACCTCTTTGATCCTCTGTAGCTCTAAATCTGTGATCCTATGAATGAATATTCATCCCTATAAAAGTTCAGCTCACTTTAGTCAGTCAATATTTCAACCTGAAAAAATCTTTTTGGAACCTGACATCATCATCCAGTATATTATATGTTCCTTCACCCTTCCTGTCATCTTCAAATTTGATGGGCCTGCCATCTATGCTTTTATCCTAGTCATTGATAAATGTGAAGGAGCCCAGAGCCCCAAAGTACCCTGGGGCTGTACTGGAAAACTCCTTCCAAGTTCACCTCAACCCATACTTTTGGAGCCTAGCAATTCAACCAGTTCCAAATTCAATTAACTGTATTATTGTCTAGCCCACATCCCTCCATATTTTCCAGAAGGATGTCATGAGAGATTTTGTCAGATGCTTTCCTAATATTTAGGTAAACTATACCCACAATCCATTCCTGACATGCCAGTCTAGTGGTCTTGTTCAAAGGAAGGAAATGAGATTTGTTTAACATAATTTGGTCTTAATGAATTCATGTTGTATATTTGTGATTACTGCTTCTTTCCTAGATAGTCACTAAGTCCCTGTATAGTAAAACATTCTAGCTCTTCCAGGGATTTCAGTCAAATTTACTGGCTTATAGTTTAGAGATACCACTGAAGAATATTTGCAGCTCTGAGAGGGCAGTGCACCTAGCTGGGACACCTAGGAGGTACATTGAATAAAGTGCTGCGTGTGGAGTCAGGAAGACTCATCTTCCTGAGGTCAAAATCAGCCTCAGACACTTACTAGCTGTGTGACCCTTGACAAGTCACTTAACCCTGTTGGTCTCAGTTTCTTCATCTGTAAAAAGAGCTGGAGAAATAAATGGCAAACCACTGCAGTATCTTTGCCAAGAAAATCCCAAATGAGGTCATGAAGAATTTGACAAGACTAAAAACAATGGAATAACAAGCTGGTAAAAAGACATGAAAGAGTATAGTACTTAAAGGATGATTTAGTAAGATATCTTAAGCCTGGGGATTTTGACAGCCTTAACTGATATGCTAAGACAGTTGAATGACCTCTTCACAGACAGGAGGAAGAGCAGGCTTAGGACCCATAAGCTTAGATGCATTTATTGGGCTAAGTACTATCACCCAAACAGTCTCATTCTCTCTTACTGTTTCAATTATAACCTTCATACAAATTATTTTACTATATATGTCTCTGGCCTCAACCTCTGTTCTGTGGCTTATGCCCACATCTGTAAATGCCTTCAGGACATCTCTAGCTAGATGAAACACCAACTCTTCAGAATTAACATGTCCAAAAATTGCTTTATCTTTCTTCCTAAATATGGTCTTATCTCTGACTTCACTATTTCTATCTGAACCCACTGAATCTTCCATATCTACAGCACTGGTAGTTATTGTTTACTTTTCTTTCTTCACCTCTAATATCTAGTTTTCAATTCCTATTCATTCTACTTCTAAAAAATTTCTTCAAACTGTTCTTCCCTCCTTTCAGTTGCCACTGCCTCTACCAGGGTGGAGGTCCTCATTATCATTCATCTTGTTATTGATATTCTTTTTTCCCACTTTCACTCTCTCCCCCTCCAAGCCATCCTTCATACCACTTTCAGAAGCTTTCCTTTCTTTAAGATCTGGTGATGTCAGAGCTCTAGAAGGGAATTTCTGGAACAGGTTTGAACTGGTTTGGGGACAATGGTGTATAGGGCATGACCACACCTATGTATGACTGAGATAGATTAGAGAAATAGATTATGGGAGTTGGAGGCTGAGGAACTTGGAGGATGTTGTGTTCAAAGGAGAGAGGGGTTAAGGTGGAAAAGAAGAATGTGAGTTAGTTACTGAACAAAAGAAGAGGTAAGCCTGAAGACCTAAAGATGATATCAACAAAGATTTGGACAGGATTAATCAACTGGGGGGAACCAGAGGTAGAAGCAACTTTGTACTGGTTATACCAATTGCTGCCTTCATTTCTGCTGCCTACCCCTTCCTCTTTGTAGAAAATTCAGCTTCCCCCCAATCATTATCATCTTCTACCTTCAGAGGAAAGGTCACTGAATTTAGAGTCAGAGGATCTGAGTGTTGGAATCCTACTTACCACTTACTACCTGTGCGATCTCTCTAAATCTCAAGTTCCTTAACTATAAAATGAGGAAGTTGGGCTGTAGCATCTCTAAATTTCTTTCTAAATCTAAATCTGTGATCTTATGATCTTACGAACATTAAAGGAGAAATGACAGATGAAAAACGGTGGCAAATGGAGGTTGTGAAAACTTTAGTTAGGAGCAGGGAATATGATGACTCCTCTTCCTCTTAGGGCCCATGTGTCAAAGGCTATAAGAGAAGGAACAGACAGTTTTGGAGGAGATACCAACAGATGCAGTGTCTACAGTAGAAAGCAAAGGTTCATTGTTCACCAGAAGATGAAAAGAATGTAAGAAGAAAACATCTAGGAGACAAAATTCATATAGAATACAGCCCAAGTGTCCCACATTAGTTCTGCCACTGGATTATATCACTATTGTACTCAAAAATCGTTAGTGATATCGTTCTGTTTTCACACTTTAGTTCAAATTCTTTACATGCTATTCATGGGCCTCTACAACCTGCAATATAGGTACATATATAAATATACATGCACAAACACATGTGTACATATATACATATGTATACATGTTTGTGTGTACATATATGTATTATAAATTATATGCATATATGTTCCCTATTATGTGCAATACACTGAGCTGGGTGCTGGGAATATGATGACAGAAAATAAAATAGTTCCATCTTCAAAGAACTTAAAATCTTCTAGAGTCAGAAAGGGAGGGATAGATTTAGCATGTACCAGAAAAAAGTAAATACAAAGCAATTTGAGGTTGTGAGAGAGCCTTAAAGTAAGATAAGAATTCTGACAGGAAAAGTTGAGAAATAAGTACAATCAGGCATAAATGACAGCTTGAGCAAATGCCCAGAGTCAGGAAATGGAATGCTGAAATCAAGCAATAGCTAGTAGCCCAGTTTAACCAGGACATAACGCACTAATGTTACTAGAAAGGCCAGTTTCACAAGGATTGTAGAAGGTTGAGGAGTCCACATGTTGTTCTAGAAGCAAGAAGAAGAAACAGTTGAAGGTGTTGACCAGGTGTGATTCATGATCTGAACAGTGCCTTAAGAAAATTTTGGTAGCTGTGTGGAGGATTGTCTCCACAAAGTCCTAATCTGATGCCTCTTTGTGGCCCTGGATAGCCAGCAGAGTATAAGCTCTCACAGGTGCTTCCATGCTAGAAAGTCTTTGAGTACAGTTCTGGCAACAGGTGATGGGTATTGAGGGTTGTTACAGTGACCCAGACTTTCCGAGGGCCCACCTCGATAGAAACAGACATAGTCAGCACCAATATATTCATCATTTGGTAATAAATTTTTGACCATGGCATCCCAGGAATAAAATGAAAATATCCCTTAGCTTTATGTCTTCCTCCCTCCTTCACCATTCCCCAGCCTTTTGCTTCCACAGTAATTGTAGCAGAGTGGTAGAAAATGGAACAGAAGGGGACAGCTAGGTGGCTCAATGAATAGAGCACCAACTCTGAACTCAGGAGGACCTGATCTTAAATCCAGCCTCAGGTACTTGACACTTACTAGCTTGTGACCTTGGGCAAGTCACTTAACCCCAACTGCCCTGCTTTCCCCCTCCAAAAAGACAAAAAAAGTGGAGCAGAGGGTGGTGAGTTTTTAGACCATTTATAATATTAATTTTGCTGTAAGTACTCTAAATATGATATCTTCTTCCACAAACCAACATATTTTGAGAACGTCTTCAATATTGAGAGGAAGGATGTAGTAGCTAGACACTAGATTTGGAAACAGGAGGATCTAAATTCAAATCTTGCCTCAGTTACTTAAAAGTTGTGTGATACCACTAAAGTAACTTCATCCCACTAAGCCTCCATTTTCTTATCTGCAAAATGAGGAAGTATAGTTTATGACCTCCAAAGTCCCCTCTAGTTCTAAACTTTTGATTATATGATATTAGGCAATAAATGAAACTACAAGACAAAAAAAAAGTTGTGAGTAACGAAGGGTGGCTCAGAGCTTCTTTCAAAGAGGTGAAAGGGTTGACATAATTGAATTTCTCATGCTCCCCAAAGCAACAATAAACACAATTCAGTGGGACACTTGGTCATTTTCGTGTCAGTGCTCACTATGAAAATGAGCAAAAAGATCACCATGGAGATAATTGTGTCTCAGATGCCAACATCTTTTATAAAGGATAAAGAGGTAGGTACACTGGACTTGAAAAAATTCTCCAGAACAACTCAATGTATACTTCGTTACCTGGTAACTTCAAAGAAAAAGTGAACATAAAATAAAATATTGTAACTAAAATGACCATACACTTTGACCCAAAGATACCACTATTAGAATTATACCTCAAGGATATTCATGTATATTTGAAAATATGTGTAGTAACATTTTTGTCTGGTTTTTTTTTAGAAAGGAATTGGAAACAAAGTAGATGCTCATTAATTGGAGAAAAGTTAAACAAATTTTGGTACATGAATGTAATGGAATAATATTGTATGCAATGAACATGATGCATACATGAAAGGATGAAATATTTACATGATCTGATGCAAAGTGAAATAAAGAACATGTATGTGTACATATATACAACTACAACAACCATGTAAATGGAAAGAATGGAGTAAAAAAATCTAAAGATGATGTAGCAAAATTATGAATAACAAACATGACTCCAAAGAAGAGATTTGAAAATATGCCTTCACCCCACACCTTTGCAAAATCAGGAGGGCCATAGGTATGATACATTGCATATTTTCACTTTTTAAACATGTAAATTGGTTTTGGTGACTTTTTAATCTTTTCTTCCTTTTTTCTTTTTTCTTCAAAGATATCATATTTTTTGAGAGATGACTTGAGAATTATTGGGCTACCTGAAAGCCATGATTAAAGAAAGAGCTAAGACATCACATTTTAAGAAATTATAAAGGAAAATTGCCCCAATAGCTTAGAGTCAGAGGGTAAAATATAAATTGAAAGAATTCACCAGGCACCTCCTGAAAGAGATCCCAAAATAAAATCTCCCAGAAATATTGTAGCCAAATTCCATAGCCCTGAGGTCAAAGAGAAGATACTTCAAGCAGCCAGAAAGAAATAATTCAAATATCATGAAATCACAGTCAGAATCACATGAAATTTAGTGGATTCCATATTAAAGGAGTGAAGAGCTTGGAATATGGTATTCCAGAAGGCAAAGGAGCTAAGATTGCAACCAAGAATAAACAACCCAGCAAAACTGAGCATAATCCTTTGAGAGGAAAATGGATATTTAATGAAACAGAGGTCTTTTAAACATTCCTAATGAAAAGATAAAAGCTGAATAGGTAATTTGACATTCAAATACAAGTCTCAAGAGAAACATAACGAAGTAAACATGAAACATAATCATAAGGGATTCAATAAAGCTATACTGTTTACATTCCTATAAGGGAAGGTGATACATATTACTCTTAAGAATTTTGTCATTACTTAGACAGTTAAAAGGTTTTTACATAGATAGAGGGTATGGATGTGAGTTGATTATGTTGGAATGATTTCCAAAAAAAATGAAAGAGTGAGAAAGAGAAATACCCTGGGAGACAAGGGAAGGGAGAGGTAGAATGGGGAAATTTTTCTCATATAAAAGAGACATTCAAGGAAGAGCTTATACAGTATAGTGGGAAATGGCAGGCAATGATTAAACCTCTCTTTCATTAGAATTGCTCAAAGAGGAAAAATATATATATGTATACATATATATGTATAT